>OZ012660.1:115445609-116045609 GCA_963942545.1 Oxycera nigricornis | reverse complement strand
TTCAACAAGATAATGATCCAAAACACACCACACATATTATAAGGATGTGGTTGCTTTATAATACGCCGAAACAATTAAAAACTCCACTTCAGTCACCAGACCTTCACCCAATAGAACATTTGTGGTCAGTACTTGAGCAACAAATCCGAAAATTTTCAATTGCGTATAAATTCAAGCTGAAGTCAATAATAACAAGGGAATGGCAAAATATCAACCCAACCATAACAAAAAAGTTAGCGGAAAGCATGCCTAGAAGACTACAAGCAGTAATCAAAGCCAAAGGATATCCAACTAAGTACTAATAATAAATTATTTTATATTTTTCTAGTGATCTTGAAGTTTGTGCCTCGACTTTTTTTTAAATTTTCCTTGTTACCTAATTCTTCAAAAAATTTAATTTATTTAATTTTTTAATCATTTTTGTATTTTTAATCTTCAATTCAATAAAAAATAAAAAAATGTGATAATAAAGTGAGATTAGTTTATATATGATTAAGAGTTTTCATATTTATTGCTTGTGCCTTCAATTTTGTGACTATGTGTATGTACATATGCTAGTAAAATTACAGGATAGTTTTTTTAGCTCTTGATCAATAATGCTCAGACAATTACAATGAAAAACTTTACAATTGATGGAAAATACTCTACAAAATGATTTTTCTCTTAACATTCAAACATAAAAGCCATTCTGGCTGTTTCTTTTCGCGTTTTGTATTGAAGAAGATAACATCATATTTTATGGAGTACTATTCATTAACGGATGCTATTCTCATAGCTAAATAAATATGAATATTTCTGTAATTGAAGGGGTTCATTCAATTTCCATTTTGGCAACCGAATTGCACGAATATTTGTAGAATACCTGGTTTTACACCCATCTGTTTAACTTTTGAGATATTAGGTTACAAGCTTGTTATCTGTTCATCTAAATATCATTCTTTTTTAAATTAAAGTGATTAAGCATCATTTTGGATGTTTTCTCCAGACAATATAAACATTAGAGCTTGTATGAAAAAAATACGGTCTCAAGTTTTATCCTTGAAAAAAAAAACATTAGACGATGAGCTAGTTTTTCCAGGAATTCTCACCTCCAACTCAATTTTATAGCGCCAAAAAATGACATGGCACTAGGCTTATTTTCAATTTCCATATTTTGCCAAACCAGCTTGAATTGTCAGTTATTGAAACGTTCTTGAACAAAAATTACACCAGATTTTCTCGGTATATTTTCGAACGCTTTTGTATTTTTTTAGCAGATGCACGAAAAAAATTGATTTAATTTTGCACAAGATTGTTCGAAAAATATTTTCAATGGATTTAGTTTGAATTTAATATTTCAATAAGGAAAAAACTTCAAACCAGAATTTATTTGTTCGGTAGTGTGTTTTGTATCAGCATTTCTCTGATTAAACAAATAGATACCGAATACCAAAAACGGACGACATTATTTTAAAATGCCGATGATAAACAACTGCGTCCAAAATTGAAGTAGTCTAGTATTCATGTGGGTAAAGAAAAATTATTTATCTATATGATATTATTCATAAACCAACCAAAGAAGGTAGCCTATAAAAATCGAAAGTCCAAAGATAAAAGAGATACGTCACGGGCTTGAGTATTGGTTTCATGGCTCATTTTATGACCTTTCCCCGGATAAATCCTACCAATTCGAGGCTCCTTGTGACGTGTCCTTCTCAACTCAACTGTATTAAATGTGAAAATAAAAGAAAGCCATCGTATCAGCCCTCGGCCATATCAGTCAGGACAACGTGAACACACAAGTGGGTATGTTATATGATTTGCGTTACGCCCAATTTAGAATTTTTGCACGAGAATAGATGATTTTTTTCATATTTCCTGTAAAGTATCTCGCCGTGTCCTTGCATTTGCCATTCAATAGGGTGCCTTTATCAGTTGGTGGAAAAATGGATAGTCGACCACCTATCTAAAGACGAGGCTAGGTCGGAAGTGTAATACGGTTGAAATAGACCGTCAATGAAAATCGTTTGTGAAGGATCTTTTTGCCGTCGATTGAAAGATTCACGATAAGGATAAGTTGGGACGCGCTACGAAAGTAATATTGGCTTCTATTCATATTATTTTGGATATGTCGACTGACAGAGGCGAGCGGCTTTTAATCGACAGGACTTGTGTAGAGGGCGAAAATAATATGCCTTTAGTCTTGATTTCATCGATTTTTTTAAACTGTAAATTTGACTTTATGATGTATCTTATTTTTTAATGAGCAATAAATTCCATTCAAAAATGTGAATCTGATGATGGAGGGGTTGTAAAAGATTTTGATGCACAGGGTTCAAAGCTGTCCACATTTCAAGCTGGTAAGTATGTTTGCAGGGATCTAAAGGATCTTTAAATAAAACAACGTCTAATATTGTATGAAGCTTTTCAAGTAGAAACTATGCGAACAACTTTTAACTTGAATAATTTACTTCAACAAACCAACCATTCATCACCCCAACTCCTTTTCCATGCAAATCATTTGAGTGAAGTGAACTTTCCATCAGTTATGCTTTTTATGATAGATGAAAGCAGATAGTAAAAATTCAACTTGGTGAAAATTCTGGGTATTTTTCAATTTCGCTGAAACTTTTTTCGACCATTTCAGACTAATGGTTATGGCACATCAACTGTCTTGTTCAATTTTCCTTACGACAATAATTGTTCATTTGTACTTGTCAGCAAAATATTTTCAACAAAATTTCCACACGGTTTATTTTATTTGAATTCAATTTTATTAGTTTATGCAAGGAGATAGGGTATACATTTTTTCATCGCATGATTTGAAGAAAAATAACTATTTGCTTATTTGTTTTTATAGTTTTCGCGAAAAGTTTTAATTGCTTTCAGTTGCCTTTTCATGATTTCATTTTTCCTATTATGGTGAATCGATTGATTGAAGGCATTTATTTTCCTAATTGCTTCAAGATAATTTGATTTGAGGCCACAAACTGATGACAAGCTTAATGTATTTCAGCAGCGAATTGTTTTTCAAAATAAAATAAATTAAACCTTTTTTCAAACATATTTTCAATTCTAAAAATACTTTCATTTCAAAATCGACTTTTCTTTCAATGTGAACGAATTGAAAATTCTTCTTTTATTTTTAATTTGGACATTTTTCAAGAATGAAACTCTACATGTAAAACGTGCAATGAAAGTCTATTGAGTTTTTCAGATTTTTCAAAAGAAAACCATGAGTGTTCCATATTCAAACTGAAAGCTAGAAAATGGATCACAATGAATGTTCTGGCGAAAAACAGTTTGGACAATCACCCGAAGAACCACAAAATTCAACTTTTTGGCGTTGGTTGACGCTAAAGATATCTGAATTATTTTATCTATTTTAAATATATTTGAATTTTGTTGCGATATCCCTGAAAACTGTTTTCTACATCGATTTCGTTTTATTTAGTTATAAAAGCCGATGAGCAACGAGTGTGATATCCAAAAAATATGTTTCGTGAGATAATATTGCTTGAATTATCAAGTTCGGAAGTGCTTTTGCACGATAATTTTTTTTTATAAGAAGCATTAACATTTTCCAAAGAACCGAGCACATCATACTTTTTAGGAAAAATCACAGAGTACGAACACAAACAACATACTTTAGTATATTTAAATATCTCGCAACATGTATAATGTACACAATAGGGAATCCACAGTAAGTAACCGTAAATATCCAAACTGCAACCCACTTGAAACTTCCTTCGCATTATGCTGGATAAACCTAAAAGAAAATTCTCGCCGGTGTAGTTTTCCATTTTACCCACAAAGAATACATGCATGTTCAAAGAACGGTCTAATTAGCTTGTATAATGCCATAATTAGCCATTATCGTCGAAACATGAAACTGCTTCGAGCCTGTTGGCTTCAGGCATTCACTTCGCTAGCTTCCTCGGCCGGCTGTGCTGAAGCTAACCTCATTTCACCCAACACGCTTTCAATTTTTCAATGCAGCACACATCCTCGGATGGCAATCATGCATGCCAGAGTAATTAAATTTTTCACATAAAGTTAATCCACCATCAGGACCGCCGCCACGGAAACGTTTCGCCGTCTTCCTTGCCAGCTGCACGACCATTTTCTTGGCATGCCTCTAGGAAAATGGAATTTTCATAGCGTTAGTCTCGCCCAGCGATGGTGAAGAACACGCTAATGCATGTAGTGTCTATAAAATAAAAGGGTAACGACTACGAACTCATCCTTAGTTGGTTTGAACTGTTTGTGCTTTCAAGACGATAGCAAAACACAGCCTGCAGGTGAAGGAGTGCTGTGTAGAAGATTTGGTATGTTTGATTTTAAATTTGCTATTTATTTTTTATGAAGAGCTCGTGCTGGAAGCGATAGCCAAGCAACCACTATGCGGGTAGAAGAAGTTTGGCAGGACCAAATAAGCAAACCGACGATATATAATCCTGAGCTCAGCAAACAACCCTTTAAAAACCCAATTTTTATCACCACTTTTCAAAATTTAGACTTAATAAGAAGTTGATTCGTTTCTAAGGATGCATCTTGATAAACGTGAAAGAAAATTTTAATGGAAGCTCATCATTGTCATTGTGTTGCTTCTTATGGTGACATAAAGTTAGCACTATAAGTAGTGAAAATATATATATATAACGTTCGATTTCTCGCTAGTCGATACGAACTGTGTTTGTAAACACAACTTTGTAAACTTTGCAGCCCATTTAGACAAATAACAGTGTAATACTTATTCAGATCAGGGTTTTTCTTTCATTTTGAATTATTTATTGCCAACATTAACTGTGAGCCCTTTGGAAACGTTGCCACAGTTTCTTCAGGCAAATCCCAACTAATTGTTTGTAAGCTACAAAGCTCTGCCCACTATCTTTTACCCTTTGTGGAATGAATCCGATCGGCAATGCCCTTTAAGAGGAAGTAAAGCAACTACCCACAGGCATTTCCCTCAAACATAGAATTTCATTAAACCAAGTGTCATTACCTCGGGTATCGGGTATCGGAAATTTCTAATCATCATTCACGGAAATAAATGAAAATTTCCAATAATTCACACCTAATACTAATAGCCATCATCATTCATTCGCCCGACTCATTTCACATTGAAGTGCTTCGCTCGGCACATTGTCGAGTCCCTGCAGGGCGGCAGGATTCCTTTTGCTCCAATTATTCATTCCGCAATTTATCTCCTTTAAAGCGCCGACGAAGCTTTATTGCAATACCAACACGTCTGGCACGGTATTGACAATTACATCAACTATTCAGCCGCCTATAGATGCGAATCTGGCCATGATGGTATGTTGGTTTGCAATATCCTGAAAGTCCTTGTCGAGGCGGCCAAACATCCAATGATGGAGCTGAAGAAACTGGAAGATTGCTCAGTCCTCGTCGAATCGGTCTGCGCCCTGTATTTTATCGCTATTTTATCAATCACTTATTCGCGCTCGCACTTGAAGTTGTGCTTTCCTTTTACAAGGACCGTTGGGAAGGTTTGCGGATAGACTTGGGCGACTAGTATTGCAGATCGTCGAAGTGAAAAATAGCGGAAAAATTGTGATAGAAAATCGTTCGATCTGAGGTGGGTGGGCTACCCAAAGTCGTGGTGAGGCTCGGTAAGCTAGAATTCAACAGATTTATGAAAGAAATATTCCTTCAAGACAATGAAGATGGAGATGTTTTTAAAGGAATTTAATTAGAAGCTCTCCTTGGATGGAGCCACGCTATTCTTGCTAGCCATGGTGGACTTTTCAAAATAGATTGAGTTCGATGAGCTAGCCGCCAGCAAATTGAGTTTTAACGATTAGTTACTGGTCAATGCAGTTCACGTATAATTGGCCAAAAGTAGCTTTTCGGCAAAAAGATTTTCTTTTTTCTGCACATTGATGTTTATTTCACTATGATTAGTTTGGACTTGATCTTGTACAGCTCGACTTATTATTTTTTCAATTCTTGGTCAAAAAGGAGCTGCCCTGTTGATATTTTCAGGATAGTTTTTGAGAGGTTCAAGTGAATAATTTGGTTTATTTCAATCCTACAATCATTTAAAGCTGGCTTTAATGCCCAAAACCACTTTCTTTTTCATTTTGTGAAAATGTGCTGGCCAACTACAAAGTCACTGAGATTGATTGTGTGTTCATAGTTATTTTATTCGATCCAATAAAATTAATAATTTCATATGTTCAATGTCCAATAATGAAATGAGTTTTTTACTGTTCTTGATTTTTTGATTTCTTTTGATCTCAGTGCCTTAAAAATTTTTATCTATCAAATATTGATAAAAATTCTTAACAAAACGTTGATAAGAAAATCTAGGTCAATTTCTTTGCAAAATTATAACTAAATAATGAAGTTATTTTAACAAAAGTCGAAAAAACTAGGGAAGAAATCTGTTATTATTGATAAATTAACTTAAGATGCAATTTTGCGATCAAACTTAAATTCAAATTTGATTAAAATTAAATCAGTTAATGTTTTTTTCTAAACATTTAACTTACAAAAATCAGCAACATTATCCTGATAGTCTAATTCGAGCCGTTCAATCCAAGATAGATTGTTCGATTATTTCGACCATGTGATCATGTTTTCTAGTTGGCAGTCTTGAGAAGATATTTTTACAACCCCTTTCCCCTTTTCCTCCTCTGAGTAAATTTTGCAAAAATTTTCAGCTAACTTTTTATCGTAAAATAATTAAAATTTTGTTTTGCTGGTCCTCAAAACGATTATTTCAAATGCATAAATGAAATTTAAATTTCAAATTGGATCGGAAAAATTGAACGTACGGACGGTGTACTTGGTAAATATGCACAATTTTTTTACGATTGCAATATTTTGCCCAAATTCTTTAATGTTGAGAAAGGGTTAAGTTTGGAGCTTTGAAATATTGAGGTTTAAAATTGTGAACCGGGAAATTATCTGGTAAATACAAAAAATTGCCTACCTAAATATTAAGCCAGAAATTCATATTTTTCAACGAAATACATTAATTTTTATTCAATAATATGTTTTATTGTTTTGAATCATTTATGAGCTTTTCAGTTTTCAATTCGATTTTAGTCATGAAATGCTAAATGGTGAGATGTGCACTGTGCTAAGAATAAAATTGGTATAAATCGTTTTACCGCTTGTATTTTCAATCCATGGATTGGCTGTTCTTCCTCCAGGTAACATAAAAAACATCTCATCTTCATCCATATGAGCATTCACCATCTACCTTCAAATTAATAATCATCTAAAAACCTTCACGTGTACTCCACATAATAAACCATGCCAATCAAATTCCAAGCAACATACTATAAAAATATCTAAATTTATGTGAAGCACCCTCAACGCGTTCTTATTAAAAAAAAAAGTAATAACGTAATGCTCGCACGTAACAAGCAGCCCGAATTAAAATTCTGCATACATACATTCGTAAAAACGTAATTGCGTTCATGATCACGTGCCATTTTTTACTCCCTTTACATTCGAGCACACTCCTCTTATGGTTGCGACATGGTGTCATAGCATATATCGAATTATTGGCACTCACGCGATCATCCATCCCCCTTCGACCAAGTGATGATAACTCCTTTAAGCACATTTAAGGATAATTTTGCGAAAAATTGTTCAAATCGCGGAGTATTACGTGGATTTTGGCGCACCTCAACGTACAGTATGTCTCACTAAGTTTTTTTATGGGGGTAATACGCTGAGGATAATAACGTGATTTGGGGACACATTCAGTAAAAGGAAGCAAGGAGTGTGAGAGATAAACATGGTAATGCCATGGGGGTGAAATCCGTTGGAAGGAAAAATATATTTCTTTTCGTAAGTGCGTATTCTTGTGGCACTTGGAATTTTGAAAGGAAGCGATTTTCATGAATACCCACTTAAAACTCGAATTAAGTGCTATTCGGAAAATTGATTTAGATGTTTTATGCGATGTGAAGAAGTCAACATGATGTCGCCAATCTCAAAACAATATTTTAAATAATTAACTTGATGAAAATTTCCAAGTGATTCAGATGTAAAAAAGGCTGTAGTATATTTTAAATTTAAAATATATTTTAGTTGGCCTTGAATTTATCATTCACCATTCTTTTTGTTTTCACCTCATAATTTCTTTCTGGTCATCAGGAAGGCTGTATTAAACGGTTTATTTGATTGTTTCGAAAGAATGGATTTATTGAAAAGTAATAGAGTTATCAACGTTCAATATAAAGTTAATCGCTGCACCTGGTCGATTCTTCTATACTATATTGAAGAGTCTTCCGTATTCTCTGCAAGCATAGTTATTAAATAAATCTGCCGACATCCAAAGCATTCTATCACACTGCAAATTTAATTAAAGCGAAATATTCGAAGACAGGTGAATATGTTTCCCACGCCCAACCATATCCTTCCCCAATCCAGGCCGCAATGAACCAAACAAGCACTTATCTCCGGAATGGAACCCATCTCATGTGTCTGACGCTCACTTTGCCGAAATAAATCAATAAAGTTGGAGTGTAGTGGTCCAACCTTCGCAGGATTATAATGCCTTTCCTAGTGTGATTGCTTGTCTCGTGGGACTGTATCCAATCCAACCCCCACCAAATTACCTCGCGTCATCTCCTCACATTCTTGATGTGAAATTGCTCCTTGGGGAGCTGGCATTATTTCACGCTCCCATATACATTTTATTACGGATGAGATAAAAGCGGGCTACGTATTCTGAGGGCGGCTGTAATTTGGATTTCTTCACGCAAAATAAAGAATTATCGCAAAGGATATACATAGATTTGCTGGAAGCAAGACACTACTGATAGAATATGATGCTGTGGGAAAAATTCGAGCCCAGCTTGCTGCTTAGCAAACTTAATTAACATTGACATTTTCAGGCAGTAAGCGAGGATAATACTAACAGGAAGCTTCATGTGTACAAGGATATTGACCAGACCTAATTGAATTCACGTATTAAACCTTTTTGGCATTGCAGCAATCGATCGTTCTTTCAAACTACAAATTATTTCCAACTGACGTCGCTTTTCCTTATTCAGACTCGGGACACATAGCTACAATTTCCTTCGGCGAGCCTTTATGAATATAAGAAAGCATGGTGCCATTGATCCATCTCGAAAAAGTAGAATAATGAACAGGATCATATCTCAGCAACAGTCTAGCTATGGTTGGCAAAAATGTTGCCTGCAATCGTAGTCGAGCCGATCCATTCACTCGCAGGATGGTTAAGTCCATTCTATTCTACCTTATGGAAGCTCAACAAGATATCAGATTAGCCTGTCGGGAGCATGTAAGTACATCCTGGGTCCCGGTATTGTCACATTGTTTACATTCTGTCCAAAAGAAAAGCAGTTCGAGTCCTGGGATCGTTTAACAGCACCAACCCGACTAGAGACCAATTGATTTGTTCGCGTGCATGTTAATATGGAGGATATCAAAAGGAATCGCTCCCATGAAAGCAATTAGCTTTAATTTATCTAATGTCATGCCAATAATCTGTTTTCCATATAAGAAATCTTTGAACAAGCGCAACTTTTGTAGAGAAATGAGCTCTGCTTGAATTTGTAGATATTGCGTGTGGCTGTCGTCTAAAGCCGCATAAATTATTGCTATTTTATTTATGAAAATCTCACAAACATTTGTGGAAAAAAGGTTCGAAGAGAAAATTACGACTTGATGAAGGATATCTAGGTATTTTCTTGTCAACAATTGTATTCAGCGCTAAGCTGCGTATTTAGATAATATTCAATTGTGTGAAGATTTGAATTCATGGCGAATATTTAAAAAGATATAATGAAGAAGCTGCATTCAACAGCACTTCTATATTATCAGACAGTTCATTGTAGAGGAAAAACCAGCAAACAGTAATGACTTTTTCTGCTGTTTCGTCAGTTTTTTGCTAAAATTTATTTTTGTTGTCCACGAAACATATCATGATTTTTCAGTTTTCGGTCAATATTTCCTTTTCTGGTTAAAACGATCGATTTTGATTTCTTTTAAATTTGCTGAAATACAGTTCCAACTTTTGATTTCTCCAAAAACTAAAGACATCAAATCAGCCGGTTTTATTAAAAATATTTTTAAACGCGTGACAGATTCTTGCAAAACCAATTTGAATCAAAAAACTATCATGAAGTCTTGGGCCACAAAAGAAGCTAATAAAAATTCGTCCTTCATCCCCTATTGAATCCTGAACAGATTCACGTCAAGATTTATAATAAAATATTATCGCTATTACCGAATCTTCGTTAGCAAATGTGAACTTGTGAAAAGCTCTTGCAGTCGGTCTGAAAATCAAAATGAAAATTTCCAATAAATCTCTACGCTTCGAGGTCTATAGAATATATTGAAAGTATTTTTATATAGAAATATGTATGTGCGTTCGTGCGAGCGTACTGATATACATGCATAGACATTTATTTCTCGTACGAAATCTTACAAAACCAATTTATTTTCTTTTGAAAAAAATGCTGTGAATTTTGATTTGTTTCTATTATTAGTGAATGCGGTTATTTTTTTTTCTTTTTGGAGTTTGGTTTGTTGAATATCTTTCCATCAAAATTAAATTAATTGAATTTTAGAAATTTAATAAATTCTGTTATGGTAGCTACGTCTTATTTTCTATTCGTCATGCTAAAAAATGAGGTGGAAAATCTATACATGAACGGGAAATAATATAAAATTATTTAAAGTTGCGTTATTTTTTATAAACTTTCATCAAAAATTCCCTTTCTTTTATGCCCAGTTGAATTGAATAAAATATGTCAACTTTCAAAGAATCTTTTAATTCAGTCACGGTACTCACAAAAGTAAAGTGCAAGAAAGAAAGCCTAGAATAAATTATCGCAAATTAACATTTTAACAGTCCACCCCGAACTTCAAATCCAAATCAAATTAAATGTGTTCCACTGACTAATGTAAAAAGCACTCGTGTTTATAATTTGCTCATGGCCATTCTCACTCCCGTGGGGCTCGACCACCATTGGGGCGCAAAAGTCACGCAGTCATCTTAATAACTCTGAACTTTACTCGAGTTGGACAAGGATATTTTACTCCATGTTGGGGTTATTTCTACGATCCTTAAGGATTCACGCGATTCGCATTTTGATGTGATGAATTTTTCCAGCAACCGAAAAAACACCCGAAGGGTGAGTGAGTGAGTGGCAACCAAACAAGTGAAAATGAAAATTTTGTTCAGAATATAAAAACAACAACATAAGCAAATTTTGACCATTTCCTTTGGGTAATGTGAAACGTTGGATAGGATTTTCTGATAGTGATGTCAGTTGGGTTTATTAATTTTTTTTGCGGAGGGATAGAGATGAAGCGAAGGATATTATAGAAGAGCCGCAGTCGAGGTTTGAGTTATTTTTTCATCGAATGTAAAATTGTTGGGTTGCATGGATACACAAAATGATGAGGATAATAAAATGAAACATGATATATTTATGGAAATATATGGGGAAAATGTTTGGCATGCGGAGATCATGGGTTATAGTGGACGATCGTTCAAATTATGGAAGAAAGATGAGTAAGTGTAATTGTTTGTTCAATGTTGTTCTTCCTAGGTAAGCCTCTTGTGGAAAACTATCTGGAAAGTCAAATACATTGCTAAAAAATTTAAAGTCTAATTAAAAATTTAGAATTCTTACAATATTCTTGTCAAATACTACGAAAATATCCCCTATTTCGACTTTAAATAATTGAATTATGAAGACAGTCTTGCTTCGTAATTGAAACATAAATGCATGAAATCCAAGACATCAATGTGCCTTTTTTCCTGAGTATTTATTTCTTGGGAATAACCAAATAAATCATTTGAATCCGTTTCGGGATAGTCGAAACATGCGGACACATGAGTATCTATTTCAAAGCGATCCTGTTAAAAAACATTTATTCTTTGATCTGCATTTCCGATATATTTGTCCTAGATTTCAATTAAATTTAAATTAAAGTTTCCAAACAAAAGTTTTCAAAAAACAATGTTTGTAATATTATGGTGAAAAAAAAATTACACTTCGCGAATGTTCATCCATTTTTTTTACAGTTTTTCATAAATAATGCCGTATTTTAATATGGAGACGATAGAAGTATGTTTCAAAATTAATTTGTTTTTTTTTCCAAAAAACTGATTCTCAACGCTACTGTTTGATCTCATTTTATTGATTTATTTTTGCTTGTAAAGCAAGGGACTTACTTTCCAAAATAAACACTTTCAAAATTGCCTACACAAATTTTCCACAAAAAAATCTTGAAAGAATAAATGAATTGATGCCGACGAATATTTATGAAGTGTAAATGCTAGACGGTCGTGGATGTAATAAATACCCGCACATCTACCACATGAGAAAATACCCAAATGTTTGCTACCCTGGACTAATGGACTCAAGAAGAAGAAGAGCGTGCGTCTGATTGAAGTAGATTATATGTGTTCATCGTCCATATGGTCAAGCTTGAATTATGAGGGTCCAAATATTTGGGTCGTGCTTTCAGAGTAATAATCGAGAAGTACTAAAACGACATTGGCCACACATGGGACTGATATAGTTGGCATGCACTCAAACCTTACATCCATACGGTTTGTATGGTGTTTGTTAATGGTGGAAGGTTAAATTCAAGAAAATCGGTCCGGAAATTTATTTGCTTTTCATGATATTGCATATTTTCTAATTCTTAAATCGGAGCTCTTAATCAAATGTTTATATTCAAAGCATAAGTCCAAGGCTTATAAACACTAATACTTTCATAAACATGCCATGAGCTTCGATGTTGCATCATAAAATTCAAGAACCTAAAAATGAAAACGTGGCCTAATTATTGATTCAAAAGGATCAGAACCAAACCGTTTCCATAAGTTACTTTTAAGTTGATAATTTCTAATTCCTTTCAGTTCAGAGCTATGCTTGCTGGAGTTGGTTGAGTATAGTCTAACTTTGCATTCAAATATCCTGCGAAAGTCAACAGTTATACGGACCCTATCAGAAATCAACCTGGTGGAACTAGAAACACCAAAATAAATTTGCTCCCATAGTATTTCAAACATATTCAGCCTGGTGTCTAATATCAAAAATATATATGTATCTGAATACATTCTACACAAATCGAAAATTACGAATATATTTCGTATATGATAACTTCGTTGAACAGCCCCGTTTTTGCACATTAAAAAACGAATGAGTTTTTTAAATTTAAAACAGACAGGCGTCTAAAAACTATTCATTTTATAATATCCCAAATTTTATTTTTGTTGTTTTTGTATCGATGAGCCACAGAAATTGGAAACCTAAGATGATTTTTACGAAATAATAAATCAAGGAAAATTGGAGAAAAGTTGAAGTACCTAAACGGTTAAGTACTATACGAAATATTCTCAATATTTTTAAACAATTTCAGAGAATTTTTCGTATATTTTTTTTTTCAATTAATAGCAAGTGTTTTATATCAATAATCATTGATAAATTCACTTTTTGAACTTTTCACCGGACTGGTTATAGTTTTGAAACGTTGCTAGATTAGTGCCTTAGCGCCTTTAACAATCGTCTCAATAAATTGAAAGTATCTATAATTGTCTTCACCTTTTAAGTGATGTAAGTTCAAAAAATGCCAAACAAAATTTCATAATATTTAAAATATTTCCCAAAAAGCTGGAAGGAAATGTTGATCTTTGACGCGAACTTTGTCGTCAAAACCTAAATCAAATTTTTCCAACCACTATATTTTATTACGAACGACTTTGCGATTAACTCTGTACTAAAAGACAGTGCAGGCAAAATCTGTTCAATTATGAATAAAAAAGATACAAAAACTGTAGAAAAGCATTATCAGCTTTGCTATCAAAAAAAAAACGCTGAAACTCACATTAAACTTCTGGAAACTCAAATAACCCAAATGAGTTTCTTCAACATTTCGTAAACTTATTGTTCAACAAACTAAATTAACCCATCAAGCAAAACACACGAAACTTTCCAATTATCGCATACTTTTCCGGATTTTCCGTCTTGCGAACTGTCTGAACTAAATTTTATCATTCTTACTGCAGTATTTCGTATGTTCACTATCACACACATCCATAAACATTTCCGTTCTCCACCAAACAAAACTCAGGACATTCTTAATCTTGATGAATTATCCAATGCTTAACGTGAAGTAGATTTATGAGATGTAATTTTCTTTCAGGAGAAAATCCCTTTAGCATTTCCTCGTTTCCGGCCATATTGTGTTGCGCTGAATTTGTCAGCTGCTTTTGTCCTTTCGTTGATTGTTAGCGTCGTCGTTGACTTTGCTAAGTTGCTTTCAGTAAATTCATGTTTTTTTTATCATTAGCACTATTCGTCCCGCCAAGGGTTCGAGGTTGAGCCATGCTAAGTTGTGTTCTGTTTGTAAATTCCAAAGTATCATCGTTAGCAGTTGACCTGGGGAAATGAAAACTCATTTCGATTATGAAGAGTTGTGGAGTAAGCTAGTCTAGTATCATTTAATAGACGTGCTGGTTATCAAGCGAAAATAAAAGATGATGGTGCACAGTAACAGAAATAAACTCTTGGCAACATCATCCCCCTGAAGCGTTTGATGTGATAAAAATATTGTAGAACATAAATCGAAACAGAAATTATATTTATGAATATTGTCAAGAATTTGGATCAGTTTGTAAGAGAATCGCCTTAATATTTTAAAATTATTACAAACATGCTTTACTCAACGATTTTCAAGGCTTTATTAAGCTCATTAAGAAATTACAAAAGATCGATAAATTGCATGGCAGATCTACTTTTTTCATTTATCGCTTTTACAGGTAAAAAGACTTGCAAAATCATAAATTGTACTTCAGCTTGGATTTGGTTTCTTCGTTTGGAGCGTAAATTGCTGCATCAGAGAGGTTGAAAAGGTCATCATCCGCGTCGTTCATTAGTTAAGATATTTTAATAGAAAATGCAACATTAAAAAGCGAGTTAAAGGCCCTACATTTGTACGACTTAAAATTTCCTTAATCCTTTAATTTTCGGTTGAATTGTCTGAAACTTGACAGAGATCTATTCCCTTCCAGTTTTCATCATATTGTAAAAATAGCATTGCAAAATATTGTTTGCTTTCTTAAAACTGGTCCGGTATTTCCGAACTAATTTCCCGCTCTATTTTTTGAAAAATGTATTCTTATCATCTCGTAATTTTCTTCACTTTTCATGTGTTTGAAACCCACATCAGTTGATGAAATTTCGCTGAAACTTTCAGATCAGTGTTGACTCGTGTGTTTAGAATCATCAAGCATATAGATTCTTTTATTTCAATGACATTTTTGAATAGTTTCTAGAATACAAAGACCTTCAAAGATTGTTCCAAGCTAGCTCAATGATTTTGGGCAAGTGAGATTTTTCCCTGGTAGCATCTGCTTTCATCTTGGAAGCATGAAATAACCATATTGATAATCCTCGATCTTAGAAGACAGTATTTAGCATTCATTGTTTTTTTTGATTTCAACTTAGAAAGGCTTCATGAAATAGGAAGATTTCAACACCGCGTTTAAATCTGCATCTAAGATTTCCTCAATTTTGAAGATTATATCAAGTTTGAAAGAGGCCTTGGAAGTTCCAGACTTGTATTTTGCTATCCTCTGAGGTTGGTTAGCACATCTAGTAGCTGCCTTCATCACTTGAAGAGTTTGAATTTTTTTACAGTTCTTGAATCGTTTTCTGTTGCTTGAAGTTAGACTTTTTTAAGCAAAAAAGAGATTCATTTTGGGAAAAAATGGTTTAAATCATTGTCAAAATACACTTAATTGAAATCATTCATATCAAATCGAATCTAAGTTGGTTCGTCAATAATTAAAATTGAATATTTTGGTAGCATATCTAGCAATGATTCTTGATAAGCTTTCAACGTATCCCTTTTAATATGATGGAGACAAATGTATGTTGAACTAAAATTAATTTTACGATATAATTCGTACTTTGTATGTTTTGTGCAAATCCGTTTCAAAATTAAATCCTCGATGAATCAAAATAAATTTCTAATTATCTTAATCTTTTACTTGATAAAGTCGTTGGTATTGTCATACATTATTTTTCTATTGCTACAGCTTTTCTTCTTGGAACTACAGTCATTCGACTTTTTCATCAAATACACCGACTTTTCAAAGAAAAAATTTGGAACCAGCCTTATATCAAGACATGGTTCAAATTATCGATTTAAACGAACAGTTCCCACCAAACAGATTCAAAAACGTATCTTAAAAATAGAACACTACCAATTTGAATTCTTTTCAAGGTGAAAGTCATGAAAGGCATTCAAATACGCGTGGCGAAATTGTCCTAGATTATGAAACCCCTCCTATGACCGTCAAAGTGATATTATTTTTCCCTTGAATACGAAATGCAACCGAAATAACTACATGTCGGCGTCATCACCAATATGGGTGGCGTAGTCTTGAAATTTAATTTGCCACCATGCTCTGTGAAGTTACTCGTGGATTCGCTTAAATATGTACATATGAATGATACCAATGTAGGCAAGCCTGCATATGTAAAGTAGAGAAAGTGGCGCCGATTCCGAGTATCATCTCATGAATCCAAGAATCACACACGCCCCCCACACAGGATGCATGCAAATTGTCAAGATTAATGGATGCACCATGCGAGCGTATGATCGTTTTCATTAGATTGTAGGAAATAAGGATTACTGGAAGCATGTAATCGAAGGAAGTTATGATATGTGGGCTAGAACATTGCAAGAAATTATAAAAAAGCTGTGTTGACAACCACAAGTCTTCTTTGATCATATATCATTCTTCAACTAAATTAGTTTAGATTTTAGACCGCATCATGGCAACGAACTAGTTTGATGCTGGACCATTGCGGAGCTACCAATCGATTTATCACGCTTATGAATAGAAAAGATATTCACTGGAAAGTGGAAGTAATTTGGACAGATTATTCCACATTCTGCCAATGTTTTGGCACACGAAGCTAAAACAATACAGAGCAGTGGGAAACAAGGATACAAGGATACTCTAAATGCTCTAAAAGGCGTTCTCATTGGTCTGTTGACTTTTGAAATTTTGAGCATGGATTCTTCGTCAATTTTAAGACAATCTCCTGGTATCTGTATCCGTCCAGATTCGTTTTCTTGTTGACTCGAAATTTTTTGAAAAATTGATTTATTTGGATGCTTGTATGTTTCTGGAGTATGAAAAATTATCGTGAGCAATTATTGCGGTGTAACACAATGTGGTTCAATTTTGAAGTTATTTTCGTCGTCAGTTACAGAGAGGAATCAAAAAGTAGTTAATGAAGACTGAATAATCACTCTTTGACTCCTCTTCTCTACATCACTGGATTGTTCTGCAAATCTTGGGTAAGAAGAATTTCGCAAAATCGGAAATTTTTCCCTGCAGACTTTCTCAGATTGGCACAGAAGCCCAAGCGATCGTTGATAAATAAATGGACCTAGATGTTGCTATTTCTTTTGTTGAAACATTCAATGTTTTACACGGAACAACTATTGGTAGATTTTTTAAATCTTTACTGAAAATAAATATCTCCAATCAATTTCCAGATCTTTTGCTAGTTACAAAATGTCCCTACCATCACTGCTAGCTTCTCCTTTTTAGAACGGCAGATTTATACACCACCTAATTTCTACAAATGAAAAGCATCATTAGGAGAATTCTAGTATTAGAAAAGATATGATTTTGATAGTCACGTAAATCTATAATATTCATTTTCACTTGTGCAAATCTCGTGACTATCAAATTTTTATATAAACGTCGAGTCAAATAACAGCCAGCTAAGTGGAAACATAGCAAGCGTAATGAGTAAAGGATATCATTAGTATTTATGATGATACTCGTATCACACGGATGAACTCTTCTTAATTTAGTATTAGGACGAAAGTGGAATTACGACCATATTACTTCTCACAAGATAGTTAGTTGAGTTTTGAACACTATCAAAACACGCATGACTGTTCTCACTTTTATAGGACAATTTAACCTATAAAACATGCCAGAATCTATTCAAAATTTGAAACCATCGAGACCGTTACAAATATCAATTGCTTTCACAAAGAAGAATATTGTTTTCTACAATACTATGCGCCAAGAAAAGTGTATTCGACATAACTTTCAAAAATCCAAAGCTATAAGATAACTCAATGTAAAAGAATGTTGATCCAGACTACAGTGAAGACCAAAATCATAAAGTTAACAACAATTGTTTTCTGGCATCAACTGTTGAATGTTGCATGTACTGCTTCTATAACAATCCAGCCCATCAATTTCTTTGCAAATTGGCTGTTTTGGCTGCTTCCTTGTACGAAATTTAAATTCATCCTTCAAGTTCTGTAAGACTGCCAATGAGGGTACATAAAAAAGCGTGTTCTTCAGTCTACAACTTCTACTCACATCATATTCATGAGAATCTTTGAAAAAAGTGTACTCTAACGCAATTTTGTACATTTCCATGAAGCCTTTTCACACACTAACTTTTATTTATTTTAAAAATTTCCATGAGTACTGAAAATGATTTCTCAGATGGATTCCCATACATAAATGATATGAAGGTCTTCTAGTCGTCCCTCCCAACATCCAAAAAATATCCTCTTCACTCTAAACGCTTCGTGCAATGTCGGAGTTGATAAATTTCAAAGGGATACTATGAAGAGAGTATGTGAAGTTTTTATTGTGAGTAACATACATACATGGAAAACCTTCATGACTTATGCTGTCTTGAGGGCTTTGAATGGAATTAGGAGGAATATGTATGCATAAAAAAAATATTCAGATAAAATTTGCATAATCTTCAAAAATTTATGAACAAAGTGGGTGGATTGCATGGGAATATGTATGCTGAAAAGGAAATTCATTTTGTCGTTTCCGTTTTACATACACGTTCTTCTTCATAGTCATTCATTTGCTTACGTACTGTCGGCGTTGAATAAAAAATGTTGTCCTTTTACCAGAAATGCAGGAAGACTGCAAGTTTCGTATAAATTGCTTGTTATCTCTTTTGAGTTGAAGATACCTGACTGACTCAATTGGAGAAATAAGTATGTTGGAGGTAATGAGATTTAAGCTTATTTTGAATCGGTACAGTAATTTGTAGTGTAAAACATACGGCGGAAAGAGACGTTGAAAAAGATAATTCATTCATGCATTCAACGAGAAGTTTTTAATTTGACTAATATGTGCAATGAAATTTATCAAAAATAACCACGTTGCAACTTATTTGGTGCAAAAGGCTTCAATAAAATCATAATTTTTTATAAGTATATCACACGGTATTTTTTTTCTGCTGAAAAAAATTGATTCTAGCTACAATATATAGAAATTTTCCTGTGTCACCACTGTACAGATATCAAAGTTCCGGACTGGAGCCAACGAAAGTCCTAGTTGTAATGAACTATCGCTTGGACGGCGAATAACGCAAAGGCTGTCGCAAAGAGCCTGTATAGAAATTGTTCAAATGGATCACACCAAAGTGCATTGTCTACTACGTAAAAGACATGCAGTACGTGAGCAGATTCTTGGAAGAGGATACGACAATAGTGCACGTAGTAGCTATTAAGGACACCGTTTAAAGTTCTGCATATCACAAAACAGTGTTAATCAGGAAAGAGATAGCTAGTGAAAGAGCTACTAGAAGTGATTATTTGAAAATTTAAATGATAATACAAAAGCACTTACCTACATGCTGCACATGATATGTAGTGACCTATTAAAATAGAATTTGTAATTAAATATAAATTTTCATTTGCTTTGACATTTTGTGGACTGAAAAAAGAATGAGTAAGCATGAGCTGGAACTATGTGAATGACTCGAACTCAGTTTCAATATTAAGAATATAATGTTTCAATATTAAGAATATAATGCCTCTGCTCGAGGTATAGGGCTTAAATACACTTATTCAGATAAAGGTGATCTCTGAAACTGATACTTTGCATTTTAAAGCATTTCGATTCTGATATCAAGTAGACATAAACTTACACAGGATATTGAACAACTTTTTTGGGTCGTGGTTCTCAATCAATTGTTAAGAGTATTCAGCATGGTTTGTAAGACCACAGCCGGCTAAGAATGTTCAATGAAATTTCAATTCATTTGTGAGACTTCAAAATATAAACACAAGCATCAAAATTCCGTAAATACTTCAGAAAACAATTTCTATTTCATCCGTTCATCATCAAATAGCTTTGGATTCACTAGATTCGCCTATTTGCGATTATTTCAGGATATTCTGAAGAAATGCCTACAAAACCCAGCCCCAATCAATTGACCCCGTGCGTAACCCTAAAATCTTGTTTCGTCCGTGTACCTTTTACCTTTGTTTTTGCATGGCGACCATCAGAACTTCCACCACCTCGCCATTTTGAAATTATATCATTCCAAGAATACAATTGTTAGTGGCATTTTCAAATGAAATAATAAATTTCTTCAGCTACCGTGAAAAGTTTGTTGTTTGAAAATTTGTATGCTTATCCCTTCTTCGTTCTGCCACTTGGTAGAAGTTGAAGTTCGTCGCAAATCACAGGGCTCTATGTTTTTGCCGAGAGGTAGAAATTCCATCGAAACTTTCTCCCCTCAAGCGTAAATATATTGGACAAAATAAAACATATATATATATATATATATATATATATATATATATATATATATATAAACATTTACTTCGTTGTTTCTACCTTTAGTCTGTGCTTTTTCCCCCCGTTAACCGAAGTAATTTTCATGAGAATCTAGAAGCAGCGACGTCTCGCATTAAGGACACAATTGCTTTAATGTCGATCCTTGAGAGACATGGAGACAGGAATCTCACTATTATATTGCACGTTCTCGAAATAACTCAGCGAAGCGATAAATATGATGAATAACTACTTTTATTAACACACAAGACCATTCATTTCCGTCGTTCATTCGAGCAGTGAATGAAGTAAGTGACGACGTTAGGGATGAGTCCTTCAAAGTGTCATGCAGGAATGCAGCGTTCCACGATGAGTTCCCTTGAAGGACAATCAAGCTGTTGACATAGTGCCGTGGAAGTAAGAAGCCATTCGGGGATAAATTTTGATGAACAAGATGAGAAACTAAACCCTTTTTGGTGAAACTCGTCCGTGCACAATATCTCAATGCACAAATATCCTCTTCTTCTTTTGAAAAATTTGAATTATTCATGCTCAAAACTAAATGACCAAAAATAATTTCAGCTTATATCTTCACATCTGGTAAGGCTGTCTTATCGATTGCAGATCGATTGCATTTCCATTAAATTTTCATAATCTTGCGTCATGTTCGTCCTATCTGTAGCCTAAGTTCAATTACATATATTCAAATGAAATTCAAATGCAATTCTCAACTGGTTCTGATCAAAGGTTCCGTCCCAAATACTTCTCATTTTCTATTTTCTGGAAGCTTATTAAAACACCCAGTGTACTTAAGCACTGAAGATGTGGCATTGAACAGGCCACAGGAGTTTTATCCTCAACCACTTGGCCAACGGGAAATTGAACGCACAATCCAAAATACATCTCATGGAATGTCTGAAAAGGAATTTTAATACCAAAATTCCAGGGCAAATGAAAAAAGGAAGGATCGTCGACATTCAGAACGAAGGGAGAGGTCGATACGAAAGGTGGATACGAAACGAGAAGAAAATAAAAGAAATTTTCTGCAGATGGAGCTGATGATGGTCATAGATGACTTAGTATGCGAATTTGTTGGAATACGAAAATACCCTTTCTTGCTGCAGGCAGACAGTATGATTCTCGCTGTTGACGAATTCAACAGCGAGAATCATACAATCAGTTTGCTCTTTTTCCATCCCTCATGATGAGTGTCCTTGTTAAAGGATTGCGTGGATGGGTAGTTTTAACGATAAAATGGAAAGATATAGCCAAAGCATATTGAAAAATAAATGAATCCAATTCGCGAGCAAACTTATGTTTCAAGACATTTTGAATGCTTTATTTGCATGATGTTGAAGCCATCGAATCAAAAATTTGCATTGAAGTAAGTCAACTCGCCAATAAAAGTTCAGTTGTTTAACTCACTGGAGACATTTTTTCCCATGAAAAAATTAAAAAATCATTGAAAATATACAAGTTATTTCATATTCATATCAATAAGTGTCTCATTTTGATTTAAATTTCACATTTCTCCAACATTTTGATGAAAAAAATTTTCAAAACGCTTCGGAAAGTGATTTTTAATAAATTTTTTAATGTTAATTAAAGTTTATCGCATTTTTCTATTCACTTATTGGTATGAAAAAAATCTAATACCTCGATTTTAAAAACATAAAAAACTTGTGCCAGAAAATGCATTAAAAATAACTTTTAAAATTAATTGGAAAACTGGAACAAAACTCAACGTCAATCTAAAATATCGATTGTCTCAAATAAACTTAATTGACTAATTTAATACAAATATGTTTTGGCGATAAATTCTTTGATAATTATTTATTTGTCAATTTGGTTTTACATGCAAAATTTTGGGAAATCATTGTATATGTAAAATATTGTCAATTTTTCGTGTAGAAATTGCAAAGACTTAAAATTTGAGCAAACGAAATTTGATAAATCTTGTTAGAATATTTTTTTACCAATTCATTGTCACGTGATGTAAAAATATCCATCGAAACTGAAGTAGCCAATACATTTTTTTATAAAACTCCATGAAAAAATTGGAGGTTTATTGAACAATTTTAAAAAATGTATCATTGCATTTTCAAAAAAATTATTACGTTTTCCAAATATTAAAAGCACACAAGTTGAACCAATCTACTGTTCAGAAAATTTTTCAGTCCATTAGATTTCATCATTTAAAAAATTTCAAACAAATGTTTGCCGTGACAATATTTTTGATGAAAAAACTCCAGTTCACATTAACGTCCGAATGGAAAACATTACAAAATTGTCAAACATTTTAAAACAAAAATTATCTTTAATTTGGAAATCCTAATGGCCATAAAATAAATATTCTGAAAACACATTAAAGAATCAATTGCCATCAAAGTTTCCTACTGTCTGCAAAATGCATGGAATATTATTATTGTTACATTTTACGGCGATTTCGCTTTCCGGCAGGATTACATTTAGGTGTATCCTCGAAATCCAAATCATTTTGATTTGACATTCGTGAAAATTTCTATCTCTGATTAAAATCGAATCCATCATTTTCCAGACGCGATTTTATTTTGTCATATTCTGGCTGCAGTCCTTCTTCTGGGCCATATAATATTTATGGAAGCATTTACTATCAAGACTAACTTTAAATTGGTATCAAAATGTTATTTGGAACGATGGTACAGACTGGTAAATTTTTTTTAGGTACACATGTTGCGATTCAAATAGAAAATTAAAAGTTTAGATTATTACTAGATTTTTTAAATTATTTTCACAACTACAGAATTATTATAAATTATTTTGTCAAGCAAACATATTTTTTATATTGCGCTGGAAGTAAGATTCTATTCAAAATAAATTTCTTGATGTTTTCTAAGTAAAAAAAAAATTAAATAAAAACTGTCCCAAGTTGTGTTATGAAAATTTTAAGTAACTGCAGTAAAGAAAACTCTTCATATTTCTAAAATTTGTAATATACACGCTGCCTTCAAGAAATCAGGGCCGCAAAAGTATCTTATTCAATTCGTCAATAGTAGTAACTTTGATATTATAGTCACAATAACAGGATATTTGATGTATGAACTTCCTGCAGTCAGAGGAATCTTTCATTTCCGAGAAAAAAAAACATAAATTTATCGAAGACGAAGCAGTCTGGAAAACACAACGTGCGAAAAAGCCCGAAATGTTTCGTTCCATCGCATATAAGACACTGCCCTGAAATATGGCGAAAAGAACCGCACAACAGCAAATCCATTAAGGATGGACGAGAGAACGAGGTGGATTTGAACGACTTTTAATACCAACAACACTAAAACATTTCATGTTGGCCCCTCGCTACAAGGTCTCCTTCTTTTGAGTTGCTGTTATCGATAGCTTCCACGACTATCGTGAAATATCTTCCGCCTATACGAGTATAAGAATGTCACATTGTATCGCACATGCTATCAGTCCTTTTTTGGATTGCAATGAAAACGGATATGATAGAACAATTGACCGTGAATGTCATCAATTTCGATTGTTGAATAGCCTAAGTAGTTTATCAGAGCCCAAATATAACACGTTTAGGCAAGGATCGGTGAGAGTAATTGATTGGACGGTAAAGTCGCAGGACACGTGTAGTAAATGATTTTTATGAATGTGATGTTGACTCCTCTCAGTTGCGTGGTAGCCAGAAGCTAAGCCAATGTTCGTTTTCCAATTAATCTGCGAACGAAGGACCTGAACTTCTACCAATAAATTTGGTTGGAGGTAAAGCTCTCGAAAACTTTCTTTGGGTAAAAGTTAATTCTTTTATACCTGCCTGCCACTTACAGAGTTAGTACGAATATAAGAAAATGCTATTGTGCGTACATAAAACCTTGAAAACAATGTAGTAAAAGTCCTTCATTCGTAGCATTATATCAATTTTATGTTAAATTTAGGCTGGTTTTGTCAGGTTAATGGAAAATAATCGCAAAAAAAATTCATGGAGACTCCAGGAATAACGCATCATATATCTTCCTCTTTTCTAAGCATAATATCACCTCAAAATATGATTGCATGTGATTGAAAAAGTAAAATCATATAAACGACATTCAAATCATTTACTATTTTGTGAAACTCCAGAAAAATACATAATATGACCGAAGGACTCAATAAAACTCACAATACAATCTACAAAACATATGTTTGAAATTCATTTGAGTTTACAGCATATTGAAACATGTTTCGTCTGTTAGCATGGGAGCGCTTTCGTTTGCATTTCAGATTTTTATTTCATATGTGAGTTTACTGTTTCATTTTCAAGGCAGGACGTTAAACACCCGAGTTTCTAGAATGAATTATTTATCATTAGAATGATGTTTTATAGGTCTCAAAAGAATCGTAGATCAAATTCGTTTGAATAATGTCTACACTCAAAACAACATTTTGTGAATGGAAAATGGAAACATATCGGAAATGTTTATCTGAATTATTGAAAAATTATACATTTATACTCGATACGTTATTTGTGACTCTGAATGTTTACATTGTAAAGAGCCTTTTAGTGTTAAAATGCATGAATTTTTTTAGTTGAATTGGTGCTGTATGCATAGTACTACTACCTCCATTGATATGATTCATGGTCTGCACAGCTAGTCCAGGGTGTCACATTTCTGTACGATGTGACGAGATTGAGTGGCGCCTGGTGCAAAAACCTATGGAAACGGGATTCGATGAATCAACATAATTGTTTTGATTACCCGTAATGGATTTATCTGTCGTGACTCATTAGAGTGAAATGAAGTTAGATAATTGATAGACCAGGGTGCATCTGTTTCCAGCTGGCCGTTGAGGGGGCGGCACACTGATTTGTGCAGGAAAAGTTGTGGAATAATTCGTTTAACAATAATTGATTTATCCTTACTGTCAAAAAAATCGGTAACATTAAAAAAATCGAGATGTTTATTTTTTTTATAAAAAAAATCGGTTTTTCCTACTTTTCGCACTCTTAACTTTAAAACGATTCATTTTAAAGCAAAGTTGGGTTGGAATAAAATGAGATATATTGGTTAAAAAAAATTAAAACATCTAACTGTTGCCGCAAAATAGCAACAAATATATATAAAAATGGGAAAAAAGGTTTTTTTTATTTAATTATTTTTGACCACTTAAAATGCACTTAGGACCTCTAAAACAGTGTTGGGCGGCTGCGAATTTAGTCGTAGGAGCTATGCTACCATCAACTGAATCTGCAGCTGACCAGCACTGTTTTAGAGTTTATTACAAAGTTAACCAAAACTTGCTGAGACCGTTCTAATAATCCGATTTTAGTTTTTTTAATAAGTGAAGTGCTCTTTTTTTATGTGAAAAATATTCCAAATTTCTATAAGCTTAAGCTTTTGACTTGCAAGTTTCCAAAAATTTTGAATTTTTTTGGATAAATTTAAATTGCACAATTATGATGGGCAATCTGATGAATCGATTTTGATGCAAATTTGTGTGCTATTTTATTATGTTGTGAACATTTTGTAGGCGAACTATGAAGATCCTAAGTGCATTCTAAATGGTATTTTTTCCCCCGTTTTTTTAAAATAGGGCGATTTTTGGTTTTTGCAAAATTAACAAAATGGCGGACATTTTTTGAAAAAATACGGAAAAACATGCTTTTTTTCATTGTTTTTGGCCAAAAAATACTTTAAATCGAAATTTCGAAAAACCTTTTATTCGCGCTATAGCTGTTGTCAAAGAAAATGCCTGGTAAAAATTTGGTGAGAATCGGTTCAGTAGTTCCCAAAATTTCATTAACGCTGCGTCGAAAAACGTTGTTTCGAGTAAAACGCGGTTGAAGTTTTTTTTGATGAGGAATCGCGCTCGGGTGACAAAGTGAAAGTTGCCCAAAAATACAGTTAGATTATTCCGATCTTTATAAAATTTTAATATCATATTTCTGCATATATAAACTTTCCAAAAATGCAACAAAAAATCGATTTTTTGAAAATGATAAAAAGGGTAGACCCCTTAAGCGCGTTTTTCTCGAAACTTTGTTGTTAGGCACGATTTCTCGGAACGAATCGACCGATTTTGCTGAGACTTTACTCAGTTCCTCTTTACAGTATTGACTCATTCTTAAACGAAGGGATTTTGATTCGGTCGACTCGTTTTTGTTTTATACGAAAAAAATGTTTTAAAAACCGTGAAAATCGGAAAAATGCTGAAAAATACGAGACGAAAATTCATTCAAATCCATCTCAAAACTTTGAAATCCAGTTTTTTTCAATTCCTTCGTTGAAGCACGAGCCAAGAGCATAAACGATAAGAAGATTTTTGAAATTTTGATTTGAGATGAACATGCATCGAAATAGTCTCTCTACCGCAAACAAAAGGTTTGACGAGGAAAACTGCAGGAAAATTGACAATTTTGATTGTTTTCAGCTGAAATTTTTTTTACAACTTTTTAAAATGCTAAACTTTTGAGTGGGTAAATTTGAAATAAAACAATTTCTTGTTTTTTAAAATACAATTTTTTGAAAAAGTTGTTTTTTGTTTTCCTTCAAGACTGATGTAACCCCTTAAGAGAAACATACTTCTAGCTATTTGTGAAATAGGACCCCAACAATTGACTTTTATTTTTAAATATACATACATGTATGTATGCTCATTTTGCATACAACTAGAAAGCTCAAAAAACTCTGATGAAAGAGTAAGAAATAATATAATATCGGTCTTTCTTTGAACCTTTAATCAATTTTCTTAGATGATTCCTGTTTGAATTGAATTATATATTAATACGCAAAATTTTCCAAATATTTTTTTCCCAAAGATATTACAACAATTTTGACAGTTGCATTTTCTCCAAAGGGCGTCTATAAATTTTCGTTGTTGAAAGTTTTCTCCGAAAAAATGAGTTGAAATATAATCTTGACATAATTTCGATTATAATTTGAAGGAAGTTCACTTTTGTCAAGCATATTGAAGAAAATATTCAAATATAATGAATTTCCGATTATTATCTAAAAAGCGTTCACTAGAATATTTAATAAAACCCTTTTTTAGTTGGAAGTTTTCTTGTTTAGGCAGAAAGCTTAAATTTTTATCGAAAATGACTTTTATGTGTAATTTTGTTAATGTTGAACTTTAATCTTAAATGTTTTTGTAAAGCTTTTTCAAAATTTGCAACGCAAAATAATTTATTTATTCATAATAAATTTGTACAGGTCTAAAATGATTCAAAATAACTCACAATGTAGCTTGAATCCGTAAAGTGCAAATTCTCTTGCCAAAAACTATTTTCGGTTAATAAATGTCTCATAGCCCTCCATTCATTGCTGATTTCATATCCTAAATACATACACCGATAACTTCATCACACACGCTTTCAAAGAAGAAATTAAACACATGCTCTTTCATTCGTCTTCATGAAAGGAATCACTGATCCAATTAACCCACTAGACACTAGTCTATCAATCATGTAGAGATAAGTGGTTGATCAGAAAGTATTGCACCAATCGATATTCGTCCTGCTAATCTGTTTATCGGCTCATTTATGGCCACAGTCTGAGCCACCCTGACGCAAACCCCACAGTCACCTAAATTTATGCCTCATGAATTTTTTTCGTACATAATTGGTCGCGACGGGGTTTCCGGGGATTGCTAGAACAGACGTTTTCAAAACACTTACCGGGCAATTTCGAGCGTGTGTACTGAACGAGCAGTTGTAATTAGCGCTGAAATGTTCACTTTATAATTTTCATTCTGACGATGAATTTTCATCAACGTCTTGTGGTTTTCTTTTGGACGCCGCGCAAGAGGATGAATGATCTTTGAATGATGCTTTAATAGTGGGTATTTTTTCTGCTAATTTTACGATTCAAACATCAGAAGTTCATATTTTGTATCTTATTTATTTATACTATCGGAAATCGGATTAAAAAATTGGCAGCAATTACCGCAAATAGCTTGGCCAGTGACGTTGTATCCTATGAAGCTTTATTTATATTGAACTCTACACTAAATTTCCTTTCAAACATCAGTTGAAACGAAATAGATATTCAAAAGAAACATTTTCTCGCCTGGAATAGTTCCGCATACAAGTCCTTCTGCATGTGCAATTCATCATTTACCACCACGGAATTTAAGTTTATTTTAGTAGAAATTCCAATAGATCTTGCAGACTCCAAGGAGGCCAACTGGAACCCTCATGAAATCGTATTCATAGCAGAAGTTTGCGAAGCATCCACAAAAGAGGAAGAAAATAGTTAAGTTGGTAATGGAGCTGAAAAAGGATGACTAAAAGCATTCAATGGTACCATGATTAGCTTTTGCAATCAGACTTAAAGACCTAGTGAAATCCTCATGCATGGTGGTGGAAGATGCTTTTCGCAAAATCAGCGTTTGAATTCAGTTGGATTCAGTGGAAAGTCTGCTCGAACTGAACTGCGCTACCAAATGTCTTTCGGTGCATTGAGTTGATCCTGCTGCAGACTGAAACTTGGCTCCGTGCCAATTACTATGACTTCGCCTTTGCAAAGTAATAAATGAATTGTAAGTGTTATCCGCTTGCCACTATTTTCTCGTTTGGATTTTCCGCATACAGTCGTGTTTTGAGGTTTCGTCCTCCTAAAAATGTCCTATTTGGTCGACTATTTGTCGTTTGGAAGATTCATGCCCAAATGTTTGTGAATTGTCACCGTAAATGCAGAGAAGTTTTCATAGAAATAAAACTGTCGTCAATGTGATTATTCTTGGACTTGGAATAACTGATTTCGAGAATAATGATGTTAAATAAAGGAATAAGCTAATCATTTGGTTTTTGATTGTAGCATTTGTAGAAACAACTTACAGAATGGAAATAGTTCTCTTATGCATAAAGTATAAAGATTGTCATCGTAATTTGCAAATTGGTATTGACCATTACAAGTTTTCAGAGACTTCCAAGCAACAAAAGCCGAAATCAATTATGTATTTCTAAAAATTAGCCAAAACATTATTATTTCGGTTTCCAGAACATTTTATTTTGAGGTGAAAATTCCAAATTTGTTTTAAGCAATTTGAAAATAATCCCGAAAATAGTCGAGAAAAAACAGCTTTTTATGAATTGACGAATAAAGTTTAAATTGAACAATATTATATTTTTCTCTTCTTCAAAATATTGATTCCTAGGTATTGCTCGCAAGAGTTTGTTTCATGTAACCTTGTAAAACTTTGCAACAGATCCTTTTCTGAAAAAAAAAACTATCAACTAAATATTACTTAATAATTTTCGCTGAATTTTTCAATTCAATTTTTTTCAAAGAAAAATTATATAGAGTTCTTCTTTTGAGGACCGTTGAAGCTCCTTCCTGTGGAATCGTAAATTGTTTATCTATTAAAATTCGTAGTTTTTCTTGTGGCCCTGCTGATTTAGGTTTAATTTTTAAAATAAAACAAATGGAGGAAACGCAACTAGTACGGATTGAAAATGACATATGAAAATAGTTCATAGCTTATCTATAAATGCAGCTTAGATTCAACAGTGACGGTGATCATCCTGCCAATTCTACGAGAAAGGGGTAATATTTGGCTCACGTGTTTTTTTTAATACGATACTCAATTTTTTTATATAATGCAGTAAGAATTTATTTTATTTGCATAGGTAAACATATCTTTTATCTGATTTGGATGCCAATTGTTAGCGAATGTGAAAAGATTGTCGAGTATAATTAATTTCATATTGAGCCTTGAAAACTGTTTGCCTCGGAATCGCTAGTTTCACCACATCTTTATCATCTATTTTATTCAATTGGTATCATATTACTGCCCAGCGAATATAATAGAATGACTGGAAAAAGTTTATTAAGGGGGTAGTACCGGTTATAATTTTGAAAAATCAATTTTTCATTTTTCAATTTATCACACCTTCAGAAATCACGTCTTAAATGTTATTAAGATATTCCCAAAAATGAAGAAGTTACGGCAGTTTGAGTACGCATGCCTTTTTCGTTTGGTAAGCGATATTTTCGGTAATTGAAATTTTAAACGCGTTTTTCAGGAAATGACGTTTTTCCAACTGCGGACACTTATTTTCCGGATTGGCCGAACCGATTTAGGTCAAATTTGGTGTGCTAATTTATTTAAGTATCTTGTGTGGTAATCTAAGAATATAGGCCAAAAATTAATCCTAAAAATTTTTGTAAGCGAAACAAAGTGAAAAAAGTGATTTTTCGAAGAAGAAAAAACAAACAACCGTTATTTTTGAACGTTTTATTCAAAATATTGTGGTTTAAAACCACGTAAGCAACATTCCTCTTATAAATGCGGTTTGATTTTTTTGTTTCAAATTCTTAATTCCTGAGATTATTTGTCCGCAGTGTGACGAGGCATTTTTCGAGACATCAACGTTGGCGCCCTCTATAAATTAGTAGAAAAATGAAAGAAAAAATTGTTTTGTAATCTTCAAAACGTCTGTTTTACCCATGCAAATTTTAAAGTTTATATGCAATAAAGGAGCTGAAAAAAATATTGACAATTAGGCCGGTTAAGCATTCTAACCGGTACTACTCCCTTAAAGCGTCTTCTTCAATAGACTAGAACATTCCGATACTCGCAAAATTCACATTGAACAAGTTCGATTCGTTAAGGATCAAACGCAAAACTTATACTTCTTATTTTATTTTCAGCTTAGCGAAGATATTGGCTACGTGTTATATTCAGCCTTAGGATCGTTTTATATACCTAGTTGTATAATGGTGTTCGTTTACATCCGAATATATTTTGCGGCGAAAGCAAGAGCAAGACGAGGGATCAAAAAATTACCTAGGAAACCAACTAGTCAACAAGTAAGTTCATTTCATTATATATCAATGTTCAAAATAAATATGTACATAGCAATTATGATAAGTAATGGAAGCGTATATTATGGGCTAATTTCGAATTTTTAAATTACACTACATCTGGCCATTAATTTGCAATTTTCAGGAATGCCAGTCCTCCTGTCCTTTAAAACGAGCACAATGTCTGATATCTGAAAATTAATCAGAAGCTAATCAACTTTAATACCTGCTTCTTTGCTTTTGTTTTCTGCATAATCTGCTAGCGAACAGCTTCCCGTATTTCGTCCTTTACAGTCAATTACAGCCACTTAAGCGTCACACAGGGTCGACATTGAATGTTCTTATCAGCATCGTCATCGCCATCCATGTCGTCGTTCTCTAATTGAAATTTGAATTTAAAGGGAAGCATCGTTTAGGCCTCCTTCCCACACCCCAAAATGTTCTACGGTGAAAGAAGCGAAACGAGGGAAAGTTAACAATTTGAAAATTTAATGTAATTGAAAAATATTAAAGATATTACTTTCGAAGGGTCGTAATAGCAAAAACAATATGGCTTTGTTGCAAAAATCGAAATGAGGCACAAAAATTTGAATTTTAAGGGTGCTGATTACTTAGATGATACAAGAAGCTGTTGATTAAAGAGGTTCCAGTAAAGGATAATGAGAAACGATCATTTAGAGATCCACTTCATAGTTCGTTGTCATCGGATAATGAGTTTGGCAAAGTTCACAGTGAATTAGATTTAAGACATTTCACTTTCGGGCTTTTTTAAAATTTGGCTCGACAAGTGAGAAACATTTATACTCCTATATTTTAGATTCTGCTCTGGGTTCCAAACATTTTAAACAATCGTTAAAAATGGGCTAGTGAGGCATGAATTCATGTAGTTTCTGCTGGCTGTTTATTTTGATTTGTAAGAATTTCGGAAAGATAATCATAGGTGATTTATACTCGTCAACAGAATCATATTTCAAAAAATTTAAAGTCGTGCAACTGCATAACTGTGATATTTTGTCCAAATTGATATGAAACAAATATTTGAAGGATCCTAGATTAAGAAGCATTGATCACAAAATCCGCAAAAATGTGTAAAATGAAAATAATGAATTATTCATTAATCCAAAATTTGAATAGCATCCATAAAATAATCATAACAAAGCTGAAATTTTTATGCACACTCCACGGTCCATAAGAATTGCATCGTGTATGGTTTCCACTTACTATCAAACTTTATTAAAGCATTCCACATGTTGCTCTTGGCTACGAATTTATAATGGACTCCTGGTTCCTACATTCAAGAATATTATGTCAACCTTGTTGAGTGGTTGGGCAACCGGGTCTGGAAAATGTTGTTCACAAACCCAACCAGAGTAGAACTCTGTCGGGCTGCCGTAAAAGCCTACCCCATTAACCCCAGTCCTTTCGACTTCTTCACCGACCATCCTCACGTACCTGGCATATATTCCAAGCTCTTCAATCTACTCGACTAGCTCTGTTTCGGTGGATGCAACCCATCTGTAGGTAAATTTTCCAGATTGTAGGAAAATGTTGGGAAAATGATTGATGTGCACAACGTGGATTTCGCCGAGGGGAATTGAAAGACGTGCAGCTGGAACAATTTGCCTGGTATTTGCTTATAACAGTTGCATGAAAGCAGGTTTTGTAGGCATACCATTTCTTAGACACGAGCCTCCAAGTCCTTATTTTTTTTTTGGTTGAGTGTATGCCTGCGATAGAGATGTCGTGTCACATGTGTCGGCGAGTACATTCACAAAAAATTATGTGTATATAATAGAAAATAAAAATCGAGAGGCAACACGAAACTCAATTTGGTTTTTCTTTTGAATAAAACAGATTTTCATATGGTTTTACTATGCGGATAATTTCATTATGATTTATTCATTTTTAAGTTTCAATGTAGGAATATTTTGAATGTGATGTGAATTTAATAGATATGGAAGTTAAATTTTGAACAAATATTGTTTAATTTTAAGTCGTGAATTTTACTCTCTACTTGGAAATGTTACTGGCTTTCAATGTAAATTCATATTGGAGCTCATTAAGGGGTCTTTTAGGTTACATTTTTTGAAGAAGAAAAATCAGAACAGCTCGCAGAGATGCACAATTAGCTAGTCAGGAGTTGTATGAAAAAAAGGAAGGAATTTTGTATGCCCAAGGCATAGTAGAGTATATGTATATAGAGTTTAAAAAAAAATCTTGAAAAAAAGTAAACGTGATTTTCTCGAATCCATGTTTTTTTAGCTGGCGAACACGATTTAAAAAAAATACCCAACCGATCACTATGATTTTTTAATATGTTGCTGTACACATATAAGGCCATAGCCGGTAGCGAAAGCATTATGATCGGTATTAAGTTTTCCGATTTTCACTTAATTTTACACTTTTGGTCATTTAAAAAAAGACCGCCATTTTGTTATTTTTTAACGAAAAAAATCATTCCGAACGTAAAAACGATTTTGCTCAGAAAAATCTTTTGGGTTTTTAATCTATTCTTCTAAATTTTTTGAATTGATTCATACATATTATATTTCTCGACTGAAAGCACCAAAACGGGATTCAAAAACAAGGCATCAACGTATTTCTTTTTAATCATAATGGTTTTTTGCATTTGGTCAAAGACTGCGGCTGAAAAGCAGCGAAAAACTCTTAATAATTTCGTAAATTAACAAAGAACTTGCATTGAATTTATCCGTTGATAGTAATTTTTGTTGATAAACATTTCGACCTAGCAACAGTTTTATGCATTCACTATAAATTTAATTCTGAAATACAAATATACAAACATAAAGTCTTTGCTACTCAGTGAGAACCATTCATTTGAATATATAAACAATGAATAATCCTAGAAAGATATTTTGAATGGGCAGAATGTTAGGTGCCCATAATTCAGTTTGCTTACCAAATAAACATTTCCCAAATAGCCTAGCACCCCACTAACCACCACTATTCACGAAAATCAGAAATTGCAGGAACAACACTTTGTTTCCAACTATATTTTCTTGGCTGTCCATTCGCCAATCCTTGACCACACCTTTGGGCTGGTTAAATCCCGCGCTAAATTCATGCAACCCTTCGTATTGTTTCAACCCCGACAAACAGAAATGTTTGACAACAATCGAAATAATTTACTTGGGCATGAACTTGTTTGTTGAGCGAGCGCTCCCGTCCACTGATTCTCTAATTAAATATGAAATTAATTAGGCAATGTTATGCAAGAAATATTTGAAATATTTGCCACTGAGTTAATTAGGTTCTAAATGTGCTCTGAAGCCGATGGTAGCTTTTTGTCACGTATGGTACATACGCGAACGTTACTTGAATGTGTGTTGGATTGTACTGGGCTGAGCTGTAAGTATGCGTGATATGAATTATTTGGGTAGCATATGTGGTAGCAACGTTTTATTTGCATACATGTTTCCAACTTGACTCTGATTCAATTAAGATAATGATGAAGTAGACAAGCTGCCTCGAGGATATTTTTGTCATTTTCGTGGCGAATTGAATTGGAAAGCCCCTGCACGCTGTTGATATGAAAACGGGGAACAATAAATTAATTAAGACAACACACTGCAAATGTTATGATTATCTTTTCAAAAGGATATTTTGATTAGAAAGTTTGCCTGGATACAGAATTTGATTGAACGCATGTAGGGCTATTTAGAGATGTCCTTAGACGTATAAAAATAATCAGATTTAAAGTTAAAAAATCGTGTTCGTAATTATTCATATATTTCGTCTTCATTCCTACTGCATCTGCTTTGAAATACTATGACATTTTAAGCATGTGGATTCGATTTAATTGCGTTTGTAAAAATATCAACATAAAATATAACAATAACAAGCCGTGAGGTGCGACCCATGAGGTCCACACGGTCAACTTCCCAGTAATATCTAAAAAGATATTGAAAATATTAAACACAATAATAATTATGGAAATAATACTACTTCAAATAATAAAAATGTACTTCTCGTAAAAGTTATTGGAATGACTTAATATTAATCGTTTCATCTACGGGAGCGTCCATTGATTGAGTATTCATCGGAGTGGGGACAGATTACAAAGCAGTTTTTTCATAAAAGTTAAAACATGGTGATGTGAAGACTATTGAAAATCTGCTTAAATTTTGCAAATATTAATAAACTTTGATTGACTTTACAACAATGTCTTTAGAATAAGAGATTTAAGGTATTATAATTCGAATGAACCCTTTTTACATGGTGACTTTGAATGATTTTTTATGTTTAATTTAATTTTTTTTGTAATCATGAGAAAAGTTATTGCTGGTTTCTCTACAAAAATTGATAAAATTTTATAAATTCTACAAACATTTATTATTACGATGTGCAAATCAGGTGAAAAATGAATTTTTCTATGAAAAAAACACTACTTTTCCAATTTTTTTCAATAAATTTAAAAAACCACTTTAAAGATTTTTTTAACATAAAAAAACATCATTAAAATAATAATACGCGTCGATTGACACCTTAATGATGGAAATATTATATTTAGTTCTCGAGATATAATGAATGACGTAAATGACCTTGAACGTTTAATGATTTTTTATTTTTTATTTAATTTTTTTCATAATCATGAAAAAAACTTTTGCTGGTTTTTTCACAAAAACTATTTGGAGTATATAAATTATATAAACATTGATTACTTAAGTTTGAAAATTAGGTTAAAAATTTGATGTTTTTGAAAAAAAACCTAATTTTTTGCACTTTTTTTAAAAACATTAAAAAACGGCTCCAAGAATTTTTTTAAAAATTTGATAGCATCATATCAATGTTAAAACGCGTCGATTGACACCTTAATCATAAAAATCGCATGTTTGGTTCGTGAGATATAGCGCATAACATGGTTGACCTTCAAGGGGCGAAAACAGCAAACCCCCCCGACCGAAGTATCCCAAAAACTAATCAGCTCATGAGATTGCAAAGACGCTTCGATTGACACCTCAACGAACTCGATATGACTTTGTTTACGTGAGTTATGCTCGTAGAAAAAAGTGTTCCGAACGTACGTACGTACGTACGTACGTACGTACACACACACACACACACACACATACATCTCCCTTTCTAAAAACACTTTATATATACTCTATAGACCTCAAAACGTAAAGAAATGTTGAAAATTTCAATTTCGATTTTCGAGGCGATTACAAGAACTTCCCATATACTGGGAAGTTAATAAGATACCGAAAAAAATTGCTTAGTGACTGTAGATAATATTAAGAATGCTTTTTAATGTGTTCATATGTTTCCAAAGAAAAATACATAACGTCGTTCAATGCGCACACTTTGGTAATTGAATCATTACCTGGACATTCAATCAATACTGTTCAATAATAGCATCAAAATATTTAAGAAATCTGCACATTTTGTTTCTATTTACTACTCACTACAAATAGTCATTAAATTTTCTATTGATAAACAATAAATCACACTATTGTTTGAAATCTGTCAATTGTTCAAGCGATTCTATTATAATTTATGGTCGCATGTGGTGTTACCCCGGGGTAGTAAGTCTGAGCGTGCAATTAAGATAAATACTATGCTGAATTGGTGCTGTTTTGAATACCAGCCAAAGAAAATACATGGATTTATTAGACAGCAATGGCATATTGAATACTTTGATTGAAATAAAACACCCAAAAATTTCCGATTATTTTTGAATGTGCTGTGAAGAGGTTTGGATTTTAAGCGATGTATAAATTAAACGTATGTGTCTAAGAATTTTGGTGAAAAGTGGTTGAGGCATTTAGTGAAAGTTTTGATTTATATTTTACTTTGTGACATATTTACTTGGACTCATTTTGTTTTAGCGAATATTTTTGCAAATGCAAATTCGTTGAAAATTATTTTTTTGTACTTGATTCAATTTTGATGAGTATCGAAACTATTTGAAACATTTAATAAAGATTTTATTACAAAAAAAATTTAATTGAATTAAAAAAAACTTTCAACATTTTGCTCACTAACACCAGAATTCTCTGAATTTTTTTTTGTAAATTTGAGTGTTGAATCTAATTAAAACCATGGAACAAACTTGTAGCTCTTTATCACTTTAACCTTTAACAATTTATTGAGAGATACATTTCCAAAGTATGTACATAGTTCGATATAATGTTCCAAATATTTCTTGTGGGCATTTGGAAAATTGTATGTAAAATTAATTTCGTGCCCCATATTCTTAAATGTTCAAATGAATTGCAGCGGAGCAGGTCTGATGTTGCGAAATACATATACTGCAATGCACCATTACTGCATTCAATCGTGGCCAAAAGGTGGTAAATATTCATTTGATTTGCCCGTATCCACCCGAAGAAGATTGAGTTAATCTTTATTCAATAAACGACAGTAAATCCAGTTAATTTGTTGGGTGCTACAAAACTGAGATGCTTGGAGCGTTCAGATAATCATTTCAAATGGAAGATTTTTGGTTGGTTTTTCGTTGCATTCTGTTTAATAAATGATATTTTTCGAAAGACAAACCTTAAAGTTGAGAGAATTTTTTCGAAAAATATACCACGAACAAATTTGATTGATTGATGTAAAATAATAATAGCGTTGGAGATGATGACCGCAGATGATTTTCAATCTTTATTGAAACCAATGGTTGATAGCGAATTTATTATGATTTTCGATATTGCAACCTTAAGAAATTTTGCAAAACAATTTTGCTGCTTCTTTACTTTATTTGTTTTATTTTTAAGACTGGCCTTCAATGTTTCATTATACATTGTTAAATAAAATAAAGCCAAAAATCTGTTCATCTAAAATAAAGAAAATAAACTATTTTCAACAATATATGGAAAATTAATGATTTTAACTCGATTTTCATTTGATTTTCTTAAAAAATATTTTTTTTTTAAAAATGCCAACTTCAATTGATTGTTGCTTATTCAGAAGATTTTTAACATGAAATCTTTAAAGTACATGTCTCAAAGTACTTAAAAATATTTTTTTCATAATGTTTCAACACAAAATTGCGGTGATGCGAATGAATAAAAAAACACCTCAAAAAATGCCTCGTACAACTTAACTCAATGTAATCTTTACATTATATTTAGATTAAACAAAAAAATCGATTATTTTTCAAAAAAAACGCGCTTTAAACATTAATAAACAAATTATTTCTCCTAAATCACAAAAACATGACTCTTTTGTAGATGTGGTATAAATTTGAGCCGGATCGGTTCAACATTTTTTGAAATATTTTGTACGGAAGTTGAAAAAGTACTACTTTGAGAAAAACGCGTTTAAAGTTTGCAGTACATAAAAACGATTGATTATTAGTTTTTATTATAACTTACTCATTAGTCAGTGATTCCAAGTCTTATTTCCTTAGAATTTCAGATTTATAAGAATATGGTAGGGATACATAATTGGAGAATCACCCATAGCGCTGGAGAGGGAGTAGGCAGGGACGCGCGGCAGGTGTGCTCGACTTACTGCGGAACGCCGCGCTGCCTAGAATGGACTATAACTCGTAAACTAATACGAATATCGCTTCAAAACTTTTTTGGCGTATTCTTAGAGTATTACGAACATTTTAATGTAATAGGGAAAAAATCGATTTTTTGAGTAGTTACACCCCCCCCCCCTTAATAACTTGGATTTGAATCATATAAAATAATTTTTTGGAAGCGTGTATGAATAACACAAAAGGTTTTATATTTCAGGAAATATTATGACTGATCAATCAATTTAATTGTTTTTTCATGTACTAATTCAACAAATTGATCTTGAAACCCATAAAATGAACAAAACCAAAAATCCATAAACTTTTCTTATAAAAATACAATTTTTTAAGTGAGCTCTAATTAACTGTGTAAGCCTTTGGGGAAGGGTTGCCAATTTCATCCATGCGCGAACGAAATAGGAGATTTCTAATGCATTTGTTCCGTTGTTGTTCTCCTTATTTAAAAAAAATTGCTGAATTTTTGCGATTGCAATTCATTTTTCTGGATAAGCATCAGTTCAAAATTTTTGTAGAAAATTGAGAAGAACATTAACCAGATACTTTCCCATTGGGATTGTAGGACAAAAGAAAAATAAGGAATTATTTCCTACTTTGAAGTTTATCTTAAGGGAACATACAATATGAAGTAACAATAATACATGCTTGTCTCACTTTCAGGGTAAAAATGAAACATCATGGAAGACAGAAGGCAACTTGTTAGAATATTACGAACATTTTAAGAGGTAGAGAATAAAATACAATAGAGAATTTCGATGATGGTCCTTAATTAATTAGTGGATGCTTTCTAAATTGATAAAGTAAATCTAAATTCAGTAGAACCGTTTTAAAAGCAAACACAGTCCATGTAATTATTTTGCTGTATTAAATATACCATGTGTTCCATCAAGCAATAATCTCACATATGACCCAATAATGACATCAATCGCACACGATGTGTCCATAAATTACGGAAAACATTTAATGGCTAATGATGCGAATCCAACAATCACCACAATCATGGCTAAAAAGATTTTCGAAATACATTGTATTTTATGGAAATGTGACCAAAATTCCAACACAGATATTTCCATCCAATATTTACCCAAGTCTTAAACGATGCAAAATTGTGGAAATGATGGAAATCGCTTAGGAAATCAATTTTCTCTCACCCGAAATATTTATATTGGCGTAGATGTAAGTGATGAGTTGTTGTTTGTTTGTTTTTCATTGTTGTAATTATTGGATTTTCCGTGAATTTGGGCGCAAATAGTGCGAAATCATATCAGAAAAAATTGAAAAATGGAATTTTCGCAATTGTTTTATATTTTTAATTCAGATCAATGTTTGTTATAACAGATCTATTTCATTGAAATCTATTAATGAACTGATTCTTCTTTTTCCGAAAAATAATAATGAAAGATCTACTAAAACATTATTAGGAGTGTATCGAACAATTGGCGTAACTGGTTGGTCTGCTTTTAACCGACTTGAAACTAAGCCGTAGCTGGAATCAAAAACAGTTTTTGTATGACAAAGATTTACGTGAATTAACAAAAGTTGCAGCCTTCAAAGACGTTCGCTTAATAGTTTAAAAGAAGCCGATGTATCTTATAGTACACTTTTAAAGCAATTCAGGGAGATATAGACTCAAGTTTGGTTATGGTCCACAAAATCAAATTTCAGTTATAGTTTTTCTAGTTTCAATCATGTTCATTCGATTCGCGTTTTAAATGTCACAGCAAAAATACAACAAGAAACATCATTGTTCATCCCACCATCCATTAAGAAAGTATTTCGAACTTAATCTACCAGTTAATTCTTTATCTCAAAGACAAAATTCAATTAAGGTTATCAAAGAAGCCACTTTTGTTCTAAATCCTTTTGTTCTACAACTAAACTAGCATCAATCAACCAAGCATCTAACGTCGCAACGGTTAAATTGCTTGTGGAGTTCTTGGAGTTGCTTAGCTGTTTGAAACTCCTTCCCACGATCCAGCAAGAGCGTCGTTGCAACATAATTGTGAACTTTTCAGAATGATTAATCTACCCTATCTGTGGCTGTAACTTCTTATTTGGAGATGCATGAGCGATTCAGCGAACAAACTGAGTGTTTTATAAATAAACAAAGGCATAGCATATACATTGCATTGAAGGATCCACGCGATGGTGCATCCTCGAAAGTTTCTTGGATGCCAACGTCTAGAAAAAAGCTAGTGGAACTATGAAAAAGAAATGATTATATTTTTTATCCTTAGACTTAAATGTGAATTAAAGAGAGTGCTGCAACTGAACTTGATTGTGTTTGGATGTTGAAGGACAGTGCATTTGAGTCTGATTTTGAAGAAGCTGTTGTCTAATCTATTTACCTTGAAAAAACCTTCAGGATCTGATTTCTGATTGGAAATGCACGAAAATCAGGTCAAACATAAAAACTACTATATATTTGGAACGAGCCATTGCTGCATTTTATTTATTGTACATAAATAGTAGTAACAATCAGTTTTGCCTTACATTTTTGAACGAACTTTTATCAGTTTTATACTATTGCTGTACTATTCTTTACTATTGCAGAACCCTGTTATTCAAATTGATGATGTTTTTTGGATTCTTTTGCAGGTTACAAGTTTCACAACATCATCGCAAAAAGGTGGAACACACCCGATGCCGAGCGTGCCTAGTACATCAGCACAGCAGCAGTTGGCGAATCAGCAACATAATCAAATGCACCAGCAACAAATAGCTACCATTGAGACACCACCGCCGACGGGTTCAGCCAGTATGCCTATACCAATCGTAACCTGCGATTTTGCCTCCGACATTTCCACGAGCGAGGCTGCCGAGTGCGAAAACCAGCAGCAAGTCCCGCCCAGCCAGCAACAGCACCAGCAGCTGAACGCCAAAGAAACCCTCAAAGTGGGGTTGATGGTGCAGCAGAACAATGCGACGGCGGCTGGGCGGCCTATCCCCGCAACGAATGGCACTTCGCCGAACGAGCTGCAGGTCAGCCCGGTCCAAGGCCGCTGCAGAGCCTTATCCGTGGGGATCGACACGGACATGGTAAGCGAATTTGACCCCTCGAGCTCTGACTCGGGGGTAGTAAGTCGTTGTGCTGTAGTTAAGCCGCTTAAATTTCGCCTTTGCCAGCCGATTTTCGGGCGCAAGAACCAGCGCCGCAACGAATCGAAAGCGTTGAAAAACAGCACGAAGCCCTGCGAGCCAGCGCCCTCGGAGCTGGAGCCAGCTATACCGAAGGTGCAAAAGCCACGCGATCCCGAGAAGGAGAAGCGACGAATTGCTAGGAAAAAAGAGAAGCGGGCCACCCTTATTCTCGGCCTGATAATGGGCAGCTTCATAGCCTGCTGGCTGCCGTTCTTCTTCCTCTATATATTGACACCCGCTTGCACCAAGTGCAAGATCCCCCAGTCGGCGTTTGCCGTGGCTTTTTGGCTAGGCTACATGAATTCGGCACTGAATCCTGCCATCTACACCATATTCAATAAAGACTTCCGTAGGGCATTCCGAAGGATACTATTTAAGTGATGTTTGGCATATGTGTGCTGCTATCGGTGCGTTCACGCCAGCATCGAGAAGGCGACAGAGCGCGCTATGGGCAGCACACCTATGGGCTATGGTGCTTATTGGAGACGTTAGGTTTTTTAAAATTACTAATGAAAATACTAGCGCAACTAAAATTAAGTATAGACATTGTGTAGGTACTCGAATAGCTGTCTGAGAATTATGCGTTCGTTGTATCGATAAGAACCAACACCATGCTTTCAAAATTTAGAAATTTTATTTTAAGACCAACTTGCATTGCATTCGACTTATTTTGGATATCTAAAAAATTCTACATTTCATTTTTACTCTAAGCTCAACTCAAGGCTACCTCCTGAATACAAGCTTGCAGCCATCACACTGGCACTTCATATGGAATTGAACAGTCTTATCTGTTCTTCTACAAAATCACACATTCGTCATATAAAAAAGATGAGAGATTGAGATTAGCTTCCTCCAAGAAGAAGATACTTTTGTAATAGTACTCGTCGTTGCAACAGTACAATAAGATTTTAAGAATTCTTTTCACCGGTTTCCTTGTGAATTTTTTGAATATGTTGTGAATCATTGCAATTATCCCTAAAACTAGAAACATAAGCGCAATATATTGTTGATTGGTTGTTACTTGGATACTTCAACGGTTCACTTCATTGTTCAGATGATTTTCGAATTGAATTTTAGTGCCATTATCGAAAGGGACCTTGCAGTATTTTTTCCTTTATCGTCAAAATTGTTGATTTTCAAGGGACGCAATAATTTAGAGTAAATTTTTGAAATTTTACAACCCCTTTTCAATTGTCATAAGTTTTATTGGTTGAAATTGTATGTTATTCGTTTCAAGGCCAATAAAAATAGACTAGAAAATTAGTTGTAATTTATCGATTTCCACATTTAATGGAGAAATTAATCACACACCCAGCTCAAAAAATGTAATCTATCAAATCCAACTAAGTTCTGACACGATTGTTCCACAGGTTTATATTTGTGAACGAAGAAAATCCTGACTCGTTCATAGTTCATCAATAAAACACTTCTACGCCCGCATCGTGTCCCTATTAAAATGATGACCATCGTCGTAATCGATCAAATCCCTTGATTTTATTGTCACCTTAGCAATGGCCATTTTGATTTATTTGGGCAATGAGCTTTGATTGACATCATCCAACGATTTTTTCGGGACCTATTTAACACCCCGCTATCAAATTTATGGGCACAGTATACAGCCCACCTTATAGACTCAGATGCGATTTGATTTGATATTGAAAATATACACTCGTGATTGACGACGGAGTTAAGGATAGCACTAATTTTTTGAAAAAGATTTCAGCAAACGTTTCTTCTAAAATGGAGTTGGAAACGAATATAATAGATTGTAATGATAAACATCGGATTTCATCTCTTTAAGACCATTTTACATAAAAATGCTGATTCTTGGTATCGTTTTTTCTCACAGTTCTCAGATAAAAATTAATCACGGTTAAAGACTCTCTAAGCTCCTTAGATTAAAACACTACTTTCATGAAATTCACTGACGACAATCCCGGAAATTCCACCAACAACCCAACCACCCAAACCAATCTCAATTCAAAGGGTCTCCACACTAACGAATGTCAAGGACTCGATGTAATAGCATTCATAAAAGTAACGAGAAAATAAAAGCGAAGCCATAAACCTTGAATGCTTGGGCGGACCCGGATTTATGCTCGGCAATAAGCAACCTCCCCGAAAAAATCGTGGGAAGATTACGTTTTGAATAAAAAATAATAAAATAATAAATAATACCAAGAATGATGGAAACATGTTAATCGAATAGCACGATAAGAAATAGTAGTATGTACAAGACTAAGTGACGCATTCAAATATTTCGAATAAGGACCTCCTTTTGTGAAGACATTTTATTAAATGTTCAAATAGAACGAAAGAATGCAATAAAGGGTTGATTTTTCCTATTTTGATTGGTGAAAATCACGCAACGTTCGTTGATTATGTTGAACAAGTCAAACGTAGCTCATTAGGTTTCGATAAAAGAAAATTAGAATGAGGTGCCATGTCGTGGTTTTCCTAGTTTATATTAGTCCTTATCGGAGCGGGTGTAAATTATTTACTTGATATCTCAGATTTTAACAAAAATGACTTTGATATTTAAACAGTTGCTGCATTTTCAAGGCTGATAGAATTAATTATCTTTCAAAAACTCATCTCCCAGCTCTTTTTGATGATAACATGAATTTTATTTAATGAAAGATAAATCCATACCCATTTGAACAAATTTCATCAAATCGAAAACACGAGCACATCTGTAATGCAATTCAATATATGAATTGAAACATCTGCCAATGGAACATACTGTATTGAATATCCTCTTTCCTGGTAAATAAATGGATATCCCCAAAGATTAATATTCGATATGATATGTGACCAATAGAATGTTCACTGCATTATTGAATACTGGGGCTGGAAAATTTGATTGCAAACCGTGCATTGGGGATTCTCGTCGTGAACAGCATTGAAAGGACGAACTGGTGAACGGAATCGGAAGTTGATTGAGAGTCATTTTTGTCGAATGTCAGTACTAAAATTCAGACATCTTTTCAAATGATTTTAGTAGAGTTCTTGGACTCGGTCGATGATATTGATTGCAATGAGTGCTGTTTCCTTTCTATAACTCTGAGGATACTTTCGTTCATGTAGAAGTAAAGCACCGTATAATTGTCAAAATGCTTTGAAACTATTCTTTCATTCTAATTATGGCATTTTCACTAACAATACCTGTAACAGAAAATATTCCATCGGCGCTATGAATTAATGAATAACGAACTGTAACAATTTTTAGTCTACAAATATCGACATGGAAGCTCAATAGGTCTTACATGAAAGTATAAGCAGCAGAGCAAAATTGAATTTTTTTTTGCGTTTCCGGATGTTAAAATAATTGCAGCATATCCTTTCTATTTGAATTGTAAATCGTGAAAGATTGTCTGGCATTGGCATCGCTTTTCATCTTTTAATTATGTTAATCTCTTTATCTCGCGAGATAATTACTTTTCAATCATTTGCATCTTTTCTCGCATTTTCCATCCCCCATCGTAATTGTTTCATTGAAATACCATCCATCATATATTCAACGCAAAGTCCACAATCCCATTTTCATAATATCCACTCATCTTGAGCACGTCACGAGCAGAATGAAGCAAAGGAAAAACTCTCACAACATCTCTTCGCCATTCTTTAATATGTTTAGGATGCCGCCACTTCACATCATTATCATTATCCTTTCACAATTTGATAACAGCATCTTGAGTATGAAATCAACTCATCATACAACACCATGATCCCATCGTAATTGCATTGAAAATGGGAAGCACTGCGAAAAAAATAGAACACACAACACGAATGTACGAAAGGCTTTTCTTAGTTGAAAGTATGTATTTCTGAAATATTCCAACTTGGTATTTCGTGCACAGGATCTGTCATCTATTCTGAAAATCGTTTTTCTGACAAACGGAAAATTCAATTTAGCCTGGCTACCGTTTCGTTTGGTCTCGTGTTTTCATTTCGTATCGTTCATTCCATTTGAATCAAGGTTAAACGATAAGGATACAAAATACTAGGACATCGAAATAAGATTGTAGAATGATGATGGGCTTAAGGAAAAACGATGATTTTCTTCGTTGATCCTGTTACACACATTTTAAACTTGATAACATGAAAATTGTACGTGAATGTCACAAACAGATAAGAAAATATCTGAAAATTCGGGGAAATTCATGGGAAACATTCGATCATTACAGTCGTACGGTGGTATGTCGACAGATGTCGGGTAGGAAAACGAATTAAATTCAGCAAACAGTCAACGCATTAAGTAGGGAATCCAATTGGACTTTCAGCTGAAAGAGCCTCGCAAAATAATTCAATTCTTCCATCTTATTGTTCCCTGGGGGTGGTTTTGGACAAGAACAAATAGGCTTTCAACTCGACACGTATATTGCTCGCGAGAAGTTTGCGACCAAATTTTCCAGGGTTAGATTGTCTAAGTGCACTTTGTAGAAGGGCGAAGTCCAGAAGGAAAACAAAAATACAAATTTTCTACTCTATAAAATTAAGCTGACAAATGTTTTGATACAACTTGTTAAATAGTCTAAGAAAAAACCAAGCAGCCTGCTTAATGAAGACAAATAAAATCGAAGGACTATCATTTTCGTGCTAAACTTAGTCTTCTACGAATGCACAATATGTCGGTCTTATCCTCAGACTCATGAAAAATGGGTATTCATTTCAATCTCTTGAGAATTGAAGGACGGGAAACGAACTTGCATTGTAGTCTAGTACTCGACAGACAAGACCAACATCTAAATTATGTCTCCGTATTTTGCAACACGTTCAGGCAACGATCTACTTATTATACAAAGGATTCGTATTTGATATACCCTCTTATAGGCTAACAAAAAAGTACGACTAAAATATAAGTGAAAACTGACGGGTGGAGTGGGTATCAACCATCTATGCAATGGGACACAAACAAAGCTTGTCCGTAAGCTTGTAGAGTTCAGGACGCTGCACTAAGCCTTGTAAAAAGGGAATTCACTGGAATGCTTAATTGAAATGAATGATGGGGACAGTATTTAATGGAGCTTATTCCTTATGGGGCACAACATTTTTCTCGTTGGAGAATATATTTTCGGAATTCAAAAATCACCAATGGTGCAATGGGAAAATAATTTGTTAGGCACCAATAACATTCTGAGATCCAATTCTCATAAGTACTAATTAGACTTAATTATGGGCAAACAGTGTTCAAAATTGAAATTAAATTTAATTATAATTGAAAGGAAGTGCAAATTACGTTACTTAGAAAAGTTGCATCGTAGCAACCGTGTTAGACCATTCCACTGTCGTAAAGAAATATTTTCCGATTAGATATTATTATTATTATTGAGTGAAATTCAAACATTCTAGCCAAACTTTTCCCAAATTTTGTTAAGTAAACAGTCCACCATTTTCACGGCAATTATTCACACCATAGAGAGAAAATGTTCATGGGCATGCTTCCTAATTTTTGCTAATTAACTATTCAAAGGTGATGTGTGCAGTTTTATAATTCAGCGGAAATAGTATGATGCAATTCTACCATATACTATACTACTTCACCATCTAATGATGATGGACGATACGAAGCCCTGCATAAATGCTTTTCATGAAACCAAAAATAAATAAATGGTTCCATCCTGCAAAACCGCTGATAGCAGAAATGGAGAAGCACAAGTTCAATTGAAATTGGTGATGATGATATCGACGGTGATGCTACAACTGCGTGATTTCCATAATTAGTTAAATAACTCATTTCCTCATTGAGTTTTGCTTTTATGGTACAATGAATCCTTGCTGATGATTAATGCCGGAAAGCCCAAAATTATATGTTGAAAAGTTGAAAAGATTCAAATGTGATAGAATGGTTGATTTTATTTTATGTAAATTTATCATCATGTATAGAAGTTTCAAAATGTATATATTGCCATGAAAATAATCATACTCAAACTATTGGACAGATACTCAGCAGAATCCGTAAATTCGTTAATGTTCTGAAAAGCAGATGAAATCGAAAATACTTGAAATATTCATACAATTTTAACACAATTTCCAATTGACGTATAATTCCAATTCTCTGAATGCACTTTTCCAATATCTCTGGTGTGAAATCGGTTTAAAAAAATTTAAAATACAGTTTTTGAATATTCATTAATATTCACTTTCCAATCATTGAGAAACAACCCATTAAAACCAGGAAAAATGAACTGTAATGGTTTTATTTTCCACTTGAAATATTTTCATTCACAAAAGTGATATTAATCATTTTTTATGCAAATACACGAATAAAAGGATTCAAAATCAATGCATAAATAGCTTTGGTAAAAACTCATTTTAATTTTCGTGTTTCTGCCAAAGTTTGTGTGTTGAATTTATTGTTCTGGGGGAAATGATTCGTAAATGTCCAATATATAGTGATTTTTTCTGGGCAAATTGTCAAAATGAAATGGCTTCATCTCATCATGAGTATTAATTTTTTGTTGAAACTGCATGATATTGAGGAAAAGTTTTGTTTTCACTCTTAGGGAATAAAGCTCAATTTAAACGTACGATAATTTAATTTAATTTGTTGAATTTCGTATCATAGGATCTGCTAGAACCTTATTTTTGTGCCAACGTTCGCCGTCTGTCTCTCAAAGTTTTCATAGTTCTTAAATGAAAATAGATATCAACTTAAAATTCACACATAACCAGTGAATTTTTTGGCGGATTATTTTGAAAAAAAATCGTTAATTTGCCAGAAAGTTTCCAAGCTGCTACTCGCGACAGTCACAAGTTTGCACATGGTTGCCTCGTTATGTATTTTCACGATAGCATTTTAAAGGACACTATTCGAAGCGTCGCGTGAATTTATGAAATTATCTTCGCTGAACTTAAATTTGCAACAAACCGTTGATTTGGAAATAGAAATGAAAAATTTAGTTATTTTCAAACTTGCTCGAGTTATCTCGCAGCTTTTGCACCTTGCCTGGCATCTAGTTTTGGAGAGCTAATGAGTTTTCGTTGAAGCTGCTAGAAATTTTGTTTTTGGTATATTTATGTCCCTGGTTTTTGCACGTGTCATACAAGCCATTGGAAGAGTACTATTTATTTTTGGTAAAATAATAAGATTATATAGGTTTCTCTTCTTACATGGCCTTTTCAGAGTCTATCGTTGTAGCAAAAATCCCTAGCAATATACTGCTGATGAGATTGTTGCATCATATCAAGATATCTTCGTAATAATTGGGATTGGATTTTTGGTACTTCTAGATTCTATATTATTGCCACTCCCTGTCCCATCTTCAGATATTTTGGCCATCCAATCTATGAACTCGAAAACACCTGTGCTTAGTAGTAAAACAACAATTACTTTTAGTACAAAACACCATTATAAAATACTAACAGCAAATTTATGATCAGACTTTTATATATTCAGCCTTTGCTATTTTCCACCAAAAAATCAACACATTCAAAACATGAGCCTTAAAAAGTTTTGAAAATGTACGCTAGGGATTTCTAACACTACAAGTCAAAGCCTTGATTTGGTTCATTCCTTTCACGGTATGAATGCGCTGCCTCTCTTTAAAATATCGTCCTCTACAAAGGCTTTTAATGTATCCCCAGACACCCACTTTCCTGTCTGACTACTCGTTCGTTCGAAAAGCCTTTACTTCAGATAAAAGTGTACCATGAAAAGCAAATTGAATATGGATTACACTTTTCACAAAGCTCTTCCACGAACATGTTCACTTCAAATAAATTATTCAGTAGGAGATTTTGGACTTTATTCGCACTGTGTCATAAATACATCCAAAAGCCATTATAAATAATATTCAACAAACCATCAAAATTGGTGGTGTTATTCCGCAACAATATTGTTCATGAAGCTACAACAAAAAGTTTGTTTTTATTTTTATTTTCGAAAAGGAATCGACACATAGAAAGTGTGTGACGCATTGGTAAATGGTCTATGTGCAATAACAATTTCATATTTTATGTAGGGTGTAAATAAAATTCGAAATATAAAATTGAGTTTTGAAGGGATATATAGGCAAGTTAGAGGTTGATAGGTCATATTAGTATCTCAATGTCATTTTTTTTAAAAACATCTAAGCTATCGAAGGAATTAGTCAGAAAACTTGAGGCTGTACCTACTCAATTTTGTAGAACATTTAGATTGCTCGGAGAACCCAATTTGGATTAGTTTTTAAATTAAAAATAGTTTCAAACGGTTTTTACAAAAACTTGAATTGAAAGTTGTGTGGATAAACAGTTTATACAGTATTAGAATAGTTCATAATGAATATTTTAAATGTTTTCTAGCTGTGCAGCCCGTTTTCCAACATGTGTTTCATTATGAAAATTAACTACTTTTTGTCAACAAAAATTATTGAGGTACTCAATTCAAAAGCTCATAGAATGGCTGCAGTTTCAGTTAGTTGTATTCAAATGTTTGAAGAAATTATCGTTGATGTGCTCGCGAGATAAAATTCATGTACTGAAAAATTATCTTATCATTCGTTTCCAAGTATGATTTTTCAATCACATTTTTTAAACTCAGTACAATCCGTTTGATTGCATATTACGGTGTCAGTTGGTGAATTTTAAGACATATATCATTGTCCAATGCCAAAGGATCATATTCATTTTTGCGTCACGAAAACAGCCAACAATTCATGAGTCACGAAAACTTTCAACAAATTTCACTCCTCAACAAACTTTTCATTCAAAGTAGCTATCTTCCAAATATCCTTCACGGCTATTAAAGTGCAAAAATCGTTTCATTTTATCCAACATTGTTAAATATTCTACTTTTATGGCTACAATATCGAAAAAAATTCAACGAAATCTAAAGATGTAATGCAAACGAAATGCACGTAAATTTGTATATTGGGAATAACAAGAGAAGCAAACATTCTGTAGTCTTATGATCCGAAACATGTTTCGCACAGGAGTTTGGATACGAAAATGGGTGGATAGAAATGTTCATTGATACTTCACAAAATTGTTTGGAAATCGGTATAAAATTTTATGCTGTTTAAGCCGTTTTTCGAATCAAATGATTTGGATCTGAAGAAAAGGGTCATTTGAATATAATTTTTGCTTTTGGACGTGTGTACTTCATGTTGAAAAACTTAATGCATTTATGAATAAGAAAAGCATACATCAGCAACCGGAAAAATGTATCTATGATTTCGTTGAAAATATACGTGCGAGCTTTGAGTCTCATCGTTTCCAACGAACATTCAAAATAAATGAGCATCACATAAAGCACCTTTTCTGCAAACCCAACTTCCCAAGGCGATCAAATCACATCCAACAATGTCACATTCCCGAATTTATAGAATCTCTTATGGGACCATTATCCTGCCATTATTCTCCCAAGACTTGAACGTTCAATTGCGTTCACCCACAATTCTCTAACCCCAAAATCCATTTATGAGTGCCATCTCTTCCATTATGCCATCTTCATTAGCGTCACCAGCTGCCAGTGGATTCCGCCAAATATTTATTGACTTTAATTAACCCCTTACAGGCGCAGATTCCACTTCGATTATTATCTGATTACAAGCCATTTTCCACGGACGTGTGTATGTGAATGTGTTTGCCTGTTGGAAATTTTCCGAACTTGTATCTGAAATCGGAGTCTATAACACCATTTGAAATACAATGAAACTGTTTGTTGGCTTAGGAAAACGGGTCGAATTTCCACCGTTCAAAGTTGCCAGGCAGGTATTAGTCGGAAATTTAATTAAAACGAGTCAATTTGCGGAATTAGTGATGTTTGGTGCTGTTATTGTTCTAATGTACTTCGAAATATTGTTGAAACTTATAAAGCTCATTAAAATTTTCCTTGAACTTAACAGATGCTCAAAGATAAGTGGATTATGATGGGTCCTACGACAGTATGACGATGGCATACATACATTCATACATATATAGTAGACGATTAGAATAATTTAGCGGAATTCCATAGGGTTGCATTCATTTTAATTATGCCTGTTGACTATTTTGTTTATTGTAAATCGTAGAATTTTATCAACTTTCTAGCTTGACGTCCTTTTCTAAAGTATAATTACAATGAAAAAAGTACGATACATATCTTTCTGTACTCAATTTATTTTTGGAGGATTCAGTAGATGCTGAAAGAGCTGAATAACATATAAGCAAAAAGTAAACAATATCCTTACGTGGTGGTGACTGCGAAGGGTATGTTATTTTCGAGCCAATTTTCCAGTAAAATCGAAAAAAACATTTTCTATTAAATTAACCAAACAATTTATTCCGTGTTTTTTGAAATTGTTGCTTGATATAGAATTGCTTGCATGAATAAAATATGCATATAACATACAGAGCAAATTGGCTCGAAAAAAACAAACAAACTTTTGCGATTACTAAAAATATCAGTCTAAATCAACTGAAAATCACAACAACATTCTCAAGCATCAAAATATTTGTTTGATAATGCCATCGCGGCCTGCCCTAAAACTTTCATAAAGAAAGCCTTATCATCGTCTGCAAATGCAAAAATCCTTCATAATTTCTTGTCTATTTTAAATCCTTACCAAACCATGTGTTAACAGATTGCATATACCAAACTCATCACTTTTTTTTGGAATGGTTATTTTCTTGGAACGGAAATTTGCCATTTAGATTTCTCAAACCTTCGGAAAGATTATTTACTGGATCATTGAAAAAGGTGGGTTGAAACAGTCCACAACAGCTCTTTTCATTTTGTCAACAGTTTGAATTTGTTTTCTCAGATGATTTTCTAAATATCTGCATGTTGCAATAAAACCCTGCCCAAACTCCTGCATTTTTTTCAGGTCTTCAATGCAGTATGTGGTCCTTCATTATCTTAATGGACAATGACTGCCTTTCTGCTCAAACATTTATGCCTCTCAACCTACAAAGTGTCCTTGAATCTGCACAAATTAGATAAATGAAACAACATGTTGCTAGTTAAGTGATCAAATTGTGGTATGAAGTGAAAATATTCACAATCAACCAAAGAATTATTGACTTACATAATTTACATCCACTGTACATTTTCGTCAAATCTTCAAAAGGTGTAAGTCATCCATTTTGAACACTACCTCAAACTCCCGAAAATCAAAGCGATATGCCTGAATAAAAGTAGAAAACGGAACTAATTATTCCAAGGATTTATTCAGCTGTTGCGTAACATAAATATTTTCCAACAATAATGCTCACAAAGTCATCATAGTAATGAATACATAGTTTATTTTTCAAGCTAGGGTCAATGTTTCTACATATGTTAATCCACTTGAAAACTTTCCGTGATACATACATATGTACATAAGTTTGTTTATATATGACTGGCCAAGTAAATTTGATGGAAATAACATAACAAACGACTTGTGTGCGAGAATTATGAAAACATTAGGAAAGTAAAATTAATTGACTTTGTACACGCACGTACCTTCATTTTGTTAACAGGATAATTGGATATAAGAACGGAGCATATCAAACAGGGGTTTATAATTTTTCAACTCATCGTTTATTCGATTTTTTATTCAAAGCTGACAGTAAAAATGTAACGTTTAACACCTAAAGAAATATTATTCAGACGCCCGAAGACATATTGAAAACAGGAGAGAGGCAAAAAGAGTTTCAATTGTAAAAAGCATTGTAAAATAAATGAAAAAATATATAAAGATTTTCTAGTCTCCTTTGGGCTGAGCCTATCCTACGAACTGTCAGCTTTCTTCACGAGGCAGCTTTCACTATCTTATATGCTTTATTCAGGCACATATATACTTCTTATATTTTAATAAATGTTTCCAGCAAAAGTCGAGATGCTATTAGTGAGAAGCGCATATCCACTACAGTACTAATGATCGCATTTATAATGTACTCTTACAGGAAACATACATTGGGGACATATCCTTCTGCTTATGTAGATATTCAAAATAACTAGAGCGTATGCGTGTTTACTCTATCCCTTAACTGTGTCCCCTATTTAGATACGTAGTCAGCCAAAGTAATGCCAAGCACTGCGGAATAGACCACTTATAACTTTGAACAATTTTCCCCCTTGAAATGTTTTCTTTTCACGTGTGAGAACCATGCATCTGATGTTGAAAAGTCCTTGGACATAACGGGCAACACCCTCAATCTTCTCTTTGCATGCCATCTCTATGAGGAATAAGGTAAAGAATCCTTCGGATGCGTTGTAAAAATATGCATGATAGTATTACAACATTTCCATATTCCTTCAATGTGTGCTTGTTTCCCTGTTACAACATGCATTTAGAATGCATGTCGGAAAAATTTCAGCATCTCATCGTAATAATATGTAGGTAAAAAAAATGTGGAGCACTACAAAGAATTTTTTTCGATTGAAGAAGGACTAAATGAGTACATATTAAATTGTTAAATTTACACACCGAGAAGAAGAATGTATCTATAATACGTGTTTTTTTTTGTTTTACTACGATACGGTGGTTCTTTAGAAGCAGCTAAGACTACATTTCATTGGAACTTAACGGTATTACTCTTCGTTGGATTTCAAAAATACATTCTTTAGATCTTAAAACATCAAAGAGGTTTTACTTGCATCAATAGCTTCATATGAAACAAAAAAAAATTTATTGAGAGATACATTTTTATAATTTTGAATTAGTTCGATTCGTTTCAGCAAAATCTTTTGTGAGGTTGAAAGATTGTAATTAAATATTTGTAGTTTGGAATATGCGGTCGAATGCACGCATTTAGATGAATTTTGTTTAAGGGAGTAATATTCCGCAAGTTATTGTGGTGGAAACACATGTTCATCTGCACTCATTCGTATTATGCCTCGCATGGCACTCTGCACTCATTTAAATTAAGCCACGCATGCCCAGAATCTATCCACGAACAACATAAACACATAAATTACAAGGGTTTCGCGCCAATACTCAGATAAACTTTAAGATCTAAACAAAAATGCAAAGGCTAACCCATTTCATTATTTTGGCGAAAGAAACTTCCGGCGTCCGAAGTCCATGTTAGTACCACCTACACAGTCTAGCCATAAATACTGTCAGTAGTTTCAGTGTTCATATCTCAAAAACTATAAGGGAAAGAAAATCGAATAAAAATTTATTTTAAAATATAGGAAAATAGAAATCGAATGCACTAATAATTATTCGAAATGACCGCCATTGTTATCGATACAGAGTTTAAGTCGTGTTGGAGAGTCATCAATGTATGTACGTACGTACACTTACACCCCAAGCCGGTCAACCTCTAGCTTCCATAAAGCTAGGATTCAAGCAATCATGCAGGCTGCAAATAGGGCCTGGCTACTTGAAGAAACCTGTAGGACAACCAAGAAAACTTGGCACTCACTATGCTCCAAACACACTGAGCGGCTTCTTAACATGAGCCGCGAAACATTGAGCTCCATCTTATCCGTACTGACGGGACACTATCTGATTGGCAGACACGCAGAAAGATTGGGTGCTCGTTTCAACGATTTCTGCCGAAGTTGCAGATCGGAAGAAACAATCCAACACTTTCTGTGTAAATGCCCAGTACTATCCAGGAAACGCATGCAAACCTTAGGCTAGCCTTTCCTGGACAGCCTCACGGAAGTAGCTGATTCAAATATTAGCTGCATAGTCAACTTCATACGAGAATCTAAATGGTTCTCGTCATCCTGTAGGTTCTAGTGCCGTCTCAATCTTTTGTGGTATCACAATGGGCCTATAGTGGCCTAAGTGAGCCATCTTTGGATAAAGGAGGCTGCCACTACAACCAACCAACCAACCATGTACGTATCGTTTTTATCGGGATTTCGGCGGCAGCTTTCACAGTACTTTGTTTCAAGGCCTCCAAATTTGTATGGCGCTTCTTACAAGCCTTCTCTTCCAGGATATTCCACAGCCCATAGTCCAGGGAGTTTAGATCCGGACTACCGGACGGCCAATCTTGATGAGCAGTAAAGCATGGAACGTTGTTCTCAAGCCACGCTTGATTTGTCTTGGCTTTGTGCGCCGGGGCAGAGTCCTGTTGAAACACCCAATCGATTCCGTTGAATATTTTCAATTTATTATACCTTCCAAAATCACGTCTCAAAATTTCATTAAGATATTCTCTGAAATAAAGAAATTACGGTAGCTTGAGCGCACACACTTTTTTCGTTTTTCAAGCGATATTTTCGGTAATCGAAACTTTAAACGCGTTTTTCGGGAAATTACGTTTTTCCAACTGCGGACACTTATTCTCCGGGTTGACCGAACCGATTTAAATGAAATTTGGTATGCTACTTTATTCAAGTATATTGTGTGGTAATCTACCACAATGTAGGCCAAAAAATAATTTTTAAAAATTTTTACATGCAAAACAAAGTGATAAAAGCGATTTTTCATAAAAAAAAAATTTCATAAATTTTTCACAATATTGTAGTGGATTACCACGTAAGGAACATTCCTCTTTAAAATGCGGTTTGGTGTTTTTATTTCAAATTATTCATTCGTGAAATTATCTGTCCACGGTGGGACGAGATATTTTCCGAAGCATAAGCTTTGGCGCCATCTATAAATAACTAAAAACAGGGGAAAAAATTGTAGTCTTCAAAATGTGTGTTTGACCCATGCAAATTTTAAAATTTATATACAATAACGGCGCTGAAAAAAATATTGATAATAAGGCTGTTTTTAGCATTCTCACTGGTACTACTCCTTTAAAGCTGTTCTTAAATTTAACCGAAATAAGAGTATAAAGTGTTAGGAAGTGATATTTTAAAGCAGACCAAGTTTTTAATTGATTTCAATAATTCGCTGACGTAGATTTCCTTGCAACAGCAATCTTTAAAGTTGTTGTTATAAAATATCAAGACTTTGATTACTAGTGATTTCTTTAACTGGAACTTGACCTCAAAGTTAGAATACAAAATATGGTGGTCAAAGAATTCAGATATTTTATTTATGGCAGTAATGAATGCTTTCACAACATTTCATTTGATGGCGATATTACTACCACGTTTCCAGTTATAATGTCGTTATATATTTTTATAATTCACTTAAGTACTTGTGCTACGCTTTGTATGTCTGGTCTATATCAAAATATTTTTGGTTCACCAGCAATACCTGATAATTTTTCAACAGTTTCTCAACAAGCCATAAGGAAGCGAATAAATTTTTTAAATACCATTACACAACCCTTCATAGGTTCGTAACCAAAGTTCGTAGATCATAAATCAAAAACGAATCAGTTCTTACACAAATAAATCCATAGTGTGCATTATGGATTAATTTTTGCTGTGCGATCTGATTTAAGAATAATTTCAAGGACAAATGGTATCACATGCACCCATCAAACGCGTTCCCTAAAAAACTTGTATCACTGATCAAACCCATGCTCAAAACTGAGAATTATGCTATGTCTTCATAATATTGTTATTATTTAATATCATTTGCAAGTTGGTCTGCATTTATCGATTCTATCTTTGATCAAAAATCAAAAAAACGAATTTATAGCTTTTACATACTTAGTATGAAACATCTATTACTGTTACTTTCTCACACATTCTCCCTTACATGCTATAACATCGTACGAATTGTAAAGCATATTTTTCGTATCTCATTTCATCGTTTTTTATTCTGATATAAGCGGAAGTCTTCCACTGTTGTTAGTAATTATATAAACTTAAATCTGATCCCAAAAATCGAGAAAGAGCATAAGAAATAAAATGTTTTTCTTCCAATACAAATTAAATTGGCTGAAAAGAGGAGGAAATCAACAACAAAAATTACTCGTTTCAAGTTAAATTTAAAGTTTTTTATATTTCGACTCTTGTCAAAGTCATTGAAAAAAAATTTCAATATGAATATGAATAATATGATAGGTTTCGCACATATAAAAAATGTTTTGGACTAGACAAAATCAAATTAAACTAACAGATAAATTAGCTAAAACAAATTCATTCAAAATGCTAGTATCTAAAAACAATTATGTGTATATTTGGCATTAAGAAATTTAGAAAGAAATTGTAAATATCCATAGTATTATTACGTGATAGATCTTTGATTTATGCTAACAGCTCACACTGAATCTGAAGCCTTGCGACCAGGATCCAGCGTGTTTCATGTGTTTTGTGAAATATTTGCGAAATTTTTACTTTACGATATTCAGTCCTTATTGTATCCGTAAAAAAAAGCAAACAAATAATAACAACGAAAAAGGTGCTAGAATGGTATTAACATAGTTTTTCATAGTAATCGTGACAGTTCAAACCACCAGTTTTTCTGTTTAAGAAAATTCATTTCGTGGAATAAGATGTTGAGATTGAATGGAGTAGATCAGAGTCATATCATGAGACATCCACGAAAACAATGCTCAACTAATTAGACGCTGCATCCTGGAAGCTAGTCCGAAATTTATGTAACGCTCTTTAGATGTGACATGATTTCATTAATTTTGGCAAGGAAATTTTCAATCAAATCGAGAATAAACGTATAGCGAACAAAGCAAGATTCTATTCAATTAGGTTTTATGAGCCCAATCACCTATTTGAATGGCATTTGATATTTGGCAGGGAGAGGCCGACAATTTTTCATCCATCATTTCGATAGGGATACTCTTAGTTCTTAAGAGGAAATCATTTCCAATGCTAGTAATAAGTGTACATAAGCAACCAATGGAACAGCATGTTTTAGTTAACAATAAGATGCAAATAGCAAATCGAATGTTCGTTGTAAATAGCAAGAAAATTCCTTGAAAAAATATCTGTAACAATACTATACGAATTTGTATATAAACTGAACGCTCTAAATGTTTAAATGTAATTAAATTAGCTGTCTAGACTCTAAGCAGCATCTATTGCATTTGCAAATGTATCTATATCACCAAAGAAGACAAAACTCATTGAAATATAGAAGATCTTGACATGTTTACAAAAAAACTGAAGATCCTGTCTGGGAAAGAATCAATGTTACACACATCAAAACATACAAATCATGAAATCAAAACAAGAATGTAGAATATGTAGAATACCCACTAAGGAATTTATTTCAATTCAATAAGAAACCAATGATGATTGAATACTCAAAACATCTGGACTAAAACCACAAATAACTATTTTTACTATGATTTTTTAAATGAGACAATGCAAACAACACTTGAACCAAAGATAATATATTTCTTGTATACAAAACGTTAAGCGATGTCTATAAGTAGCCTAAATTTTGTTATTCTGATAACTTACTAGCCGATGTATTCCTTGAATCGAAAACTCCTTAATAAATATCAATGTAAAAGATCATTCTTTGATAATAAACTATGAAACCCTGAGAAACGAGCACAGCAAAACTAATCAAACTTCCTGTAACAATTAGATTTAAAATCTGTATATATATAAAATTGCATGTGGAGTCGATTCAAATCCTTTAAGCTGCAAGGAATAAATGCAGCCCTAAAAATATTCTAAAACTACCATGACGACTAATGAACACCACGTTTCTCATCTTTGTAGTCTAGTTAATAATTAAAATATTGTTGTTTCTGTTATACGTTATGGAAATTTTATTCAAATGCAATTTGTACGTATTGAATGTATTTAAAAAAAAGAAACAGCTTGTTATTGTGTAAACGGACAAATTTTAAATGTTTTTATGTTTGTCCTTATCAAAAACGAACAACCACAACCAGAAACTTTTTTCTAGTCCTACTTGAAATGACATAAATGTGAATAACGTTTCGTATAATATAATAAATATACACTTATGAGACATCTTCATGGCTTAGTGAGGATGAATAAAAAAATAGACAATTTTTATTACTAATGATTTCTATTGTGAAATTTCTTGGTAAAGAATAAATCTGAGACATAAACTGCTGATGGTTGAAACTTATGGATTATTGAGTATGTATAAGAATATGAAATGAATGAATGGCAAACTGAAAATGAAAACATTGAAAATCTAAACTTTTCTCTTACAATTGAAATTAAATTAATTAATAAAATATAGAAAATATTTTAAAAACAGTATTTTATTTTATTTATTTCACTCCGTCTAAAATATTAATGGAGATTTAATGGGAACTAGAAAAAAAGGTAAGTAAATTTCTGGCTTAAAAGCTTACGAAAAATATAAACAAGTAAACAAATCTGGCAAAGGTGATCGAAAATTTTGTATAGAATGAACGAAGACGCGGGAAAACACAATTTTAATTCACAAAGCTCTTAAGCAATTAAAAAGAAAACTTAAATCAGCTTCCAAATGACAAAAGAAAAGAAAGAAGAAGTTGAGACCGTTGAAACAATTACAATTATTGTCAACGCTCTTGCTACTAATTGAAGCACCCTTAATAGACCAGAGCGGACCTGTAAAAAACAACTACTTTCGGCCATTGAGAGGAGGCACACTGATTTTTGCAGGAAAAGTTGTGTCATAGCTCGTATAACAACAATTGACTTACTCTACCTCTCAAAAAAGTCGGGAATATTAAAAAAAATCAAAATGTTTGAAAGAAAATTAAAAAATGTTTTTTTTCCTACTTTTCTCACTCCTAACTTCAAACGGTTCATTTTAGAGCAAATTACAAGCTGTGCAATAAAATTTTCTACAAGATAGGATTGTTGAAAAATTTAAAACATTTAACCCTTGCCGCAAAATAGCAATAAATATTTTAAAAAATCGGAAAAAAACCTTTTTTACTTTATTTTTTTAAACCTTTTAGAATGCATTTAGGACCTTCATAGTTGGCTCAAGAAATCCTTATAGTGCACTTAAACAGCACATCAATTTTTATCAAAATCAATTCAGTAGATTGCACATATTAATTGTGCAACCTAAATTTATTTAAACAAAACTCAAAAATTTTGAAAGCTTGCAAGTCAGAAACTGAAGCTTACAGAAGTTTGGAATTTTTTCACATATAAAACAACTCTTCACCGATTGGATTCCCTTCACAATTAATTAAATTGGATCATTAGGGCGACCTCAAAATTTTTTGCTAACCTTGGTAATGAACACTAAAACAGTGTTGTGTGACTGCTGATTCAATTGATGGTAGTATGGCTCCTCCGACTGAATCAAATTTTTAAACATTTCATTTTTTCATTAATGTTCCCGACTTTTGTGAGAGGAAGGATAAGTCAATTATTGTTGGACGAGTTATTGCACAACATTTCCTGCAAAAATCAGTGTGCCCCCTCTCAACGGCCAACTGAAAACGGATCAGCTTTGGTCCATAAAGCTCACCCTCGAAAGAGTCAAACGTGATTTAAAACACACCACTCAAGTCATACCTTTCTTTTGCTCCAAAAAAGGAGAAGCCTTAACTTGAAAGCTATCCGAATCAACTTTAGTTTTCATTATCAAAAATATTTTCAATGCAGGTCCTGAAAACATGGAAATACTAGCCAAAAATTTGAATTAGTGAAATATGAATCTATATTTTCTATATCTTTATCCATACACCATTTACAGATATATTTTTCGTTGCTAACGCAACAAACCGCCTGGACTTTTTGGACAAAATATGATTGAATCCAGACTAAATGTTACATAATTTAAAAATACGATAAACATTCCCTGTTTGATTAGGGACTTAAATTAATTTAACTTGTCTGATCAACGACTTGATGGTAAATCTAAAATACGACCGCAATTATCACATTTTTTTTACAAACGACTCTTGTTTATGTTATGTTTATGATCTTAAAGGTTCACAGTATTTTTTGCCAATTTATCCAAGAAATTCGCATCTATCTGTCAAAATAAATATTTATTGAAACACATTGGTTTTGTTCGATTATTTTGATTATTTTGAAAGGTGAATTAACTATGAGACTCTGAAAAATGAAATCAAAAAAAAAATATTTTTTTAACTAAAATAACAGTTGTTGCTTATAAACAACTTAAATCAAAGATTATTTTGGGAAAAGTTGTTGAGAAAAATAAATTGACATGAATTCATATAGCAATACTTTTTTTTTGTTGTTGTTGGGTTTTTAAAATGATGCTAATGTGTTAATGGTCCAACTGTTGAGCTTCCTAATTAATACAATTCTATGTATGTATAATAAATTATCTTGGTTTATTCGCGAAAAGTTCAAGAATTCAAACAAATAAAATCACACCTACTTAATTCATAACAAACGACAAAATCAATAGCAACAATAATCATATCCTTTATGAGCTGCCAAATTGCTAGCCTTGGATGATTACCCCCCAATAATTTAGCTTAATTTCCATCTTATCGCTGCTATACACTAATTATGTATTCCAATGGCAATTAGTTGCTCTTGAGTGGACACTATAAATTGTGATTTTCTACTAAACCGTCATCATCCCTTGACAAAAAGGATTTTATGAACTCTAATGAAAATAAACTTTCCATAGTAATTAACTTGGCCTTTCTTCATTGCGCTCTCCATTGGATTCGTTATTGGAAACTCAATCTAGTAATTTATTTCGACCGACAGACGACAGAGTTTTAAATTGACTTGCGTTCAATTAAGGATTGTATTCTTTAGATTCTTTCATTTCATGTTATTCTAGAGTTGATGGTTTTTAAGTTGAATCTCAATAAAAATTTCGATTAGATCAAAAATGACTTTTGAAAATGTATTTCACAAATGTTTTCATTGAACATCCGCACATAAGGAAGTCATTATCAATTCTATTACTGAAAAAAAATGTTTATTGATATTTTAGGTTTGTTTTTTTTCACACAGATTCATGACTATTTAGATACCATTGAGTGTAGATATTCAATAAAATTGTGAACACTATTAGCATATACAGATTAGTAGTCACTTTTGCCAGCTACCAGATGGATTTTAATTGTAGCCATTCAATTTCATTTGGTACAGAGTACATACTCTCCAATTTTGGGGAGATTTGATATATCCAAGCGGCTGCAAGAATGCCGACAATTCTTAGCAAAAAATCTGTAACTATTAAAGAGAATTATTCAATAAATCAATTATGTCGGTATGGAAATCGGTTTGAAAATTCAAAAAAATGTTCAGAAAAAAAGCAACTAGTGTGCAAAATAGATTTGATTATGATTTCAAAAATGTCATGGATGGCTTCCGGAAAATTGTTAACATTTGAAAGAATTGCATGCTATTGATGTACCTGGTTGAATTATATGAAATAAATCGACTGATTGTGCCTTGAAAGTTTCTCTTTGATGCATACCGAGCTCATTCGCGGTTTTTTCAGACCTCACTCCATCAAATTCAGTTAATACTAGTTTCTGAACATTGCAGAAGATTATGAGAAAGCATTTTAGCAGCATAAGATCGATGCACCGATTTCATTCTAATAATTCCTAATAAACCTTCAACGAAATTGATTCCAATTAAATTGTATTTTTTTTCTAATCAAAGTTTGGTGTGCAAATAAAATTAAAGAAAATATTTTTCTCGAAATCTTTTGTATTGCAATATTTTTCCGGGTGATACAAAACCCATTTTTAATTAACGATTTCTACCTTTTTAAGAAATGCACTCCCCTATTTGGCCTTTTTCGACATTCTATATTATTTAGTACAGATCCGAAATGTTCAATTTACGACTCAGGATCCAATTAAAAGACAAAAAATATTACATTTCGTCGTTAGAAGCTCCTTGCTATTTTGTATGCCTGTATCTTCAAACGTAATGATTATCTTTATCGAACCAATATCATCGAAATCGGAGATGACTTTCGCTTGGGTTTTAAGTGTAGATTATGAAATTGGAAAAAGATTCACTATCAATTACTGACCATGTAATAAGTTTAGGTCAAAGCAGCCGTCCGTTCCTCGTTAGTAAAAAGGTACTTTTGCGCTAACGAGAAATTGGATCTTGAAAATTATTAGGGTTACAATTTTTTTTTATATTCTCAAAAGGTTTCAACAACGGGGAAAAATGACAAAATTTATAATAGCGAAATTATCAATTAAAGTTTTGTGTAAATTATTGTCGAAAAAATTCGCTTGCATAAAAACTGCACCAGTTAAAACACTGCTATAAAATATTACAAGAAGATGGTACTTATAATGAAGGAAATACTTGAATAAAGGTATCTGTTTTTATTCATGATGATTCCATGTTGATATTAAATAAGTCTCAGCTGTCTACCCCATTAAGGGGGAACACCACTGTAGGATTTTCAACATATCAAATTTATTTTTTGTTGCTCTAAAGTATACCTTATCATCATAGAAATCATGTAGCAAAGTTTAATATAGTGGAAAAATTTATAAATGTTCGAAATTTTAAATTAGCGCGGCGCCTCTCACTGCTCTTGCGGAGCGCAATCCGCGCGTATCCCCACGCGCTGTTGGTATTGAAATTTGGATCAATTTTAAATATAAATCTTTTAGAACTGTACTCGTGCTCTGTTAGTTGCATGTTAGTAGAAAACGCTGAAGTACGAATTTTGCAGACTAGAGGTATATCAAATTTATTAATGATTTTTCTATAAATTAAACTTTAAACGCGTTTTTCTCGGAACAACGTTTTTCAAACTGGCCGGACTCTTTTCTCAAACAATTTTTGTTCGATTTATTTGAAATTTTTAAAATATGTTTAAAACTAGTGTTTGCATGGAAGTACGTAAGATTTTTTTATATGATCCATATTTAAATTGTTATTAACAATTTTCGAGCGTATTTTTTCTTATTTTATCATTTTTTTTCAAAGTGACGCCATTTTGTCAAAAATCAATTTAAAAAAAATCTACGTACTTCTCTGACTGTTAGTATGCTTTATCGGAAATTATTTGTTTGATAACCATAACCTTAACATTTCAGAAAACTTAAACGCATTTTTTCGAAATGACGTTTTTCCAACTGCGGACACTTATTTTCCGGTTTGGCCGAACCGATTTAAGTTAAATTTGGTGTGCTACTTTATTCAAGTATATTGTGTGGTAATCTATGTAGGCCAAAAATTATTTTTAAAAAATTTGGCAAGCAAAACAAAGTGAAAAAAGCGATTTTTCGAAGAAGAAAATTTCAAACAACCGACATTTTTCCAAAATATTGTGGTAGAAAACCACCTAAGAAACAATCCTCTTTAAAATGCGGTTTGGTGTTCCTATTTCAAATTCTTCATTCGTGAGAGAAAATTAGGCTGTTTTTTAGCATTCTTACCGATACTACCCTATTAAAACCTTTAACCGATTTTTTTAGCATTGGTAGAATCAAATATTCAAAGTTGTTTTGATGATAGTTTGATGTAAATATATTTCATTGAAAATTTTAATGATAATGCAACTAAGTCCATGATACGACAAACAGCAAAAAGCCCCCTCGAAAACAAAAAAAAAATAAGTTTCTAATCTATAACAGAGAAGCAAAATATAACTATATATAATATTACTTTTAAATTAATTCCAGTGTCGAAGTAACTACTTTCAGCGACTGGTTAACACGATTATTTCAATTGCATTGCATTCAAGTCCGTCAGTCACAATGAAAAAAAAATTAAAGAAAACTGAAACATTACAGCTTTCTGTTCTTAACCTACTGCCCTGCAACCACTTCATGGGCTTTCCTTGAATGAGTGTTTACGAAGTGTCCTGTCTTTTTCTTGTCTTCAGTTTGAAACAACAGTCCATGATGGAATTTAATTAATATATTAATGCACTCATTGTTTCATTCAGAAGTAAATTCGAAGGAGAACACGAAGAACAAAGCAACCTTGGATCTAATTAGATCGGGAAAAGAGATTTGAAAGTAGTGCAACGTACTTAAAAATAATAGTCTTCGGAGAATAACCTTCGTGGAAACAAATTTCCATTTAATTATTTCATTTGTTTTTCACAAAACAAGTAGCCTGCAACAGATAGAATAATTAGAAAATCGCATCTGTTGTCATGCGTTCAGCACATAGTTTCCTGAAAACATTTCAACAAGTTTTCCAATGATCTATCACATGCAAGGAGCATTGTCCTGTTGACAATCGAACAACTTTCGCAAAGCTGAAATAATGGTCGGTACCGTGACCGAAAACTTATTAAATGTCTTCGAGGATAATGGGAAAATAATTTTCTTTACTAGCGTCAAGTGATTTTATCTTTCGACTAGAGTGAAAACAAATTAAAAAGAAAAGTGTCCTCACCGTCGAGCCCGCTTGTAGCTTTTGTGCCAAGCACGATGATGTTGAGGTCAACACAACACTTTTCAGCAACACACACACATGCACACGTAATCAGTTTTTGTGTGGCCATTAGCAAAGAAGATGGCATAAAACTCACTACTATTATTTCAATCCTTGGAATGTGGTAGAAGAGCATTTTGCCTTGTTTTCGGAATTCCTGAAATCTAAGATGGTAAACTTTTTCAAGAAACATTTCTGTACAACTTCTGTTCGGTTCTACCTTCTTGCTATGCTACAGAACATTTCGTTGCTGAGGGAAAGTTGTTTGGCTTCCGTTTTAAGTTTAATTATGCCAAGAGAAGATGTTGTGAGAGAAGGCGAAAAGTTTTCATCTTCTCAAGATTACTGGTTTATAAAGTCTTAAGTACAATTAACGTTGAAGAGGATTCAAACTGTTATTGGCTTAAATAAACCTCGATTTTCAATTTTCCATAAGTTATGCAAAAGAATGGTTGATAAGCTTGTCGGAAAGTTTGTAAGGTAAATAAAATTGGTAACCAATTAATTTCGGGTAAAATACACAAATAGCATAAACGATTCATAAATAGTTAAGCACAACTCAAATGAGGAATCCGTGATTAAATTGATTGCGATCAAAACTATTGCCAAGTCGTCTAGAGAATTTTCTTAACAAAACGTTCCGAAATTAGTCAATGCATTGGAATCAGTGTGAAAAATTGTGATCTTCTATAGTTGGATAGGGCCATCTGTAATTTTTTTTGGAAATTGCAAATGATTTGGAACTATTCGTTTCATAGCAATTAGATGTGATCCTACTCTTTACTCAGTCTCCCCACTATACATACATCAACGCACAATAGCAACAGAAATGAGGTTACCGAAAATGTACAACCTGATCCTGTTTTCCACCAGAACATGCACAATTAAAGTTTTCAATATGAACCAATCAGTACTCTAGGCTATGTATTTTTACATTCAGTTGAATGATGGCATCCGTCCAACCATTCATATCCCATTACAATTTTGCAAATTCGTTTTCCCGCCATCACAATTTAGACTCGAAATTGTACACTATGTTATTTTCCATTCGGGAGGGAAATTGTAGTCAACAAGAAAAATTACTCGCGACTCGTAACCATGCAGTGCAATTATCCTGACCAGCATTTAATGGCACTTTGCCGTCGTCATTGCGTCCCGTGAAATGAGAAGCAAACAATGAAAACAATTTATTCCACACTAATTCTTCATTTATGCATATTATTACGCAATTTTCCATTTCGAGGCTCCAAAAAGGTTATAATTTGTTTTATTTGTATGCACATTATGGATCTCAGGTAAATGGGAATGGGCACTTAGGATACTTTAAATTGAAGCCTTATAACGACTTACTGTGATTAACGTGAATAAGGCTTACCTCGAAACAGAGATTAGTTCAATTCAAACTAATTGATTTTTTTTCTTCAAATTTATGATATCAAAAATTTGGGCTTTTTTTTGAATTTTCAAAATGGTTTCAGAGCTCTCGAGATTGTGGCTTAAAACAGTAAGGCAGAACTTTGGTCGATTTTGGGCAAGAAGAGAACCAACGATTCATTACATTCATTACATTTTTTTAGAGGTGACAGGACAAAAAAATTTCACGTATAATTATTGAGGTTTTGATTATTTTTCAAACATTTTTATCTATGGAAAAATCCGGAAAAGCCTAACAGCATATGCATGAAAATATCTATATCTTTTAATAGCTTGGAAAAGTTCAAAAGCAACAAAAAGCTGCTGAAGGAGAAATTCTACAAAATTAGCGAATGTTAAGGGAAAAATGTACGAGCTTGTGGCTTCAAAAGGATTACAAAATGTATTTAATAACAGACACATACATATTCATGAGACCGTTGGAAGAATATTACTTTTAAAAAAGGCAGAAATTATAAAATCTAAGAAAACAGAAAAGGGTTATTCTAAGCACATTTGCGAGCATGTATATATACATACATACATATATATATACAAACGTGTACATACGTATACAAGCACCTAAATAATTTATGAAAAAATGGGGCGCTGAGAAAAACGTGGATAAGGAACGTTATCACCTGGAAGAAATGTCTTCAAGCGACCAATGCTCTGTTTGAGTTCGTGATAAATTGATAATGAAGATGTTTTATGAAATTTAAGCTCAGTAGCAATAAATATTTACGCCGAAAGTAAAAACAGACCTTTCCGATTTCGAAAAAGGTTTAAAATAACATCACTTTGAGAGCAAATAAGCAACAGTTGTTATCGTCGCTACCATGCCAATACCACGAATCTGCAAAATCACCATTTGGAAAGAAATGGTCCAGATGCTATGATTGTTCAGAAAAAATCAATATTGTATGAAAAAAATAATGCCTATACATTATTCAATGGTTACATATGCGGTCCTCACCTTTTATAGAATAGCAAAATGCGTTTATCTCAATTTTCACGCGAATCTGCAATTCGTGGTTTTGGCGTGGTTGCGACGATCAGCTTTGAAATCTTATACGAAATCAATTGTTTTCGACCATCAACTATAATAAACAACCAGAAAATATTTCTTTGATATACATCTTAAATAAACAAACAGTTTCTACTATGCTCACTACACTTTGTATTCGCTCCAGTTGGCGATGTTATCAGTGAAAATATTACTGCCAAGCTTTTTCTATTTAAGTATAAAGCTTTTTGATAAAACGAGGATCATCACCAACAGTGAATAAGTTCAACATATTCAACTTGCAAATATTTTATCAACATTTTAAGATGCACTGGCTTTTGAATCTTTAATTACCAACTGGAAATATTTGGTCTATTCGAATTGGAATGTTACTAAATGCTTTAAAACTAGGCATTTTTTAAGAGATGTGTAAATTTTAATGAAAATATTTGTTACTGTAGCTGTTAAATTACGTTGACATTTTGACATTACGTTTAATTAACTTTGGCAAATCACCATTTACATATTTATTTTCGAACAATGTCTCAAAATAGTGGAAATTTATTTCTGAAATTCACGTCAAGTTGCCAAATTTATAGAGCACGTCGTCCAATTTATGATGCTGATTATCGTCCATAAGAGCAACTCATACGCAATTCGATAGAAAGATTTATGTCCAACACGAGCTCGTACAGTGCGTTCCGCGACAGCTGTCGCTGCCGATCAAAATTTATAGATTCGAAGCCGTCCCCAGCAACTTGGTTTCTGTCAGTTAATTTTATAGGAAATTTTGAGGAAAAATCTTGAACCAGATCCCTATAAGATATAAATAGTGTAACAGTGAAGCCATTGGACCATAGTTTGCGTCGTACGTTCGGTGAATGGCCTGAAAATGACTTGGATATTAAACCATAGATGTACTGTGAGAATGTTTTCAGCGATGCGGCTCATTTCTAGCTTATTGGGTTAGTAAATAAGTAAAATTGCCGTTTTGGTGTAAAAGTAGTCTTTCAGCGATCACATGTATCATTTTTATTAACATATATTACTGAGCAATGTATTGAAACAATTTTGCTGATTTGTATGAATTAATTGTTATCTTACTTTTAAACCTGACATGATAAAGCTATGTGAATGAATAAAAATATAAATAGTAGCTCCCATTGCTGGAAATATTCTTCACATTTTCCTAGCTGGCTGGTGTGGTTTGCTTTTTTTACACGATAAATAAATCTTTTTTACCTGTATAAATAATCTTGGCAACAAGATTTCTAGCACTACTTACCTGAGCGAGTAGTTTATCCAAAAAGCTGAAGTGAAAGATGTGATTGTAGTTACTTTTAATGGTGAGGATAATCGTTCAATGATTTCATCGAATTTAATTTTAAGTCAAATAGAGGATGGGTTGACTATCCTCACAATTTATTTAGTTTTATTACCGTTCGCTCTAGACTTCATTTTTTATTTTAATTTGAACAGGGTATCAATGCTGTTCTAGATCATGTTCACTTTTATACATGGTTTGAAAGCATTATTCCGAAGTTCATGAAAAATCAAGACAGCCTTCTCCTCCCTGAAAGTATATGCATTAGCATTCTTGAAATAATACTTCCCTTAAAGCTGACATCTTGGTCCTTTGGGACACCAACCATTATTACATCACTGTCGCACAAAAACGAAAATTCTATCTTTTATCTCATAAGATTCGCAAATGACTCCCAATTGGCGACGCTTTGAAAAACGACGAAAGCGCAAATTTGCCTATGAAATGCGACAAATGGGACTTTGGGTAATTTACATTGAATTATGGCTAAGGGACACGTGGTTTGACTTTTGGCTGGAATTTAACTTAGACGAGTTGGCTATTTGTTCTTGCTACGAAGAACCTAATGCCAGCAAACGACCGCTACTAGTTAGTTTGCCTCTTGTCTATTTTATGATGCTATTCCAAACTTTTTTTTTCCAATTTGTCGCAATAACTTTTCCTCTTCCTGTTTTTCCTATCATCACGAAATCCCTACTTCCCAAGAGTCCCTATTTTACTGGTCACTTGCCGAATGGATGCTTTCACTAGTTCTGAGACGTCTGCAGGGACTCATTTTGCCGGGGAATTGTTGCGGCCATAAAACAATATCGATTCAACGTTAATGTCTCACACTCTTTACCACTTGGAATCGATAAAATAATGCCTGCAAATTGGCTTTGGATTGGAGTCCTCTCGTCCTAGTTGTGATGAATTCCTTCAGAGATTTCAAAGTTTCGCAATAACGGATCAATTTTATTGTGTGGTTCGGAAAAGTGGAATGGTCAAATTTAAGTGAGTAGGATTTGTTTGTATTTCTTTGAATGCGCATGGAAGCATGATAAAATAAGAAAAATTCAAAGGTTTAATGCAAAAGCAAACGGTTTTGCAAAAGTAAATCCAAAAACTTTTAAAGTTATCTTACGGCTCTAAAGCTGATGATTCAATGCCAAAGTTGAAATTTTTCTCTGTTTCCACGTTCAAAATAAGTTTCCAATTCAGCCGTTTTGGAGTATCCAAATTTCAAAACGGTTCCAGCATTTAAACTTTGGTTCAGATGAAAGGGCAATTTTTGTTTTCCACCAAAACAAATGTTTGCCAATTTCACCGGCAACAGCCAGATGCACTGGAAAAACACAAAATAATTGATTCTCCATTTTCCGCTTTTTAGCAAAGTTTTGCGCTCGTTTTTCACACACTTTTCGTTGCTGTGAATTGGCTTTTATTTACTCGATTGCATTAATGCTTCAACGAGCAAAGTTGTGGGTAGTTAGAAGTTGGGGCGGAACAAAGTCCAGGACAAAGAAACAAGCATGAATTGTTTGGTAGATTTAGGCACATGTTGCTTAATTCTCATGGTGGCAATTGATAATGGATGGACTTTGTTCTAAGCAATACTGAGCTACACAGATACAGATACAGATAAATGTGTGAAAACCGGAAAATGATTGTGGGTGATTCTTTAGACATGAAAATTCCAAATAATCGTTTTGATTGGGATAAAATCCAGATACGTTTATAGTTAGAATGATGAACTATGAAAGATGTAAAAATTAAGAAGAATGCTTCAAACAATAGTTTTTTTTGTACTAATATATGATTTATATTCAATATTTTCCCGGGTCTCGTTTTGCATAAATAATTATAGAATAGAGTAATTACTTCATACGGTAAATTTTTTCCGTTGCGTTTCGGTCCTTTTGCCTACCATTTGCAAGAAAACATATCAGAATATTTTTCATTTAACAGCAATTTTTCCATTTAGTTATAAAGCCTACTCCACTGAGCTAACTAGCTACGATTTCTATTTGCGACAAGTTCAATGTCAAACATATGAGAAGGTCATGTTCTTATGCGTAGCTACTTCCTGATATCCTGAGGGGATAATAGTAGCAGAATTGCGACTTTACGATTAAATCAAGCGAACATAATTACATTTCATCTGTTTTATGTATAACAGTTGCGGATTATTGGACATTTTCGTTTCAATGCATTGTGTTTCATTGATTTCAATGGCTCAGATTATCCAAATTGGAAGGACACCAGTCTATCTTTTGTTCAACTGAAAAGGATGAACCCATCTATGCTGCAATGTTTAATGGAATGCTATTTGGATATGTTTTGAACGGAATAATACAAGTGAAATATTTTGCGCTTGATCAGGTTCAAAATAGAAACGAATACAAAAATTGGTATGCTGATGTGTTTTTATCAGTTTTATGATGATGGCTTCGTATTCAAATCTCTAAAAGTCGTGAAAATACGCCAATTAAATGTAATGGAATGATATCTATACATGAAATGTGGTTTTTAATTAAAAAAATTTTGCTTCGTACACACAAGCACTAGATTATTTAAATGATATGAATCCATTCTTTCTTGCCAGCTAAGTTTTTCTCTTTTATGTTCAAAAACTGCTTTCACGAGACCATGAGAAACTATTTGCCACGGAAGATACAATACATTTTTTTCGAAATTATTCAATGTTTTCTGCGAAATCGCATCCAAAAAATTTCAGAAACACACAATTAAAACTTGAAGTTCATTCAATCGTCTACAATTTGATGTTTTTTGTTACACATTCAGTTCAATTACCTCTATAAAAAAGACTCAGCCCAATTTGTTATTATTTCTTAGCATATTATGGGGATTTTTCACCTCCGCAGTAGATATAATTTGCTTTAAAATCGAAAATATTGATTCAATTGTTGCAGTCACTCCTTGATTCAATTCCATTGAGACATTAAATATTTGAACGAATTTCAACAAATGTGTAATAAACCAAGCAAAAATCACCTTCAAGGTGTAGGTGACACATTTTAGCTTAGCTTAGCATTATTGTCTTATTGGAAATATGGAAAGCACCAGCTAACGAATGAATATATTTCCCAGTAAAAAGATATTTGCATGTTTTGTGTTTAATGAAATAAGAAATTGATGTCGCCTTCATTTATGATCAAACTATCAGGGATATTCAGAATGAAATATGGTACAATCTTATTTTATGGCTTGATGCGTAAATATTGGTTCATTAAGTTGAATTTATGTTTAGCATGTTTGCTTCTTCTATTTCATTACAATTCAAATTTATTAAACAGCCTCCACACAGAAAAAGTTGCTCGTACAATCGAAGCAATGCTTTCCAATTTATAATAGTGTTAACAATTTTTTTCAATCAAAAATGTTTCCCATATGATTTAATAGAGATTATTTGTTCTTTAGTTTCCAAATAAAATGAAAGTGTTGAATGCACTGAATACTTGAGGAGAAAACGAAAGAAAAAATTGAAAAATCTTTATATACTCATCATGTAAAAATCAAATTGTGGGCTAGAACCATAAGAAAAATTTTGACAGTAAACAATTAAAAAATTTATTCGTTTGGAGATCTAATCAAATTTTTAAAAGACACGTTTGCAAACTAGCCTGGATATTCAATTTCTCATAATTACTTCTTTGATAAGGAACAGTCACCAGTTAATTGATATATGTTTTAATTTTTGAAACAGAATATTTTAGATTTCTGAACTATGGATCCATTCATATGTGAACAGTTTGTCTTGAAAATGTTATGTGAAGGTATTTCCTGAGAGGTTTCCTCCACAATATTCTTACAGCTGAGTTTTTTCAATGCGGATACTAACGTCCCAAATTCAATCAAAAGGTTATCTTGACCTCCCACTTTAGGTGCCAGCGTTATGCTTAGTGCATCACTCATATTTACTGATCAAAACGAGGTCCATTTTACCTCATTCAAATGGGTGTGAATGAGTTAAACCTCTTCTGTTCTTTGGTGAACAGCAAATTTGTTGTCCATAAAAGCTGCCTTCTGCAGAATGCATTCTTTAGTACAGACTTGTGGTGCTTACGGAAGCAAACTTTCCTCCTCTTCACGTCAATTCTGTCTCAAACGCCAGAACTGGATTGTCCACTTACCTCCGGATAGGGTGGGGCGTCATGTTCCAAAGTTCAAATCCAATGAATAGTAACTTTAATGTGATTTGACTCAAAATTTAGTGTCTTCATTTTTTTTAGTGGTTCCTCCTGTGATTAAGATGCCAGTTAAAATATTGTCTACGAATAGACTGAACGTTAGTAATTTCCCCCTTCTTTACTGGCGTAGAACAATACATTTGTCGCATTGAACAAAAAGGTCCATGAATCAACGATAGTCTCAAATTTTAAATATGTGAATAAGTAAATTAACACAAATACCTGAAAAATCATTTGGATAAATATTTTTAGATGATCATCTCGCTTTTTCTTTAAACTCCGCCAACAACATCGTTTCATTGATTTTAAATCGTTTGAAATGTTCTTTATAAATGTTAAATCTCTAAATTTAGATTATCATGCCTATAGATCAGGACTAGGGTACATTCTTCTCATTCTTCTCTCTGAATGGTATTTGCATATGTCATTTAGAAGTTTACAAAATCTAATTGGACAACCATTTTTATAGCCTTAACAAACAAATTTCCAATTTGTCATGGTCTCCAAAAATTTAATTATTGCAATCGATCTATAATTAATCGTCTGTTTCCTGAAACAAATATAAATACAATCGCAGACATCACGGGTTAAAAGATTTATTTTCTGCAGCTAATATAATTGTATCTTAATCTTTCACGTGCGAAACAGCCGACCAAGTGAAATGTGTTCATTATCAATCCTGGTCAATTTTTGAAAAAAATAAACAACTAATGCAAATGAACTTATCATATTTTTAATTAGAATTGATTATGAAATGATTTCTGCACGCGGTGAAATTTCAATTTCAAAGTCCTATCTGTATTTGTTTCTGATCATTTAAAATTATCACAGATTGTATTTACCTGATTCAAACCACATTGATTTTCACTAAAAAAAGATACTATTGTTATGTTTGCAGTCTGCAAATCTTGATTGGTAAAAGAGCCCAGTCTGAATTTGTCGGTGCCTTGTTTCAATAATCATATGCAATTTATTTCAACAAAAATGTGGATCAAATGTTTAACGCACATTTTACATGGTAGCACTGGTTAAAATTTTGTTATAACAATATAGTCTATCGTTTTACATTAAATTCACAAGATTTTACAAAAAACTTTTAGCACTAGAAATAATCATATTCTGTTTAATTAAAGTGTAAGTCTATGTATTTTTTCGGTCCCAAGGTAAACTGCATTATGATTCGAAATTTGGCTGTTCAGCATTCAGCAGAAAGCTAAAAGTACACCGTAAAATATCTTTACATCCAATATTCCTTACATTTAAATATTAAAATCATGTTTCCTACTCCCAAAATTACAAAATTAGACCCTTAATTATATCATACATTGTTTAGTAGATATAAATGAAGAGTCTAGAAGAACATGTTTTCATTACGGCATCTTATGAAACTATAGTTGTTACTATTTTGAAAACATTCCATATTTTTTTTTATTATCTTTGATTCAATTTTCACACGATTTTCTGACTAGATGTACCTATGTATTGACTTACCTTTATTTGAATAGCTTTGTATGGACTCAGCTTAAAACCAATTAACTAATGCGACAATTTTTGGCACGTAGCTGATAAAGTGTTTAAACGTATTCATCATGAGACAATGGGCATAACAGTGGTTGCATCTTTTTGGCAAACCCATCACGTATTTTACTATCAAATGATTGCAAAAGACAATATAAGATATTTTTTAATGTAAACAAACAAAGTCATTGATAAATTTCGATAAAATTCAATTTATTTTAATCAAATTTCAAAGAAAAAATCAAATCATTGAATAGTTTCAGCTACTTTCAGGTTATTTATGCATTAAATCACGATGAGTATCCTTATCCAATTCAAAATCGGTGTGATTTAATCTGTTTTGAAAGACAATTTTAAATGGTTACAAGGCACACTGATTTACAGATTAAAATATTAAAAAAGCAAACCTTACCGTACAAAAGGTTGAATGAAGAATAGTTTATACTATTGTTGAAAATAAATAGTGTTCGCAACTTTTATAATAATGAATTCTATTGGAAAAAAGGAATGCTAAAAGCTGTGTAAATTGGAATGTTTTCAGTTCCCTCGATTTGATAAAAGTAAAAAACTTTAAACTGTTCATAAAATAAAAGTCTTCAACAAATAAATATTGTCTAATGCAGTGCTATTTTATTTATACACTATGAGCAAAGTGACCTAATTTTTACCAATTTTTGAATATGCCTTCATTAGTTTAAAAGTTTTGTTCCAACCACATAAAGCAGTATCGAAAACTTATGAAATAATATTAAACGATTAAACGATAAAAAAAATTCTTGCATGAAATACTACAATCCAAACTAGTATATTACTTTTGGAAATTGCCAAACCGTTTTTTGTTATTATCCGTAAAAATAATTTTTTGGCACATCGTAAATTCTGACCTTTATTTTTACCATGATCTAAGTCAAAAAAATTTGCGTATGGACAATTTACAGCAGTCAGGTGTTTAAATCTTCGCTCCAAGTTCATTTTTTAAAAGCAAATCAGTCATCATGTTTATTCAAAAGATGCGTAATCATCCTGCTCGAATTTCATCCGCCTTTTTAGATAGCAACTATTCACCGTACAAGATTGTTGTTCGTTTTTTCTCCTCATTTTATCAACAAGTAAATAGTTTTATAAAGTAAATATTGAATTTTCTAGTAACACTGTCAACATTTAGAAAAAAAATAATTTTTTTCTAATACTTTTCGCTCAGTCACCAAAAAAAACCTTTTCAATTAATAACCGCATTTTTTCCAATTTCAGATTAGCCAAAACAGTCACCAGAAGGCAACAAAATCAAAATTCTACTCTGAAGAGTGGCAATAATTGAAAATTGTATAATAAAATTGATAGAAACAAATCTTAATGACAGTGAATGGTAATACTATAAGTTTTCCACATGACGAGCACTAAAATTCCCTAAGGACTGCATATTAGGTAAGTTTTGCCGTATTTCAAGAATGTTCAAGCATTTCATATACTTGGTAGCTTCGCAGTATATGGGAAGTTCTTGTAACCGCCTCGAAAATCAAAATATAAATTTTCAACATATCTTCACGTTTTGAGGTCTGTAGAGTATATTCAAAGGGTTTTTAAAAAGAAGTGCTGTTTTGATCCCTTGAAGATCATGTGTGTCATGCACTATATCTCACGAACCAAACATAGGATTTGCATCCTTAAGGTGCCAATCGACGCGAATTAACAATGATTTGATTCTTTCTAATTATTTAAAAAAAAATGTAGTTGCCATTTTTCAATTTTTCCAAAAAAAAGTGCAAAAAATTAATGGTTTTTTCAAAAACAAAAAATTTCTAAGCTGATTTTTAAAATGCAGTAATCAATGTTTATAAAATTTATATACTCCACACAGTTCTTGTAAAAAAAATCAGCAAAAATTTTTCTCATAGTTATGAAAAAAATTAAATAAAAAATAAAAAATCATTAACTGTCATCATTATGTCATTCACTATATCTCGCGGACCAAATATAGTATTTGCATCATTGAGGTGTCAATCGACGCGTCTTAACATTTTTGTGATGTTTTTAAGCTAATAAAAAATCGTTCGAGCTGTGTTTTAAAAAAATTGCAAAAAGTTACGTTTTTTTTCACGAAAATGAATTTTTAACCAGATTTGCACAACACAGTAATAAATGTTTAAGAAATTTATAAATTCTTAACAGTTTTTGAAGAGAAACCAGTAAAACTTTTTTCCATGATTCCAAGAAAAAATTAAATAAAAAATAAAAAATCATTCCAAGTCATATTCAATCATTCCCTTTACCTACGTAATCAATGGACGCTCCCGTAGATGATACGATTAATGAGTAAATCTAATTATGATTATTTAAAGTCGTATTATTTTCATAATTATTATTGTGTTTAGTATTTTTTAATATTTATGTATGTAGATATTACTGGAAAATTGACCGTGTGGACCTCAAGGGTCACACCTCACGGCTTGTTTAAGAGTTTGTTTTTGAAATGGCATTCATGACTACACTCTTTTATCATATGCATGTGAAAAATTGATTGCTTTAAATGAAAATTTCATTAGAATCAGGAAGGGAGTCACATAAACTGTAAACAACAACCAAACAGCATAATCATTTCCATATGCTTGGTTTTATTCCGCCGTTTTTGTGCAGCTGATTACATCAATAAACTTCCAAAAAAAGAATCTTAAACTTAATTCACTTAGCATTTTCCTCAATTGCATATCAAAGAAAATTAAAAAAATTGGCTATCAAAACAGCTAAAAATAACTGCACGCATCCAATAAACTAGTTAAAATTAAACCTGATGCTTTTTTTCTATCAAAAAAAGTTCCAGTTAAACTTAAATCGTTATGATGGCTTCTTTCTGTTCGAGTGCAAAAATTCGTCATTGTTTAAAAATTACATAAACTTCAATTGAACAAGCATAAAATTGCTCATGTGAAAAAATTAAGCGCATGCAAAGCTTCTAAGATTAAAATATTAATTTACTTAGACAGAACAAAATAACTTAGCTGTGATCCTTGGCAATACAATGAATAATCAACTATCGATATACCTAAGAACGATTAGTACGCATCTATTAACACGCGATTTTGAAACGGTTTTAATGGTGTTGAATCATTCTATAATTGATTTTGTGATTCTACTATCATAATTTAGGGATAAACTTGGATTAAATGAAAGGAAAGTGGTTGAAAATAATGCAATGATTCATTTATTAGCTCGGATTTTGGACGGTAGAAGTAATAATGACCAGGCAACTCTTTTCTATATTGAAAAGCATTATATCAACATCAACAACAAATCATAGGTACTATTTGAATTCATAATCCAATAAGCCGTAGAAAAAAGTAAGAAGTTAATATTCATGCGCATCAAATGTCGAGATTTGGCAGAATAAAAATCTTGATCGATGGGCTAACTATACTGAGCCTTAATAGTGCCAAGCTTACTGTTTTCTATTATATGGATCGATTGGTCTATGAATCACCAAATTTTGGTTTCCTTGAAAATTTGTTGATCGCAAGGAACTATACCGAACTGATTATTTGAAGATTGAGTAGCAGAGACGTTGTGATGTGTGAAGCATTGCTAAGAATATCCTTGTAAACTTTCTCACCATAGAATCTAACGAAACACATACAACATACTGATAACTTATTTTGTACCCTTATCGAAAAAAAATCAGCTAATAAATGAGAAGGTTGTTTGATAACGTGATGAATTGTGGCACTTTCCATTATTATCTAATATGAAATCCCATTTGCCACGGTTTTACGCTATTCAATCAACATGTTTGTTGCCAAACATTTGCCAACGATCAAAACGTTTTCACAGAATCCACGAGTTTGGATTAAAACAAAATGATAGTGAAATTTCTACACTGCCATATATTATTCATTTTGAATATGATTTTATCTGAAATGTACAATGAGAAAATTACATTTGATTATGATAAGTCATCTGTGATAAAGTCAGTATAAAGATTTCCGTGGTGAATTTCCTAAAATGTTGCTACGTTCTCATGGAAGAATATGAACAATGTGTGAATATTTGTTTTAGACCAATGATCACCTCTTAGGAACACGTTCATATGAAAATTGATTAAAAATTAGTTCAGCAAGAAGTGTACAAATAGTTATAAAAAAGGTGTACTTTAAATTAGTTTGAATTTATGGTTTAGTTCCTGTGCGACAGGTTGTTGGATGAAATTTTAGTAGCTGATGCCTGTTCAGTTACAATTGAATCTTGTTTCCACGACATTACATGGTTTTTCTCACTAAACTCAGAAAAATACACAGTTGAGATTTTTCACCGAAGGATTTTTACTCTAGGACACTTAAGGAGTGTATCGAAAAAATTGACCTTTATAACTACATATGTCCTTAAAAGTGGTATTAATTGCTTCATCGAATTAATTTTTTTGTCTTTTCTTATAATATTATAACAACTAACATTTACATAAAAATTCAATGTATTTTTATTTCAAGGAAAAAAATTCCTTATATGCGTTTCTCCACTTATTTTGAAAATTCTTTTCGGTTTTAGCAATTTTGTTTGTTTTCTTTAATGTTTTTTTTTTCATTTCCACCCAATATCTTTCGATTGGTCGAAGTTCTGGACAGTTTGGAGGATTAGCTGCTTTCGGTACCACGGAGATGTTGTTGTCCGCATACCACTTCATTGTTGATCCAGCATAATGGCTTGTTTATAAATCTGGCCAAAATGCTAGAGATGCGTCGTGTTTCTCGATAAATGATTTTAGTCGCTTGTCTAAACACTCTCCGATGTATCCTGCTGAGTTGATGGTACCTTTCACTACAAATTCCTCTGATCTGAGACCACATCTTGCCAAATCATATACCACTTGGGCAATTTAGGGTTTTTTTGGTTTTATGTTTGGTCTAACACCATTTCTTGATCCTGCTGTATAGAAATCCTGACCAGGCAACTGTGCGAAATCGGCCTTCACTTACGTTCCACCGTCCAACGCAACACAATCGAATTTGGTCAGGTAATCCTTGTATAGCTTTTCAGCCCGATTTTTCGCTTCTTTCTCCTTTTCCTCGGATCGATCGGGTACTTTTTGGACTTTATATAATCTAAGATTATAATGCTTCTTAATCCTCAGAATCATTGCGTTCAATGTGTGCACTTTTTGAGCCATATCTCGAATGGATGTCTTATTACTCTGCAAAAATTTCCTTTTTACCTTTCGGCTCAATTTGTATCAGATGGAGCTTTTTTCTACCTGATCCAGACTTTCTAGTACCAGGTAGGCCCATTTTGTGCTTTATAATCGTTCGTTGCACTGTTGCAATCGACGAATTGGTCTCCTTTGCTAGTACCGAATATTTACGAAGGGGATATTCCAGTTATTTCCACACTATTAAACTACGGACTTTCTCTTGATTTGATGACATTTTTTCAAGAGTGAACTTAAAATACGAATGGACGTTCTTTTTGTCGCATTTTATAGCTAGTTTAGCATACCTGATAAAAACTTAAACTTATACGAAACAGGAGCTATGTAGGAAAAACTAAAGATCAATTTTTTCCGATACAGTCCTTATATGGCTCCCATGATTAAAATATACGACGGACTTAAATGTAAAAGTTGACTTTCCATAACTTTCGACTTCGATTTAAGCAACATGAGTTCCTTTTGAAACCAAAACATTTAACAAAACTTCTCTTGTCGAACAAAAGTATGTTTGTTGTTCCCAAGTACTTTCCCCAAACAGTAGAAGCCACTTTTCCGAATAAAAATCATTTATACGAATTTCAAAGCAACCGTACCATCAACCATATCAAGCGCGTCCTTGTTGAAAGATATTTCACTTTTCGAAAGTTTTCGCTTTTTCGAATTCAAGTTGATTTAGACCGGACGACGGTGTTATTGCTCAGGACATAAGTTCCCAACATTTGCTTGAATGTTCACGTTGTCCTTGAACATACTCGCATATTTGTGAGAGTCAAATTACGGCATATGTAGGTTGATTCAAACACATACTGGTTAAGGTAAATATCCTCGAAACTTTAATCCTCAACCCTCTCGAGATTGAAGGAATTGAGAGTGGTGCTGCCATTTGAATTTTTGTATAGTAGAAGTGTATATGTATTTCAAGTAAGTTCGTTGCTTTTTTGGTGCTCATGAAATAAACAGGATGTTTTACGGGGATGCTTCAGTTTCATTAGGCTTACATTGGAAACTTAACCAACTATTGGCCTCACCAGCATTCTGTGTTTCGTGGACATATATATCTAATTGTTATATATTTAATTAAATATTCTTTTAATTTTTAAGGTTTTTGTGAACAAATTTGCTTTTTACTGCTCAAAATGGCGTGTAAGTAGGCACCCGGCCACGGTACACTTCCATATGAATTATTTGTAATAAAGTTTCGTGAACTGAGCTACTTCCATTCTCTTTTATGCCATCATATTTCAGGTATTATTATATTAAATTGATAATGTGGCAATTAGATAAATAAGATTATTAAGTAAAAATAGTATGCTCGTAGTATTTTTTTTTTTGAAAAAACTTTGAAAAGATATAAGTTTTAGACTTTCTTAAAATCCTAATCCAATGACTAAGCAGTTTTAAACGCAAATAATTGATCAATAAAATAGAAAAGATTGCTTCAACAATTATCAACCATATTAAGCACGTAAAAATTTTCTAATATAAAACTCAAAACTTTGAAAAATCGGCAGTGTAATTTATTAATATGAAACTAACATATAAAATTGTAAACAAACCAAGAAAATAAATCATCTGAAATTAAAGAACACAAAGGATCCAACGATTTCTTATTGATCCAATAAAATTCAAAATTTTGCAAAAAGCATTACAAAACGATATGTTTTCAATACTGAGCTTGATCACTTTTGAACATATTAATCATGTAAAAGAAAAGAATGCATAAAGGAAGAATTCCATCTAAACCTGATTGTGTACAAATGATAGGAAGTAATGCAAAATTGGGTATCATTCTGGTCCTCCGTGGTAAACAGAAGTGTCCTTTTCGTTGGTAGCTACGATGGGATCGCTTAAAACCTCAAGTTGCGGATTCAGCGGTTTTTAGACCTGTGATAAAAATTCACACAACCTCTACTAATGTGCAACATGATCTAATCGGTTGTATATTATCGTTCAATTTGATTCATTATCTCTCCGAACTTTTTTGCTATTTCAATTAACCATAAGCATTATTTTGGATATCGTTTGTAAACTGTTTTTATTTGAATTAATATTCAAATGACTTTTACGAGTCAGCAAACATTGAATCAAACCTTCTGGAAATTTGTTGCTTAGCGTCGAAATTTTTGATAATTATTTGTTTGTTGAGAATTGCTTGTTCTGAACTGTTCGTTGAATAGTTTGTAAATAAGTAAATCTTGAGAAGAATGAAGCAACCTCAATCATTTCGTTTGACGCAATTTAGTGACGAAGTTCAAGAATTCTAAACAATATTTCAATGTAGATGTTGAACAACAATTCAGAAAAATAACGCGAATTACACGAAACATATAATAAATCAAACAATCCAAACCAAAAAATTACAGAAAATAATAGAAATAGCAATAAATATTCATATATGTATAGATAACAATTCGAACAAACGCATTCAAAACTTCAAAACCTTATTTAGTTTGCTTGAATCTTCATATCGAAATAATTTCCAAAATACAAAAATCCTGGCAACATTCATCCAGTTTAGGTCAAACCTTTAGTGCTACCATCGGTAATGGAGTAATGTAAAAGCATTTTAGCCTGCCCAATGAAAGGAGGTCCATTTTCTGGTCCGATTCCAGCTCGGTAATAGCCGCAAGGATATATTTCTCTCGTCGTGTCCACATAGCAGACCAGAAATACAGAATACCGCCAAAGACTCCATTGTTCCACTGTGCAACATTCAAGTGGAAGAAATATAGAGCATTGTAAGGATACTGAAACATAGTGGAGTACCTACTGAAAATAACAATTATTTCGCCAACTAGTGTTTGGAGACTAAAGAAATGGAATAGAAGTTGAAATGTTTTGCTACCAGTACTGAAGCTGCAAAACGTATGCACTTAATGGAATTTGATATGAGGTTGCGAGTATAGGGGGACGTTATGACTTTGATATTATGAAGCAACAAAACATGCTTTTCGACAGATATTTCAAATTGAAAGAAAGCTGACCCTCAGAAAACGCTTTTCTCTTCCTTTGGTTGTTGTTCAAGCCCAACAAGTACAAGCACTCTTTAAATTGTCGATTTGCTTTCTAGACATAAAAATCGCCATTACTAAAAATAGAAGCATGTTTCTTTTCTGATCCACTCTGATTTGGATTGTTTGTTGTACAAGTACTGATTTTAATAAATCATGTCAGGTGATTCTGTTTATATATATATATATATTTATATATATTCTGTCTACCAGCAAAAAAATATACCCAACCAAGTGGCCAGACAACTTTTAATGTCCAATTGATGTTTCCAGGAACAAGAAACGATGAGTGATGTATGTTTCAATTCTGTAAAACATTGGCAAGTCATAAGGGTTACTTCAAGTTTTGGGCTTGTGGCTCCTGTGGGCGCTCTAGGTCATATGTGAAGTTTTCAAGTCATTCCTATTTATACTTGAAACTTTCAGAAGAGTTATAAGCCGCAACCTGATAATGGTTGGGTGGGTCATACACATAAAGGGTTTTTCAGCTGTTCGCATTGATGTTAACTTGATGACCTTTTAAGATTCTTTCAGAGTTGGTAAGTTCATTCTGTGCCGTTCACTTGTTCAATTTGCACGGTTGGCTGTTATGCAAATAAAAAGTTTCAATGACTTATATACATAGCTTGTTTCGAAAAGTCCTTTTGTTCTCACTACAAATTGCTTCGATAAAATCTAGTAAACTCTTTGGGTATAGCACAATGTCGTGTTTTTTGGTGAAATTGAATTGAATGTAGAATAATTTATTTTGCATGTTGATCTTTAGATGAAACGCTTTTCATTTTGAATCATTGAGTAAACTTTTTTGGTTCATTCAATCACAAACACACATATATTCGAGTTATCTCTCATCATGCATTTACAACTCACAAATAATTAAAATCATCTTTGTCAGCCGTGGATGGTGCGCAAACGATTTCATCATCACTTTTCTCTGCATTTTCTTATCATGGTTGATTAGCGAACCGGTTTTCCATCGCGGCACGCTAAAACACCTTCTGATTGGCCATTTGTATCTTGAACCGGCGACTGGGCTGAGGTGATTCGGGTATCTTAAGCAATGTTTGTATCTTTCCATATTCAGCAATGTGTATTCAATGCTAGCGAATACTGGAGATGATGAATATGATACAGTTTGTGTTGCAAGAATTCCAAATAAGACGTATGCAGAAGCTCTTTCATGAACTCTTCAGATGCAGGGTACAAGGTCGAATTGAATGATATTGTTTTATGAGTGCACAATTGGCAATAAATTTGAAATAAAATCCATAGTGCTGTCTGCTGAGTTAATTAAAACAGCTCATAACAATTCTACTAGCAAATTGTGAAATTGTACGATATCGTCCTTTCTATTGCATTGGGAAATTAACCATCTTCAAAACTAAAAATGATTATAAAAGAAGTCTTGTAAAAAAGTTTCCCATTCAGAAAGACGACGCATTATTATTTCCAAAATTGAATTATTGAAAAATATCCTACAATTATGGTTTGCCTGGAGAATTGGATAGATTTCAATTGTGTAGTAAAAATAAATCAAATCATTAACATGTATTTGGGTTGTATTTCTAATCCTGAATGGTTCATAATTGAAGAAATTCACACGAAAATTACGGTGCGAGCTATTTCTTAGAAATCATTTACCTAGACCTACGTGTACTTATATGATGAAGTCATGAAATCTTGATCGTATATTGCAAAAAAAATCCTTTTAAATTTTTTCCCGGCAACTGATACTCTAAAGATGGACCAATTCATCTGAAAGATTTTAAATTGTATTTCAAAATATTACATACTGCATTTGTTTGTTTGTAGATGAATTTACCAGGACGTACTATCGAAAGAAGCAGACTGTTTCTTACTGAAAAACTGATGGTGTGTTCACTTAAGGGGTTACATAGGTCTTGAAGAAAAAAAATAAACAACATTTTTCAAAAAATTGTATTCAAACACCAAAAATCTGTTTTGTTTAAAATTAAAACATATAAAAGTTTAGCATTTCAAGAAGTTGCAAAAAAAATTCTGCTAAAAACATTGAAAATTGTCACTTTTACTGCAGTTTTCCTCGTCCAACCTTTTTTTTTTTGCGGTAGACACAATATTTCGATGCAGGTTCATCTCAAATCAAAAATTCAAAAATTTTCCTATGGTTTATGGCCTTGGCTCGTGCTTGAACAAAGAAATTGAAAAAAAAAATTTAAAGTTTTCAAATAGATTTAAATGATTTTTCGTATTTCGTATTTTTTAGCATTTTTCCGACTCTCATCGTTTTTAAAACATTTTTTTTTCGTATAAACAAAAACGAGTCGACCGAATGAAAACCCTTCGTTCAAGCACGAGACAATACTTTAAAGAGGAACTGTGCAAAGTTTCAACAAAATCGGTCGATTCGTTCTCGAGAATCGTGCCTACCGCACGGAAAAACCAAGTTTCGTGAAAAATGCGTGTAAAGTTTTTTTACCGCGATTTAATGAATGAAAGTTATTTTTTAGCGACTTACATTGAGTCGTCGATTTCAGGTCGATACAGTAATTCGTTCGCCTCATTCGTAATGTTCAGAGCATCCTTTTGATGTTGTGATGTTTGATGAAAAAGAAAGGAGCTGATTGTACGCGGTAGAACCGCGCTGCATGCGTATAATACTCTAGCACGTATCGACCTCGCGGTATTCAAATCTCTATAGCTCCAGTAATATTGCTCGAATTTACTTAAAATTTGGTTTGAATACTATTGAAGTACTATACTTTCATATGAGATAAAATTCATCGATGTTTTGAAAATACAAGACCTATGTCACCCCTTAAATCAACCACAGCACAGATCTTGACATATGGTTTCAAAAAGGTTTTTTTTTTAATAAATGGCAGACAAGAATCAAAGGTACCTTAGTTCGAATCACTGAAAGAGTTGCATTTACAATTTTCTGAAAATCCAGGAAACATCATCTTATTTTGAAGAAATCAAGCATCTTCAATTCAAAGGTGATTTTTTCTTAAAAGCAACTACCATGAGATTTCACTTTTAACAGCATTACGCCCAAGACAGATAGTCAGTTATCAGGCAAAGGGATTGAACAAAGACAGACGCGACCGTTTTGTAAGATACACTCTCCAGATCATATTCTGATATCCAGTCGATTGGAAAAGCTCAGGGTCTACTAGCACAAACCAAAGCTCTTAAGGCACCCGGTTTAAGATTTCGCACGGGTTCATTGAGATATCCATCTTTGAATAATGGTTAAGACCAGCCGAGTGGCCGAAACACCCAACCAGTCGACTTAGCGCTTGCGTCCATACCAGCCAAGAAAAGTTACCTATCTTCATTGTTCTCGCGGTATCGGTTGTGAATAGTTTACTGTCGATGCGAACTATTCGCGGAAAATTCAAATTTATTTACGGTCTTTGGGGCGTAAAGAACTCATTTCGATAGCGCGCTGTTCCAGTCGCTGCCAACAGAACTTCTTTGGTTGGTTGGGTAGCAAGTTGGCTGATCCACCAGTTTTCCGCGATCGCAACAGGTGGGTGGCAGGTCAGTGAGTTCCTGTACTACGTGCGTGCGTAATACAGAATACACACGTTGCATTGTGCCTCGCGACACTTATCTTCCATGCAGCTCCATCTGAATCAGCTCGCCGATTGCGTTTTTGGATCTTAATCGAGCCGCCAGTCGCCCAGTATATAGTGCTCGTATTTTAGCAACTTTATCTCATTCTTCGCGGCCGTACAACAGTCAGCGCCGGTCCTCCAAGATACACATATATCCCAGCCGAGTGAGCGAAACACACCCGCAACCTGCCCCAAATCCGAAATGCGAAATACGAAATCCGCAATGAGCACACTTTTGGGAGTCGTCCAGCAAATTTTTCCGTGATTTATAATTGTCGCCCGAAGCGCAGTCCGCTAAAAGTTGCTAATAGTGTTATTTGTCGCATGCACGGATAGTCTACCGAATAGCAATAAATTGTTGGACCTGCGAAATATATTCCGGTTAATCCGTGTATTCTGCCTCCCAAGCTCCGACGAGAGCACTTTGTTTGGGCATTGTGTTTGGCACTCAGAACGCCGTGTCCTGTGCCTGTAGTATCCTTGAGTATTCTAGAGTGCATACGCCTGATGCGAAACGTATGCGAGTGTTTTTTCACAACGACGACTGCCTAACTACATACATACATATTTGAACTGATTTAGCTGGTGCGGAATAAATTGTTTACAAATAAGAACAGTGTGTTTTTCGGTGTGGAAAATTTCATGTTTTAAGTAACAGAAGTGGTTATATTTTGACCCGTCATTAGTGCAATCTGTGGAATTGTACTTCAAGGACCTATTGTTTTAAAAGCGCGCAAAGGTAGGTGTGAATTGTGCAATTTATTCTAATCACTTTTGATAAAACATTCAAGTGGTCGAATGAATCAAAAGCAGACTAACTAATTTATTTATCGTATAAAAATATCTGTTAAATAGTTTGCGTATGGCCTGGCGCTCAACATCAAAATACAATATCTAGGTGAAATTTTATCAGTCTTTCTTTCATCGGACAATTCAAACAGTGTTACAGCCTGAAATTGTTTGATTTACTCTGCGTTGCTTGCGTATCTTGCCATGCTTTATTATTCTACTGGATAAATTTATACCCATGTTTTGTTGTGACAATTTCTAATACAAAAGTACAGATCTGTGTGTAGTAGCTCGGTACTCATCATCAACAATGATACTCTAATATTAAAAATGAAAGACAGCTTTGTCTCATTTATATACGATTTATTCTGTTTATTAGCATTGAAAACACGGAGGCCAAAACTGAAAAAATAAACAACTATTTGACGGCTTATGTATAAAACTTACAGAATATAGGAATAAAGGAAAAGTTCATTTTCATTTCCACGATAAAAGTACTTTTTAAAAATCATTGATTTGGAAACATAACTTATTTAATGTAATTTTAGTTTAGATTAATAAAGAATGTGAGTATTTCAACTTTACATATTAAAAATTGTTTTCAAGAATACAATTAAAAAATGAAATATGCCGGAAAAAATAGTTAATTAAAATTAAGCAAATTAATAAGTCATTTTGAAACGACATCAGTGTATAATAATTCAATCATATCCAGAAACATAATTTTTGGAAATGTTTGAATATCTATAGTCCAATATTTCGAAGAAGATTTGCCATTTAATGGACATTCGCTGCGTTTAAAACAACCTTTAAATTTTAGTCAATTTTAAAATCTCAAAAACAATTCTTTATAAACACGGAAACATTAAATTTCAATAGTATTCTGCATCTTGGTTTCATTAAGATGCTTGAAATTGAGTTTGTTTGAATTTAACACGCTTGATATCCCTAAACTTTTGTGAAATTCACTAAAAAACATTCGAAATCTTTTTATGCTCATAAATATATTTTCAATTTGATTGGCATATTCAAGATAACTAAAAAAAATCCACTAAATTAGATTCTCGGTATCGATTTAAAATGATAAAAGAACATTTTTCGAAAACATTTTTTTAAAATTAACTAGAAAAAAATTCTTTTTCATTTCGTAATCAATGTGTTCTTAAAATATACGCACGGCTTATTGCTTGCAATCAGCATTTGAAGAGAGTTTAATTGATTTTCCATATTGAAAAAAGTCAACTCAATATATTTTGTTTTCCGCAATGGTGTCTATGTATTTCTTTCAAAATTCTGTGAATCATATCCTTATTTTTCATAGCATATTCAATTATATGTATTTCTAGCTACTTGTTTTATTTGCTACTATGATTTTTGGAGAAGAGCTCACTAAGAAGTAAAGTTTCTGCAGAAATGACTACTTTTTGAAAAAAATTCGGAGTTTCACTAAAATTTCGAGTCTCAAAGATTTTTAAAAAAATGAAAGTGGCATCCAACATAAAAGACTTACGTGACTTATAGTCCAAACTGACACAGAAAATTCTGAAAGGATATGATTGATGGCTAATGCCTCTGACAGTTTTTAATTCTTTTATACGAGTTTTCTTCTACAAAGCCTACAAAACTTGAAAATAACATATAAATTTAAATTTTCATCTGTTGAAATTTTGTTTTATTTTCATTTTATGCCCTTGCCAAAAAGATGGAATCTCTTAAAACAAACCAAGAATAAAGTAGAGTATTTTGAATATTTTTTAATTTTTAAATCATTTTTTTTCAGTTTTCATTTCATCCATATTTCCAAAAAGAATCTTCTTCAAAAAATAGATTGTAAATTTTGATACCATCGTTATTTTAAAAACACGACAGTTTAAAAGAAAATCTATCCCTTAACACATTTAAAAGAAACTTTGAAACATCGATGAAACGATATTTCGCATTTACATTATTAAAAAATTTCAAAACATGCTAAATTAAATTTAAGTTAACTATGATTTAAAATTTAAAATGTTTAAGCATTTCGATTAGCCTTCCAGATACATTGTTTATATTTTTGGCTATTGTAAATTGACAAAATAATTGGCTTCTTCCGAATATTCTAGGAAAATTAACACATTTTTCGAACCATTTAAGAAAAAGGATTGAAGGTTTCAACGGAATATTTCTAGTAAACATTGCATTGGCATTAATGATATTGGTTTGAAAGTCAGGTTTGAAAAGCATTTGAATTCATTCTACTTCAACATTTTTAGGTTTCGTTTCAAATTGTATACCCTCTAAGTTTTTTGAGCTCCAAAAAATTTGGTGGACTCGAAGAAAGCTTCAGTAGTGTCATAGATACAGAACTTTGAATTAATATCATGAAATTTGTATGTTAATTCTACGACATGAAATTGTCGCATGAATTTTTCTCTCGATAATTACCGATTTTAAATTTTCTTTTTTGAGTGGAAATATTTTGGAGACTTTCAAAAGCACTTAACCGTCGCCCATGATTTGATGCGTCACCAATGCTATTTTACCATGGACATTTAATTTAGTTATCATGACAAACAAAAAAAAACATTTTTCGCAACTGTAGACACACGCAAGTCCTCTGGAACAAGTTTTATTTGTATTTTTTTTTAGAAACAATGGGGTAACGAGAACTAATAAAAATATTTTTGGTCTATATTTGATCTTATTCTTTAATAAATTCTAATTTTACTTGCTGTTGATTTAAAAAAATATATAATTAATAAAAATTCGTTCGAGTTTATTAACAAAATTCATTCATTTTTCAAAATTTTGTGGTTTCTATTTCAATAAAATTGAATGTTCAAAATTAAAATTTATTTAGTCGTTTTACAAGAAAAATTTGCTTTTCTTTTGTCTGCTCCTCTTCCACAAATTTTTGTTTCAGTCTTATTTCTATAAAATACTCTCAGATTTATCTCAAAAATTCGCTTCCAGAGCTACATCGATCCGGAAAACTACTTCCAGCAACTTTTATTCTAATCAATACACTAAACGATTCAATTTTATGGACGCAACATTCGGGTAGCCGTTACGTTAAATGCCGTCTATGCGTCATTTAACTATTTCGTAATTTGGAGCCCATACAATTTTAAGGTCAAAGTCGAAAAATTCCTCTATCAGAATATATTTTGTTTGTAATATGATATCATAAGATATGCATGTGTGCTTAGATCAAGATCATCATCACCTTCACAAACGCTTGACAGTGGAATATTTACGCAATCAGAACTTTATCAAGTTTAACGCCATAGCGTCAGTAAACAATGATGAATTTCACCAAGATCACCTCAACAACACAATTATGCGTCTTAATTTTTTTTATTTATCGTTTCTGCGTTTATTGATTCGACTTAAACCATTTGAACGTCTTCAACAGGAGGCGCCTGTAGAACCTAATTTTTTTGACCCACAGAAATCACATGAGTTACCAAAATAATTACGCAATTCATTCTGGCAACAAACATGTTCACATGAATGATACTTTAATGTGTCTCGTACTCTGCCATATCATTTAAAAATAAGATGTAAAAAATCTGTTGTTGTAGATCTTAATACGAAAGTTTATTATTAAGTGATTCAGATTTTGTTCGTACGACGGATTTAAGTAACTTCGGCAATAACCAACGTGGTGGTAGACGCAACGAACAAAAAAGCACTGGCCACAAAAAGGGCAAACATTGTTCACAACAGGTAATTATATGCCGCCGGCCATTGAAAAGGCACATATGAAGAAAAAATGTTGGGGTTAGCCTTGAAAATATTTTTTTTTGCTTAAAACTTAAAAAGTATATTAACTGGCATCCGAACAATAAATTCGTCATAGCCTTTATAATAGAACATGGTTTAAAGAACTAGTATTGGTGGTATGTCTATGAGTTTTCTATTTGTAAAATAATACAGACTTATCAACCGAAAATGTCTAAATAATCAGAAGTGAGTCGCTTGGAATGTGCTGCCCTGCAAAAGTTTCTTACTCTCATTGATTGTATCGTACCCTACCTAGTTAAGGGGCCATCCATATATTACGTACGTACGTACGTTAAATATTTTAACCATACCCCACCCACCTTCCACCCATGTAACACTTAGTGACATTAACAAATCCCCCCTTCTCCCCCTTGGAGTATTACGTAATATATGGATGGTCCCTGAAGTCTAAGTGCATACAAGTTAGATTTTTCAATTAATTTCTTAATACAGATTTACAGACGATTTTAACAATCGCCAGTTGCCAATAGAATTTTCATAGCCAATCCAAAAAACAACCAAAAAATATAAAAATATTAACAATAATCAATTTTCCATTAGTCCATTGCATATCCAATTCACATCTGAAGAGGTGATTTTTCTCTTGTCGACATACACTAACCATTAATGACACGAAAGAAAACTAGATATCGAAACAAGCAGCAGCAGTTCCTTAATTAAACTATTCACATCGATGGAAAGCAATTACTTAAAACAGTTACATTATAGGTCTTATCGGACATTAGTATCTATTATGTCATTAGACTACTATCATAGGTGACATTGTCGCACATACTCCCAAGTAGTTCTTGCTAGTAAATACTTATATAATGACCACAAAAATAGAAAATGAAAAACAAAAGCTTGAACAAATGCCATTTGTAGAATATGATAAGCGATTTCCTTCTAATTTGTAATTTGTTATAATTTGCATTGAATTCTGGTTGTATTGCTGATGAATGGAAACAGTCTTATCCTACTGGTAAGTAACTCATCAATCTGGCATTGAATTCTTACAGGCCGTTTATGATAAGGACTTTATTTGTAAAGGGATTAGGTATAAGATGTGAGGTATCACGATCATATGCCCGGGTAAATTGATACAAAATCAAGAGATTAAAATTGATAGGAAAATATAAAAACAGGTCCGATTTTGATGGAAATTTCCATTGTGCTCTTGTTTGAAAATTTTAATTATCGAAAGTATCTTCTACACGTAGTTTCATTAAAAAATTGTACAGTATAGCTTTGATTTTTAATGAAATCTTATGCAAAGCAATAAAACTCGATCAATTTGTTTTAAAAAATACACACTTTTCAGAAATCAACCTTAACACGTTCTAGGCTGACCGGAAAACTAAAATCACCCCTACCAGATGCAAAAAAACTATGTTAGACTAAAAATTCATTATTTTGAACCGACTAATCCTAGTACCCCCCCCCCCCTTAGGAAAATAAGGTTAGACTTCCTCCTTAGGGAAATAGGGTTAGACGGTTCAAAAAATCAATTTTTTCTGTCATAAATTGTTAGTTAAACTATTGAAAAATATGTTCCCAAAATTTTAAATGAAAATCTTGACACGTTTTATTGTTTTAAGCCATTAAAATGAGTAGCTTTCCTTCAGGCTGCGAGCCCTACTATTTTTTGAAACACGTTTTTCTCAAAACGACTTCTTTTGAACTTGCATACACGCTAGTTTGAAAAGTTTTCAACCAATCGTTTTGTAAATTGGTAGTTATTTTCTTCATAGTATTGCGCTTTATATGAACCTGAAATCGGAATATTATCAATATTCGTTATATTTTTTCTTTGCAAAAAAAATTGTAACAAATTTCAAAAAATCATGCTTTTTTGTTTTGACATCTGTAAAAAACTAAACTTTCATTTTTTTGATAGCATTTAGGTTCGAAGAGATAAATAATAAAATAAGACACATAAAATAAAAGTAAATTCCAACCTGGTTTGATTTCAGATGAAAATTGCGGCTTCCAGAATGTATGCAAAATGCTGAGTCTGATTGTGACCTGAAATTTGGCTAATATTTCCGGTGTTTTTCAAGAAAATTCTTTAAAATTTTCATAGTATATAATTAAATATATGTGTAAAATTATCTGAAAGTTTCAATAAACTATAATCATTTTTTATGCTACAAAAAAATCATGAAAACCCTAACCCTATTTCCCCCCTTAACTTTCAAAAACCTTCTGTAGATTTAATAGAGAATGTTCGTCAAAAAATAACTTTGTTCGTTCTTTGCAGTAAACGTTCGTTCAAATGATCCCATTAAATGTTGGAATATATCTATGAAAAGCTCTCGCTCTTCACTCCAGAACTACTTGATTAGATGTCAGAAACCTTTGTGTATCCTAGTACCCACAGGACGTATAACTATTCGCGATCCTAAAATCTATATTTTCAAGCCATTAGGAACAATCGCCAACATCGTCCTCCACAATTTAAAATAAATGTATTATATTTTTCCAGTTGGATCTCTTCTATGTGAATCACTAACAATCATTTAAGACTATTAAACCAAAAACACAAAAAAAATCAACAAAACAAACAGTAATCGAGCAATAAATTACAATTATTCTCTATGCTGTCCATCATTTGATTAATCAGCTATTAATCTCACAGTAATCGAGTATCAATGGATGAATTCAGCTACCATAGATAATACACACCTGTCATAACTGATTTTTATCAAACACGAAAATGTACTTATCTTATTACAAATTGCTGTGATTGTGATGTTTTTTCTGATAAGCGAAAATTAAAAAAAAAGCTCCAACGGAAACTCTAAAATAGCTACAGCCTAATTATAGATATACAAAACGTAGAATCATTATCATGAAGTTTGTATGTTAATTATCCGACACGGAGTTGTCGCATGGAACTTTTTTTCGATAATCGGAATAAAATAAAAACGAAAATTTAAATATTCCATAGTCATATAAGAAATGGTTCCAATGACAAGTTTCGTCAATTTGGCTTTGATTTATCGTACATAGTTCAATTTGGGCATTGGGAAGTAGATTTAAACACTTCTTTCTTTTCGTTGAAATTTCAAAATTCACTGGAATTTCAGAGATATTCGAAAAAAATGTAATTGTGACTTATTTGATAAAATGAGGTTCAAAAATACTTAAACAATGGATCGAGCTGAGTAATTCAATTGCATTTTTCAGAGTAAAATAATTTTGGCACTAAATTTATTCAACAAAATACCATCAAAAATGTCAACAGAAATTCTTTTTCCAATTAACTTTCCAATAGGTAACAAACGGCAACATTTTCTGCATAAATTTCTTGATGTAAATCTTGATTGACATTTAGGTTGCGATTTTCCAAAAAAAAGTTTTTTCGATAATTTTTTTCATAGAGCAAAAAAAGATATCGTTTTGAAATTACGCACAAATTTTTACTAAATTTTCATTATACAAAAGAGATTTTCAGAATTTTTGAAATTGTTTTTTTTTTGAATTTTTAAGATTTTTTCTCGAGTCTGGAACATCTGAAAAAAATTCAAACAAAAATTAATCCTTGTTTAAATGGCTATCGCATGATTTAAGATAGTTTTTTTCCGCCGAAAAAGAACAAAACGGCGGCCATTTGAAAAAAATCGGGTATGAGGTTAGAAAATCGGCTGGAAATCGGAAAATTAATTTTCGATCAACACAATCCTAGTTCGTCAGACATGTTACTAACAACATATTAAAAATTCAATATGATCGGCTCAATAGTTTTTTTTTTTGAATCATGTCCGCCAACTCAAAAAACGTGATTCCGAGAAATTAACGTTTATAGTTTTTTCAAGTAATTTTTCAAAAAAAATGATACGTACCCCTATTCTTCCATGCCTGTGCCATACATTAGTCCTTTTACGTTAGCCTTGAAAAAGGTATGACAAACGGTTCTTTTGAGTTTCCCCACTGAGTCGAGAACGATGAAATTCGCTGGAGAGTGGAAAAATGCGCTTTCGCCACGTTTCGTCTTAGGTCCATAAAAACTAGTTTAAAATTTTTATATCGCTCTAAAACCTTTTACATCGTATTTCTGATTGTATTGAGAACTAAAATCAATAAAAACAAATTTCGATTTTTCTAAATTAAAAATAACTTGGCAGTACAAAAATTGAATACTACATTGAATTTTCAGCTCGTCAAATTCATCAATCCTTGAGTTATATGTACATATCACCGAAATTTGTTTGTAATACAAAAATGAATATGAAATATCGCACACAAAAATGAATAAATCAATCTTCAAAGCTCCTTCATTCAAATTTTACCAACACGCAACACAAACCTGCAACATTTTCCATATTGGCATATCGGAATATAAAATATCCCTGGCATCAATGGATATTAAAATCTCTACTAAGTGATCGTTTGACCAAATTTTGAATACAAAAAAGCGTTATTTTCGACTTAAACTCAATAAATTTGCTTTTTGCCGCCAAATAATTTATGAGCAAGCTACAAATGCTGACAACAATGGCTATTTAATTTGAATAAAGTGTGCTGGGGATGCATTATGCTAATCAATGCCAAAGTTGGGAGGGATATGAATTCGTTTGTCCATTTCACATCTTATTTGTTTCATTAAATTTTTGTGGATTTGATTTTGATCAAATATATGATTTAAGACTCATAAATGCATAGATAACACTGAATCAGACTGTCACTGTAGAAAATAATGCATTAGGACCTATTTTGTTTCTCGATAATCACTGTACAGTGTCTACTCAAGATTGTAAGCGTTGACATCAGAAAATTGAAAATTCAGAAGGGAAATTTGATCGGTTTTAACGCTTAGTCTTTTTTGTTTATTGTAGACTCACCGTTTTTAACTTACAACGATATTGTGATTGATCTAAGAATCAGTGCTACTCATTCCTCATTCATTTCAAACATCATATCAAACATATACCGGCAGATATTCAATTTGAATAGCTTCGAGCTTACACAACGCTCCTCAAAAGAATGAATGATTGCGCAAACTCATTCTTTATGCTAAGTACAAAAGAAGTTCAACCAGTTTTTTTAAAAATAATCTTTAACATTTCAATGCCAATCTTATCTTCAACAACATAAAGCATAACATTTCTTAAGTACATACCAGCAATGCTTTTTAACCATACGTGCTGCCTCCTAACCAACGTGAAATTTTCCAATTTTCAATCGAATCAAATTTGGAATGGATAGCAGCATTGGGATGGATATGCAAAGTATCTTTGCAAGTATTTATTCCGGTTTTCACCAAAAGTATGCCTACAGTCCACAAAATCTGTTCAAACATATTATGAATGAAAGGTGGAAAGGCAAACATTTGTGTATTAATCTTTCTACATATTAGCGGATTCGCATATGGGGCAAGGCAAATTTATAGTTAAACTAGCACACCATCTGCTGGAAATTCTATTCTGATGGCGGCTGACTGTTGAATCGTTTAAAGGCCATTAATACGACCTTAATTGGAATTCACAGAATAGTTTTACATATCTTTTGCACGGTGTCTTAGGAATTTCGGTAAACGATTCTTGAATGATTCCTGTCAAGATTGCTATCATGTTTTCGATGTACATATCATTGATCCACAATAAATATTAGGTAGACCGTGCAGGAGTAAATATTAAAAATTTGTTTAATTATGACCATTAATTAGAACGGTTTTAAATTCAACGCAAATTGTTATTAAGATTGCATTCATCTTTCGTTAATTTAAAGAACGTTTCCATTCAACTGAGCTGCTGAAAATTCTATTTAATACAATTCGTGTTGAAGTTTTTTCCGAATTCGTGACGTACTTTGAGACATTTTTTTAAGTAAAAGTTGCCGAGCAATAATTCTTTCCCTTGAAAAAAATGTTGGAAATTGCTTCTGTAATTGTTTCAATGATTAACGAAAATTCAAAGTGAAATGATTATCAGAAAGTCAATTTACCACAAACTTTGTTACCTCAGAACAGTGAAGGTAATACAATGAAGATAGATAGGTACGTCGATACAGTCAGATCCAAGAATGTGGTCTCAAGAGCATTCTTTATTTTCAGTTGTGCTATTGTAAAATACCAAGATTCGTTTTTCAATTTGTTTCGCAACCACAAGTATTTTTTTTAATTTATGTGAACTTTCTTCTTTTTTGTATCATATTTTCCTTGATGTTAAAATTTTCTGCTTTTTTCTACTTTAATTTTGTTATTTTAATTTTCTTGATTTTGTATATGAATATCAACTTAAATCCTCGCAATATGTTTTCTTGATCAATTTTGTAATAAACTTCACATTTATTCGAATTTCAGTCATGAGAATGATGTGATTTTTTTCAAAGGTATCAAATATCATTTAAATAAAATATGAATAATATATTTTCAGTTTTTTTCCAAGAAAATTGTATTCTTGAAATTTACTGAAGCATATTTTGTGTGCTTTAAAACCGTACTTAAAAAACGGTTCAGGTTAAATTTGAGAAAATCTTTTTGTTCTGATTTTTTGAATTAATTTAGTGAACTAATTTTTGTTTTATACGAAAAAAAAATTAAAAACGATGAGAATCGGAAAAACGCTATAAAAATATGAGACGAAAATTCATTCAAATCTATCTCAAAACTTTAATTTTTTTTTAAATTCCTTCGTTCAAGTACGAGCCAAGGGTATAAACTATAAGATTTTTTTTTGAATTTTTGATTTGAGATGAACCTGCACCGAAATATTTTGCCTAGCGCAAAAAAAAGGTTGGACTAAGAAAACTGCAGGAAAATTGACAATTTGCAATGTTTTTAGCTGAAATGCTTTTTACAGCTTCTTAAAATGCTGAACTTTTATGTGTGTAAATTTCAAATAAAACACATTTTTGGTTTTTAAAATACAATTTTTTGAAAAAGTTGTTTTTGGTTTTCCTTCAAGACCTATATCGGGACTTTTTTCTGTTTTACTTAGCCTTGCACTCTTCATTTTAAGTTGACGATTTGCATGAAATTGATTAATTTTTCACTACTTGACATAAAATGCACCTAGCTATTTTAGTTTTGCAGAGCCATTTGGACTTCACTTGTTGAAAAAAATATGCCCATTTTAAATTAAATTAAGATAATATAATATTATTGTAACTATCTCTGCATTGACAAGTTTAGGGTTAAATCTATCCAAAAAAAATCACTAACGACCATCCAAACATGTGCCACTAGGCTAGCACGCAATCTTAAGATACATTAACGCAAACAAGTGCTAGAGTAGGTACCGGTTTCCAATCAATCATCTTGTTCGGCAAAGTGCGTGTTATTTGTCTTTTGCTACCTTAACCTTGCACCTCACCCATGGCTGGATTACGTTAGACCGAAGACAACGTGCTCCATCAAAGCATACATATTGGCAATTGAAATTAGAAGACAAAATTTTTGTTTGGATAGTAACATGTAGAAAATCTTTTGCATAATGTCAACGAACTGAAACGGTGTTGAGAAGGTCGTGCAATTGGAATCGGAGGTTAATACACTTTAATGAGATGTAATCATGCATGAGATTCACGTAAATGTTACCACGAATCGATATATCGACAAAAAGCACCCTTTCATGCATAAACTAAAAATGATGGAGATGTTTTGCTGAATTCAAAGAAATATCTAAAGATAGCAAAACACTATTTGTAGAGAAGGAGGAGGAAGAACAGGTAGTGTTGGGCACACATGTGTTATAATTACAATGACGAGCGTTATTGTTTTTTGCTTCGACAAGGTCAGAATTAAAGAATCAAGATTTTTTAGAGTGACTGTCAAGTTTTCCGAGGGGTATGTCTGTTTCATCATATAAACACGATCTTTTCAATCTGCCTTGGAAAAACCTGAGTATTTCAGTGTTCTACCAACAGTTGAAGATTTTAATTAGGTATTCAAATTGTTCGAAAATCTCGGTGTCCTATCTATTTCATCCCAATTTCCTAGGCAAAAATCGGTTACTATGTAGCTATGTAGTTACAGGTAGCCATTGGCTATTTAAAAATCAAAGCTCACCACTAGCTACACCATATTCCGAATGTCTTTTAACTTCCCGCCACCACTCTGGGTTTTCCTCCGAGTCTCCCTTTGTTAGTGTAGCAATCTTACTGATTCAGCCCCATTCGATTAATCAATCAGTCAGTATCCCCGGCACAAAGCAATTCGAAGCCTTATCATTGATTATCAAAACACAAAGAACAACACCAACATGACACGAACTGAAAGGAAGCAAGGGTACACAGACGAAAGACAGGATTTTCCGATACACTAATTTACATGACTTTGATATTGTGATGACATATAATCTTGGTAATCCTTCGTCCATTTTAAAACTGAATTGGTAACGATATCTGACTGGGTAGCTAAGGTCACAAGATATAGTGGGACATCGGGTCCAACACTGAGTGATATAGTGGAATGTGCCTGGAATTTAAGGGATGATAATAAATCACAGCATGTCCGAAAATGGACAATCGTAACAGTTTGTGTTGACAATATTCCAAAAGTGGATGATGGATAAATTGTAGAATTTCGGGCGGTAGATACCAAGGGCGGGAAGCGAAAGCAGGCGTGGTAAACGATGACCTTTTTAGTAGAGGCGGGATATCACTTTCTCACTGCTGTCATATTACCAACCCTTTTACATGCGAGAACACGCATATTTAAAAGGATAGGGCTTTGTGAAGTGAAAGTATGTTTGAAGCGTCTAAGTTGAAACGTAAACGAAACAATTAGGATCCTTCTGTACTGACGATTTGGTTCATTGTTAGCTTGGGTCGTTTTTACAAGCAAACACACATCCTATGTAGATGGGAAACATTTGGAAACTACCGGGAAAGAACTTGAGGCCAAATTATTTTATAAACTATGGGATGAGAGAGAATGGCGAAATTTGAATATGTTAGCATTAGTTCTCTAAATGCTAATTTGATATAACCTAAGGGGATACACATTTAAAGCACCGTTGTCCATTCCCCTGCATCATGTTTGCAATATTCATGATTTGAACTTTCCACTAAGTATTTACGATATGGGATATTTCGTAAAGCTTCAAACAATGTTTCTGTTGCTACACTTGTGAATTGTATGCATTTGTGATGTTGGTAAAAATTCATTATTTTCGCTCAGAAAAATCCAATCAATTTTTATTGAAACTTTGCAATACTCGCGGAAATCTATGCATTTTCAGACCGTTTACAATTCCTAAACCCACAAAAATGCCACCAGTCATACTGTCCAATTTAGAAGACAAATTAATTGCTTGTCTTTTTTCAACATACCATTGTGTGTGAAAGGAAGAAATGATGCCGGTTCGACAGAGGTTCATTATATTGCGAAAAACAGTCATGGAAAACCCAAAAATATATTTATGTCCTCCGTTCAGTCAGCGTTTTTGAATATGGACTCGAACGAGGACTCATGTTTGGTTAGTATTGTTTTTTTTTTGTCAGTAAAGAGTTGGTTTGTAATGAGTTTAAATGTCGGTTTGAATACAGACATTGATTGATTGTCCATCGATGACTTTTAGTCCCGTACTTGGTCCTGCTAAACAGCATTTAATAAGAGACAATAAGACCAGTGGAAATGAGAGGCAGACAGAATAGTTTGATATTATTTGTTTTAAAGTCAATACATTTACGGTTAAAAAAAGGTAATTGCAAATCGAAGCATATATTACGTTGTAATTTTGCTTGGTTTTGTATACTTCTTGCGCTAACAGAAATAACCAATACAGTTCTAGAAAAGTTATATTTAATTTTCGTTACTATTTTATATCTAAAAATTTGATGTTTTATCGGAGAAAATATTATTTTTTAACATATTCGCAAGTGCAGCTTTTCATGGAATTTGGCGTACGTGGCTCTGGGAAAATATGTTTCCGTTGTGAGTGTACACAGGAACTATGAGAAGAGACGAAGTGATTACGGCCTATAAAATGTTTTGTAGTTTTACAAGAAAGCTCCACCCCATGCTTGTTCTGCTTCCCAGCCGGAGTCGGTGCCAAATTATAAAAAAAATTATGAATTGTGAAATAGAATTATGAAACACAAAAACAAGAAAAGAGTTTATAAATTACAAATAATCAATATTACAAATCAGTGAGAAGTGATACTTATGATGAACAAATTAGTGCATTATCATTTTGTTTCAAGTTTCCAACATTTGATGAATACAAAATTAAAATGAAGCACACATATTCCTTCTAAGAAGCTTTGTATCAAAACTGTGACTCTTTCATCTTTGCTTCCTTCTTTAGGTTGCATATAAATTATTAATCTGTCAAACAAGAAACTAAGTTTACATTTTCAATTTGTTTTCCTAACTGAATAACTTCGGATCCATCCATACGAACACGTCCACATGCTAGGACATCCAAGCAACATCAAATTGAAAACAACAAGAAAACTCACTGACTGAAAATTTGTTATTTGCAAATCGAAATTTTCGAACTTCACCCATCAGCAACAACACAAACAAAGCATTGTCGTTCCTCGGAAACTTTCACCCTTAATTCACCGAATGTCTCTGTTTATGATATCCGAGGAAAAGTGGAAACCACCACCAAAGAAACATACATGCAAAAAACACATTTCACTGACTTATTTGACTTTATGGAGTAGAGTGACTCCACAATCACTTTGTCAAGCGATCGGAATCCTGAAGTGAAACATGTGAAAAGCAAGGATACACCGACAGTTTCCATCATCGTTAATGCATGTTTACGCTTTTGACCGATTTATTAATCTTCTGTGCTGAGGCAAATTGCAATCGAAGGATGAACGGACACCGAAGAGTGAATGAAGTGAGAGCGTAAGTGATAGGGCACAGCAAGGTAGCCTTGACCAGCAGGACTTTACAGACTTTTGGAAACATTTGTTTGATTTGATGATGGCAGAAAAATACTGTCATATTATCGTTGTCTGCATCGCAATTTGAAGTTGAATATAAATAAATCAAAGCTCTTCTTTTCAGACGTAAATAAATTGACCATGAACTTAATATTCTTTGCCTTAATTAGAAATTTTAATTGCGGATTATCTATGTCTAAGAGTGTCCTACCTTAATTTTTTCAGACTTGAAACATCTTTTTTATCCCACATGCATCTAATATCAAAATACAGATAGTATTCTTGTATCTATCCACTAGCAATAAGACTGCATAAAATTCTGAAAAACCAATTCCATTGAGAGATAATCCTTGAAAGGAATCTCGTCATGGCTCTCAGAAAAGCAGTTTTAATATAATACCCACTAATCTACCATTGCAGTCATGAACAGAGCTCTCATCTTGTTTTAAAGATTAAAACAGTTTTTCGCATTCCTCGACACTTTTCTCAATTGCGCGAAAACGAATATTGAAAATTGTCGGGCACGCAATGGAAAATTTCAAGATTCATTTTCTCTCCTTTGATCATTATATACTATGGAGAAGTAGTTCATCATCCAGAAAGATCCTTTTGTGCTAAGATACTTGAATATTATCGTTGTCGAATAAATGGTGCCGATTGTGATAAGAAGTAAAGAGATCTCGAGATTATCTATTTGAGGACGCTATTCAAAGAAAGTGAATTAGTAATGCCAATTTAATATCAAGAAAGTAGAAAGTATTATTGACTGTTTGTTTTGAATAGAACATCGAACCTGGATCCAGTCCTGGATATAAAATTAACACACAAAACTGTTGTGTTTTCGAAATACGAATTGAAAAACAACCTGTCGTCGTCTTTCAATAGTTTTGAGAAATATTTTCCTACATAGTTTTAAAACGTTTAATGATTTACTTGCTATTTTGTTTACGAGGATTTTAAACTTTTATGTTTTTGGTATTTTAATTGCAATATTGAAAAATTAACGTATACAAATTTTCAACGTTGGTTTTTGGAGAATGTTACCCCTAAATTTTTTTTTCGAACTCGATTATTTTTTTTCGAAGCGATGGGAACTCAAATATGCTCCATAACCAGTAAAATTGTTGAAATTTCACTCATAAAATAAGTAATTTGACTTCAACCGGATGATGGATGCAAAGCCTTAAAATGAAATGGAAAAGCCATTTATTTCATCTGATACAAACAGCTATGAGCAACAAAACCACCCAAAATAAACGCTTCCAGCGCTCGAAAATTCATTCATTTTTAAGACCCAACTAATCCAACGATTCCTTATTGCCCGAATTGACCATTATTAATTGAATGTCAAGTCCTTTTGAATATTCAATAAATTTCTCTGTGGAATTTCATAGTAGTGCAACTTTACTTTTTTTTGCTTCAAGCGTTTCTGGTCATTTGATAAAACATTTTCATAAACTCTTCCCGATTTAAAGAACCTGAGCTGAATATTGCTTTCAATTCGACTATTGGCTACCCTGCAGATGCAGACAATTGATTTCTTTATAATTTCATTTCACAAAAATGCTTCTGAGCACTTCAAAGTGAAATTGAATTCTGGTCCGTCGTCACTTCGCTAGTGCAATGACTGAATGTAATCGAGAAATGAATAATTTCAAATGAATATTCATTGGTTTAAAGGGAACTTCAGAAGTTTCGAAATGAAGGTTGAATAGAAAAATTATCAAATTTTACTAAGGTCATGAAAATACTAATAAACGCTCCTTTTTAATGAAATAATTCCAAATGCGCTTCTGGCCAGCTACTGAAACCAACGAAGTAATTGGCACACTCAAGTACAATGCTAAGTTGATTGTGATAGTGGGTTTGATTATCGCAATTATGATAATTACTGTCAATGCTCACCACATGAACCCATATATCCATTCATGCAATATTTCCAGCATATATGCAGACAAATGCCTCGTGGTGAATATTCCACCTGACAAAAGAATCCCTTATAAACCACACCACCAATTTCACTTGCACCTCATAGCAAAGCATTTATTTGACCTAATCAATAGCGAGTTTTCCACAGGATCCACCACCGATTTGTAGGATATTCGAATATTGTTTAAAATTTTACACCAAGTATATGGAGTGCAGTGAATGTTGTGGTAAATATTTGGCATAACTCTGTGAAAGAGCTAATATTGCAAACGAAAGGATACAAAATGATAGTACCCCAATAAAATTGCTGATTGACTTATCAACGTGGCAGCATGAATTAACTAGGATCAATGTACGCCTCACATGCATATGCAAATGTGTGGTCAACCGAGTGCCATGTTGTGGAGTAATTTTATATTAATCGTGTTCTACGAATAACAAGTTGTACTTGTAATTTAATTAGTTTCATTTCACAGTTGAATATTTTATTGAATAAATTAAGCTCGAAAGTGGAAATTTGTGTGAAATATTACAGGTTTTAAAGCGACACAAAATTTATGATAGATTATTGAATAATATTTTTGGAAATCATTTTTCTCAGAAGAGTAAGAGGATCAGATGTTTGAATTAGTTGGAGTGAAATGTTTAACACAAAAAATATAGCCGATATTCGGAAAAACAAAAACTTTGGAACACGATTGTAAGTACCTGAATGACTGCATTTTTCATTACACAAATTAAAAAGGCTCAATCTTCTTTGAATTTTTTCAAACGACCGTTAAATATCTGGTACGGAAAAAAGGTGAAATATTTAAAAAAAGAAAAATGAACACAAGGCCAACCATGAAAATTTGGCTGGAAGGAACCCAAAAAAGACATTAAACTTAGCGGTACTTTGACTCTCAAAATCCTTAAAAACATAAAGACAATATTCACTTTAATATACTTAAAAACTGTTTTACAAGCAAATTGCCTCAACCTAAGGAGTTCAGATGATTAAATTCTATACAGTGTTAAATAACATCTTTAAATAAAACCTTTATAAAATTAAACAATTGATTTTTTTACTCACAAATTTTTATTAATACAATGCATAGATCATCATCATCTTCAGGTTTAATACAGTTTACAAATATTTCCTGGTTTTATTCTAAAATAATTAATGGTTGATGGAGTGGTGATTGGAAAGAAAGGGTGATTTCATTCAGCAGGTTTTCTTTTCTCTGTGTAGCCCACCTTATCTCAAGGCATTCTAGGTAGTCCAACTGTTTCCCCTTGTTTATTTTATGGAGGATATTAAAATTATTAATACTAAAATTATGACCGGAATCTAAAATCTCTGTATAAAAATCAACGGTAGATCAAAGTATGACATTCGAAAAATATTGTATAAAATTTTCACGAAGAAATATTGAAAAATACGGATATGGCAGCAATTATTCGGACATTTCTCGGGAAAAAGTAGAATTGCGGTGCCTCTCATAATTTGGAGCTGGATCATTTGAAATCCAAAAAAAATTAAAATTCATTCGTTAGAGAATAGTTTTCCCCAGGTAACGCTGGAAGGGTTTTTTGAAATTTCAATTTTTCAATTTTTTGGAACACTTTGAAGGGGAAAACACAATTTTTTGCGAAAAAAATCGGCTAATTTGTTATTGTAAAATAATTATTATTAAGAAATTCAAATAAAAGGTCTCCAGCGTTACTTCGTAATTTATGTACAGAGATAATATTCAAAATTTCAAAACGATTGGTGCAGCAGTTTTGAAATTATGAGGGGCACCGACTTTGAAAACGTGAGTTTTAGGGAAACGCTTCAAAGTCTCGCACACTAAAAAATCTGGTATAAAACGTTCATAAGCGAATTTTATCATAACCCATAACTTCGTTAATTTTTCTCCAATCGATTGGAAATTTTGACACAATATTTTTGAGATATTATGCATTCAGGTATATTTTTTTTAAAACAAGCCTTTTAATACCTCCCCCCCCTTAAGCAATCTGTTTAATTCCTATTCCAGCTGTACTTTTTATTTTATCTTCGTGCCAAACATATTCAATGACTAAACAGGCAACAAATACTTCCTAAAATTAACGTTAATACAATTCTGCAAATTCTGAGTTCATCGTTTTCATATGTAAATCTAAGATGCCCATCAATTTTCTTCAAGTAATTCAAGCCTCAGCTGTGTCAAAAGTTAACTTTAGTTTGATAAATATTTGATGCAACAAAACTTTGTGGCATTTATGCAAATAGATTTAACTGGCACGGTGGTAAATTCATGGCTAATTTTCATTTGTCACCAAATATTATTAGGAATTTTCCACGTAGAAGCGATGAACTGAATAAACTTTATTGATTATAAAATATAGAAAAACATCTCTTTGTTATAGATTTATTAATCAGCAATTTTAAATGCAAATACTGTTGTTGCGATGAATTTCTATTCTTATTTGAAATGCTTGAAGAAAATGCTTAAAATATGATGTACCAATTGTTTATCATTGATTATAAACATCTTATTTGGAGCAATGAGATAGTCGATATCTAAACATTTTGTCGTTACAGATACATACATATGTGCTCATTACTCACATGATGGCCATATAACTTTTTTTAAAATATTGGTGTGATTCACTGCAAAAACAATGATTGCAGTTATTAATAAATGATTGCCTCTCATCAGTTTTATGAAACAATTAGACGCGACATGCTTCACGGTTGTTTATTTTAATTTAAACACTGAATTCCGATTGACTTTGTGTGGATACAACAATTTACAATAATTTTTTATACCGTAATTGATTTGAATACTATGGACCAAAAATTTAATGGGGCTTATCTGGCACTTCATTAAAATACCTTTCAGTGAAAAAAATCGTGAACTTTTTTTTACAAGTATTTGGCTCTTGATGAGCTACTTTATCTGGTAATGACTGAACAGTTGTTTGATGCTTGATTTAATTCGTCGCATTATTGCCTATGAAAAATGTCGGAGTTTCCCCTCTTTTCTCAGTTTTGAATGTTTTGAACTTTCTTATAAATCTGAATTTTAAATAAATGTCTTCTTTTTTGACACCAAGCCTATTTAAATTGCTATTTAATATCAAGTGGAGGCATTTTGGCACCTTTATAATCCATTGTTTAACATGCTGTCAACTTTGGATCTCAAACGATTTTCATGTAAACTTTCGAAAGAATGTTTTCCTACCTTTTTTACTTACCTGCAGCGCCCTACAAAGAATCTATATGGTCATTTTGATCCCAAGATACAGCAATCAAAATTCGGTCACATCACATCACATCTAAAAATCTATTACATCCTTTCATAAAGTAACCGCTGAACTACGTCTCCTATGAAATCCACCTATCAAGGCTAATCACGGCATATCTGCCTTGAGGGAAAATTAAAAACAACAAAATACAGCAAAGGTGATGAAGTATGAATTTATTAGTGGTGATGTAATCATCAATAATTCTTATGAAAATTTTAAAACCATTTTAAGCGGCAATTTCGGGTGGCAATTTATCTTTAGGTTTTTTCATCATCAACAATATTTTTTATGATTATAAATCCAAAACGACCTTCCAAGAACCCAATTTATTGTTCATACTTTTTTACGGATGCTATCATGTGAGAATCTTTTTTCACGTGAAATCAATGATGAATTTTGTTGTTGATTTTTTGGTTGCATTAATTTCTTGGGGCAGCCACAATGATTGCCTCATCCGCATCATTTCTCGTGGAAGTTCTTAAGATAATATTATTGTTTTTCTTGGTTGGATGGATGAGCTATGCAAATCCATGACGGAGAACAAGTTTGAATGGAGGAGGTTTTGAAACAAAAAAGTTTACATTTGGTATGTAGTGACAGACGAAAAAGTGTTAAGCTTCTGATTTAGTTAATCCAATTTTTCAACATTGCAAATATGATGTTTAGCAGATTTGGAAAAAAATTCAATGGTTTATCTTATCTTCGAAATTTTTACAATTTATTTATTTCTTTTAGAGTTCTAGAAGAATCTTTTAACCAAAAATATGATAGATTTTAAGATGGAATGTTTTCTTTTTCAATTGAATCTACGTCGATTTTTCTGTTCAAGCAAACTAGGATTTGACAAACGAAAACGACGAAAATAATATTTCAATAATTCATTGGGTTTTCAACATATAAAATGTTCAAATCGAAAGTATGATAGTTTATATCGGAGAAAAAGTAAAGTGCGCCACTGTTGTCAGCATCGAAATTGCACACTATTCAAAAAGAAATCAACAAATTTGTTCGTCTGTAAGTAAATCAAATTGGTCATCGTCACTCTCCACAGGTAGAGAGAAGAATAACTTTCATATGTTGTATGGCAGAATCGTTGGAAACAATCTTCGTTCACTAAAGGCATTACTCATTGATACGGACCATTCAAAAGCGTCCCGTCGTGGGTCACAACTTCGACAAGGATTTACACTTTTGCTACAACTTTATCTTATTCATATTATTACAATGTAGAATTGTAAATATTTTTGGTAGTTTTCGAAAACAATCCTTTTGCTAGAAAGAAAATGAATGACTCAATCACAGTTTATTTTCATAATTTTTGCAAATTATTCTAGCGATTTTTTCAGTGTTTCAGCTGCACTGTTAGATTAGTACTATTTTTTAATCTTAAATTAAATCATTATTATTCTGTTTTGATTTCCTGAAATATGTGGTTCTCCGCATAATTTGCGAAAACGAGAATGAAATCTAGAAACAAAAATAGACCCAGTGACAATTTATAGAGAGTATCGTCTGATGAAACAAACTAAATCCAAGACAATTTATTTGAAAGTCAAATTTTACTGATCTATTCATAAAAGATTTGCACAGACCACTATCGTCTTTTAAAACCGGTAAAAACATAGTAAACAAAATACCAAAGAAGTCATGTGATCAAGTTTATCTTAAAAATATCTATTAATTCCTTCTGAATTCTATCATCGTCATTTCAGTTCCAGCAAAACTTGATTTTTTTTTTTAGTATTGAATGTTTAATGACTGTTAATTCACGCATGGCGCCAATGATTATTCGTGTTAAATCAAATAAAAAACTGTTATATTCTTAGATGGTAGCGAAACTAAAACTCAACACCGGATTATCGTGATTTTCTCTTCTTTCCGAAAATGTAAATCAAATTCGATTAATTAATTCGGTTGAGTTTCTCTGTTAAAGATTTACTTCAGCTAATATGAACATAAGATTAACTACTTTGGGGGTTAGTGCTGGTCAGGGGCGTGAAGAAAATGAACATTTTGAAAATAATAGAAATTTTTATCAAATGTTTTTTATTTTATATAAATACCACGTTTTGCATTGCGTTTTATGTAACTTTTACAAAAATTTCAAATAATAACCACAGTGTCAGTTTAATCGTTGATCACTCTCTTAATGGATGCTGCTGTTTTTATGGGAAAGTTTTTTTTCTATAAATGAATAATAATCGAGCTTCTTTCCCTTCAAACACATAAGGACCTTTCAGCTGTTTTCATTTCGCTTTATTTGAAAAAAGGACATAAGCTTTTATAAGGCACTAGATAATCTTTTAAACAAATAAAAAATATGTGTTTCATTGATTTTAGACAAGCTACTGAGAAGTTCTGATGGTCACCGTGAGGCATTGTTTTTAACTGGCACTCAACAGTCGAGCTGATAACTTAAGGGGTCTACCTTTTTTAAGCAGTGTAAAAACTTTTTAATAATTTTTAGATAGGCCTCTTTTATTCATTTTTGTGAATTTTTATCAATGAAAATGCTGATTAAAACAATATCGAAAAAACCAAGATTGTTGATCTGAAACAAAAAAATCAAATTGTTTCAGGTTCAGTTTTTCAATAGCTATACCGCCAATATGCTGATTTTTGCAAAATAGACAAACTGGTGGATATTTTTCGAAAAATTACGAAAAAACATGCTTTTTTCAGCGTTTTTCGAAAAAAATTCAATCAAAATTTTGAAAAACCTCCTATTCGCGCTATGGCTGTAGTCATAAAGAAAGTATGATAAAAATTTGCTGAGAATTGGTTCAGTAGTTCCCGAGCTTTCATCAACGCGGCGTCGAAAAAAAAATATTAATGAAAAATCGCGCTTGGGTGACAAAGTCAATGTTGGTTAAAAAATACAGTTAAACTGCTCCGATCTTTATAAAATTCAATATGATATTTCTGTATATATATACATATATACTTTCCAAAAATGCATTGAAAAAATCGATGTTTTGAACATTATAACCCTCTAACCCAGAATTAATATTCTTATTTGAAATTTCCAATAAAATTATTTAAGATAAAACGTTAGAGCAGGATATTGATCAAAGTTTTTTATCTAACTTGTCTATTTATTGACGGTTCTGACTAATCCTTACTCTTTATGTTATTCAATTTGAGAATCTTGTTGTATAAAAGTAAATTATCCAACCCTTCTATTCATTTTAGAATGTTTCAGAAATTTCGTTACTTTTTTTTTCGTCGTTGGGAGGTGGAAATCTTCAAAAGATACCGAGTTGCTCCTGCTTCTCGGCATGAATATACATTCTGTTTTATCAAATGATGCAATACATCCTGCTCAACGGTTGCAGTTGAAACGTATCAATAAGAGTGAGAGTGTTATTAAAATTCAAAACTTGAGCATATTGTTGTCAAAAGAACACGGGAAATTTATGATATCCCAAAAATTTTCCTCAGATTTCTATTTAAAGGATCAATTCGGTAATACGGGTGGAAAAAGAAGATTTGCTTTGCAATATCACGTTTCATGAGAAAAAATATTTTATTTTTGAAATTAAATAAGGAGAACACTAATAAAATACATTAAATTGAAAATAACGAACATAGCTCTCACCTAAAATATGGAACAAGTCCAAAAATCCAAAGATATTCCCAATCAATAAGATTTATTATTATTAACGGAACTAATATAAAATGAGTTTTCCGAGACTCAGAAAATGGTCAGATCCTGGGATGAGCGTCCATTTATATCGTAGATGTAGATCATTTTCAAATCCTCCTTCTTGATCGATAGAGATAGCTCCTGTTTAATGCAAAAAATTTAATTTTTTACGTATAATTTTGCAGTGATTATTTTAACTCTATTTCAAATATTGCTTTTGATAAAATTAAATGGGGAAGAAAATTGAAAACATCCTTACATAATCAAGGGACGCTCCTTTGATGAAATGTGCATTTTATTATGATTCCTGTGCTCATTCACACTGTGAAAGTAGCATCCTCGGATTTTTCAACCAAGAACTACGTAAAGGGTTTGAGTGTCGAATCAAAACGTTTTACACGTCATTATACTATTTATGCATTTATCTAATAAATCAAATTAAAATCTGTAAGCTTTCAAAAACGGATCGAAAAAATTACTTGGGAAACGTTAAAATGCTGTTTTTCATCAGTATATCTTAGTTTCTTAAAGAACATAGCAAGGAGCTATAAACACTGATAAGTTTTCAACATACGAACCAGAAATCTTATGAAGAATTAAAAGAGACAATTCAACGATGCATCAGCTATGATACATGCAGTGTATGCATATACATATTAAAATACTTGCTTTCCACAAAACCCGAAGAGTTTTTGCTATTTTTTTCAAGATGCAACTGTCCACGCACTATCCATACCATATAGTACAACCACACAATCACCGTTACCATCTTATTGCTCGTCAGCAACTTATCTAAAATTTAAAATCGCATCATTTATTTACGAGCAAAGAAAATAAAAGCAGAAGAAAGGACACGACATGACCGACATCTTCAATAAATAAAGCATCTTTTGTTAGCTCGTTTCCTTCCGAAGGAAACAACTGTATCTCCTTAAAATAAGTATGACTTGGGACGCATTGCTAGTGTTTGGAAATGCTTGAACCTCGTACAATTGGAAAATTTCACGGTGAAAGTTTGTTATGTTGGTGCAGCGAAAGAAATATGAAAGAAAGAACTTGGTATGTATCTGAAGAGCAACCGTTAACGTTGTTAAGTAGTCTTGCGGTAAGAACTGCTGGCAATTGCACAAGTAAAACAGTTGCTCCAGATACGAAATTGACAGGTGAAATTTAAGATATTTTTATGAGTCCTGGTGGATGCAACGATGGTAGAGTTTCCCAAGAAATGGAAAATCAAATGGATTCTAAAACCTCTTGTTTACGATGTAGAGATATGTCGTTCTCAAGAATGCCACTCTTCGGCAAGTCAAGTAAGAAGTAACGCTTCAACTAGATACCATTGATTGCAAATATTAATGCTGTGTTTACCTTTGAAAGTATTCCGTTAAGAATATGAAATACTCACCGAGACACAAACCAAAAACCGGTTGAAGAAGAAAATCGCAGTAAATGTACTAAGATAGTAGGAATATGGGGGTGTCGTTTGGACTTTATTTTCCAACTGAAGTGTTCAGGTGTGTTACGAAGATCAAACATCATGTATTAAAAAGATAATACTCAAACCATAACATCCAAGAAATTGTTTTATAGAAAAAGTTAAATTTTTGGGACAATTTATTAGGTTCTTGAGTGTCTAAAATAAAATAAAACAATGAAAAATATTTGGGACATTGCATTTAAGTTTACGAACAAAAGATCTTCAACTATGCAACCATCATCAAAATAGTATTCTTGAAAGGATTGATATCGTCTTCATCCAGCAAATCGATATCTTGCCTAGGTGGGAACTCTTTTCTTACCCACTTTTCTTTGCAAAACAGCTCAGATATCTTTAAGAAAGCGATTGGAGTTTTCCGTCTTGACGCTGTTTTGTTGCTTCCTCCACGAGCAGAGCGTCATTCCATTTTGAACTTGGCCACCACCACCACCCATTGGCACATGCAACATGATAACATGTCTTTTACGTTCCTTTATTTTATGTTATTTTATTTTTATAGGCATTTACAAAGGTATTCATTTCCATGCATTGCAATTCATGCTCATGCTCATGCTATGTACATCCATGTAATGCACGAAGCTCCCCAAGATGCTCGCAAGAAATGTTTCTTGCAACATGACCTTCGTCAGGCTATTTTTAGTTGCAGTGTAAATGTGGAGGTAAAAATAAAATACATGAAAATGCGTAATAATAAATTATAGAGGTGCGGTCAAGTACTTGGCAAACTGAAAGAGGTTTTTGATGTTTGGCTTATTGGGGGGTAGCTAATTTATCGAACGGAAATTTTATGATGCTGGAAATTAGATGCATATTAAGAACTGATAAAATAGTCATATTGATGTAACACCCGATGTACATATTTCCGTGCGAGCTCAACAGCATTGTTGCTGTGTTTAAAAATTAATACAAAAATGAGTAAGAAATGGTCACACTACCGAAAATGAGAATCAGAATTGAAGGGTATGCAGCAATAAGGAGGTAGCTCCTATTTTCAATGAAAAAAAAACGTTTTAAAATTTAGATTTTTGGATTTTTCTTTTGCGTATCATAACACAGATACTTACTTATGAATGTAGGTCGCTTCGAACCCCTTCCTTCCTTTCCTGAATGGTGAGGGGAGGATTCATGTTTGGAGCTGCCTCCGTATTGTGCCGTGTACTAATTAACATCCAATATTTAAGGAATTTTCCGACTAAAGAGAACAAAATCTGCCTTCATACACGTTTATTTTATTAGAGAATACATATAGATGTACATGTGGCAATCAAAACCAAAAACCGTCAATTAATCCAAAAATATAGTCGTCTTGCAGCTTGGTCTTCATCAAATCTCAGCTTCCTCTACTGAAGGAGCCTTACATTTTTGCGCGTTAAAGAACGGCAGCTCATTTCCTCCGACATACCCATTTGCGTGCGAGGCTCATTACGTCGCTAAATTTGGCAGTTTTTACGAATAAGGGATGAATGTAAACAGGTGGAAAGTCATTAGTAGACTTCATTTGATACATAGGATACTTCGGAGTGATTTGGTATAGATAGGACCATTTGCCAAGATAATCGATAATCTTCCAAAATTTGATGGTGATAATATTCTTTTGAGTGATTTTTTTATACAATCGAGTCAAGTTTATTTTGAATTTGGGTAGCTTTTTTGCCTTATTAACCATTAGCATCAATAATGATATAAAGTTACGTAAAGACAATATACATTTGTTTGATTGTTAAATCAGAAGGCAAATAATTCCGATACATGTTGTCTGCTCGACTATAGTGGGACTGTCAAGTCGGGAAAATTTTGATGTGATCGTGGATCTTTTGAAGGATCAGGAGGTTTGTTGTGTCAATTACTGTGTTTTCCTTTCAAATCCGTATGAGAATTTAAGTCATCGCTGTAAGCAAGCTGTTGTGCAACTTCCGGATTGTATATATCACCGAGAAACTTCTTGCTTTCCCCACCCCGGGTTTAGGTCTTTTTCTCTGCACTTCGTTTCCTTTTACACCTCCTGAGAAGTAAACATATTGGGGGTGCTTAATACTAAATTGTTTAAAATGGCTCAAAAGTTTCTGCCTAAATGGCTCGTCGATTTTTGTAAAACACCTATATACGCATTTGAAGTCTTGATCAGTAGAACGAGCAGCAACAACTTGATCAGTTACATATGAATATGTTTCACCTTCACACCTCAGACCTTTCTGGATACTTCTTTTTCATCGAGACTCATCCCACTTATTTCTCCTTTTAACTCTTTCTGAAGGTCTTCTTGTCGAATCTCCAACTTCATTTACTGTCTCAATATCAGAACTAAATTCATCACTAGTTGCCATGCTAAGTTCTGGGTCATAGTTGTCGAAAGAACGGGAAGAAAAAAATTCACTTAAGGAGTTACATAGGTCTTGAAGGAAAAACAATAATGTTTTCAAAAAATTGTATTTTGAAAACCAAAAATCTGTTTCATTTAAAATTTACACACACAAAAAAATCCAGCTAATAACATTGAATATTGTCAATTTTCCTGCAGTTTTTTTCGTCCAACCTTTTTTTACGGTTGGCAGAATATTTCAATGCAGGTTCATCTCAAATCAAAAATTCAAAAACATTCTTATAGTTTATGCCCTTGGCTCGTGCTTGAACAAAGGAATTGAAAAAAATATGAAATTTCAAGCTTTGAAATGGATTTGTATGAATTGTCGTCTCTTAATTTTTAAGCACTTTTCCGATTCTCATCGATTTTAAAATATATTTTTCGTATAAAACAAGAATGAGTCGACCGATTGAAAATTCCTTCGTTCAAGCATGAGTCAATATTATGAAAAGGAACAGTGCAAAGTTTCAGCAAAATCGGTCGATTCGTTCTCAAGAAATCGTGACTACCGCACGGAAAAACAAAGTTTCGAGAAAAACTCGTTTAAAGTTTTTTTACCGCGATATTATGAATTAAAGTTATTTTTTAGCGACTTACATCGAGTCCTCGATTCCAGGTCCGTGCAGCAATTCGTTTGCCTCATTTGCGATGTTCAGAGCATTCTTTTCCTGTTGTGATATTTGATGAAAAAGAAAGGAGCTGATTTTACGCGTAAGGCGCAGTGCACAAGTACCGACTACGCGGTATTCAAATCTCTATAACTTCGGTAATAATGCTCAAATTTACTTGAAATTTGGTGTGAATACTTTTGAAGTACTATACTTTCATATGGAATAAAAAAAAATTGGTTAATTTTTTGAAAATACAATATCTATGTAACCCCTCAAGTCACACATTCTATGTAATAAAATCGAATGCACGATAACAACGATGTACACAGTAGAAGCATTCAATTTACACTGCCGCGCCGGTTCAGTGACTTAACTCAAACCTCCTGACGCGTGGTGCCATGAAGTGGAAGCTCCAAGAGCTGCACCGTTATTGCACCTCACACTCTAGTGAAGCTGCTGCAATCTAACGAGTAATGGAAGAATTAGTGACTACGGGCGCCTCTTTATTGCACCACAAGGAAGAGATATTTTTTAAATGGATTATAATGTTTAAAGCTCGAAACCACGAAAATTGGAGTTGCTCCTTATTGCTGCACACCCCTCAATTGCGATACAGGAAAAGTGCTGCACGAATTTGGTTTCAATATACTATTTTCTGTCTGTTGATGTATCTATCACGATGACTAGTCTTAAATTCAAAAGAGACAGTGCAAAATCACAAAAAATGTGCAATATTCATACTTATATATGTATCTCAATTATTTACCTGCAAAACTTCAGGTGAAACATTTCAATGTTTAAGTTTCTGATAAAGTTTTGTATAATTTAAATTAACTTAACGTAACATGTTTCCACCGAAGTTTCGCAAGATCAACATTAACAATGAGTTCGTTATTCAACTTCTCACTAATAATATGAATGCATCGCCACCTTGACCTTTACTAAACCTTACCATTCGATGAAAGTTTAATGATCGGTATTATTGGTTTTATTCGAGCTTATCGAAAATCGAAGAATGATTCACAGAAGCAACGGTTAAAATGTGAGAAAATCACTAGACGCTTCCTATTTTTTGAAAATTTTCCTAACGAAATATGCTTTGAATAATTTAAAAAGGATAATGTCAGAACTCACTGAAATAACGATAAAGCGTTGAAAATCCTGGTCGCAAGTAAGCTTCGCAAAACTTTCCATTTCAATTGAGGTGTCAATAAAATTATCACATGAAGATCGTAAATCGGTCGTGGTGTAAATATACCCAAAGCTACTACAGTATACAATATCCTACTATAATTTCCAACGAAATTACTCACCAACAACTACACAAGCCTTGCCCAACCAAACAATTTCGATAGATTATCGTTTTTGTTTGTTCTTAAAGTTTTAAAAAACTATCAACAAATCGTGGGACCATAAACAAGTATTTTTCGCAATTAAATTTCATGTGTAAAAAATTAATAAACGCAATTATTGACGTCATTGACACATGCCGAAATCCAGTAATTCTAGTCGCCAAATCTCCATTAATTTGCGACTCAATGGAAATTCGAATTAATTTGTCGTTAAAAATGTTTATTGTGAAGCGAGTCTGTCTGCGGATGAAGTGTACATTATGGTGAAGGTAATGACCGTGCTTGGTGTTTTTTTCTCGCGAAGAAAAATGATTAAATAATTTGTAAGAACATTTTATCGTGTAGTCATGTGATATGTCCCCATTTGTACATTGGGTGTTTAGTTTGCATTTAGTAGAGAGTGGTTGGATGCCTATATAAAATAGGATAATTTAGCTAAATTCATTCAGATGGTTATTTGACAGTGAATTGATGGGAAAAAAACGTATGATTGTGTCTTCATTCTTGAGATTGTTTAATATAATATGCTTGAAAATTAAGAAAAAAACTGAAGGTCAAATAAGTGACACGTTTGTATCAACATGTTCTGATTTAGCAAATCGAATTAAAACTTTGAATAAAAATCGCGGTTTGAACTTTATTTCAGACAGTTTCCTAAAATGTTCACACTATTTTTTTCCTAATTTGACAAAATATTTGATAATTATCCAGAAATCCAGAATCATTTTGATGGTTTCTTCATTTTGGAATTTTGCTCTTGATTTCACTGTATATTAGCTTAGAAAAATCCATTTCTTTAGCCTCCCTCTGGAAAAATTCCATAAGTAGCTAGCATATGTTGAACTCATATATCCTCTACTCCGTTCAGGAATAATAAAAAGTCCTTCCGATTTTTAATGAAAAGAATTTGAGCACTATTGATAGAGAAATAGAAAGAGAATAGAAATAGATAGCTTTTCCTTTCAATAAACGTTCCACAATTGCTTGCACGCTTATTAAGTACAATAGAAATCGCTTTCAAGATAAATATCACTTCATCAATTTTGTCAACGGCAATAAAATGCAAACACTTAAACCTTATCAAAAGACGCAATGAACATCCCTTGCCAAATTTGATGAAAATTATTTTCCCCTTGGTTGAATAATTTCACCTTTCTTTTCACCTTGGCCAGCACTCGCAACACCTCTCTTTTTATAAACCCAGCATTCCAACTCTTTGTTCAACAATGAAATCATAAAAGTGTCCAATTAATCCTTTCAATTCCATTGCTCCAAAACCAACAGCACAGCACAGCATTTAACCCAGATCAACGTATCTTAGTCTAAATTTAAAATCTTTTACCACACTTGGTGTCCAATTAGAATACGGTATATGGTATCATTTCATTTTGGATGGATTAGCAAGCACTTACAAGCACAATTGTCCTTGTTACATTGAAACCATATTACAAAAGGACATTTGCAGTGGCACCGGGTAAAATGCAAGAACGAACTTCTACGGTGTGAATTAATTCGCCCCGAAATGTAACTACTTGTTACATGTTCTCGTATGGCACATGAATCGGATACAGTCAAAGAAAGTTGGAGAAGTTCACGACAATTTCGCTATTACTGTGTTAAACCTAAATGAAAAATACGATGCATGAATTTAACCGGAAACCAAATGCAATACCAAAAAAGTCTTTTAAAGATGAAAGTCGTGTCACCCAATAGGATTTTCGTGGATTCCATAGAAATTTTTTTGCACTAAAACATAAAAACAATCTTCAATGCATTTTGTTAAAAGGACCGTGCATCTTTAAAATACTGCAAAATACAAATCCTTTGAATCCGCCTAAATCGATAATCTTCATTCTAAATTCATCAAATTCTAAGGCAGTTTTCCTTCCAATAAGTATCACACCATTGATGCAGACTTTTCTAGAATAAACCATATTCTTGAAATTTGATTCACAACAAATGACTAGCACTGTATCCCTGTGCAAAGATTGAAACGAGCTATAAAAGGAAAATTATGTACTTTCATAGCAAAACGATTGAGTGAGATCAGCCCGAAATTTCAGGCAGACTGCCACATTCCTCATTTTGGCCTCTATCGTTCGTTACTCCCATCGACACTAGTAGAAAGGATTTCAGCTTGATTACTTGCTAGTAATTTTCTCATATTGATCCTGGCACACAAGGTTTTTATCGTGATTTACATTCATAATTCGTCCTTGAATCCGAGAATTTATGTTGGAACGCGCTCGAAAAACGATGAATAGATTACGCGATTTTGGAAAATTGTTGTAAGAAAATCGCTTTAATGATGTGCACAGCATTAAGGGGAGAAACTCAGATTGGAGGTTTGGATATGGTCCAGCTTTGAATAGTCTTGAAGAATGGAATAGTGGGTTGATGAAAATGAAATATTTGTTGGTCAATGTTTGGATTATTGCATTGACTTGGGTTTAAATTGTGTTATTTTAGATGTTATTGAGGTGTATTTTTCCAAATGGATACATGTTATGTTTTAGCTATTGACTGTGAATAAATAGAAGCATTTCTTTCGCTTGAATTTCTTGAGGCAAGAAAATACTTTCAACCAAACATGTAACAGATATTGAATAGACCACAAAACTATCGAGCATTTAAGTGAAACTGACCAAGCATGGACAAAAGCGAATTATAAAATACAGCAACGAAATATGTTAACACCTCATCAAAAATTTATAAATGAGTATTTTCAAACCAATTAACTTAAGGTTCATTCCTATATAATAACTAAACATATCTAACTCCGTTTCCTTTTTCTACTAAAAAACGAGTCTCGTTTATCTCAATAATCACACAAACCAAATAAATCTTACCGATAGCGAGTATGTACAAACTGAGATAGTCTGCACAGCAATCGCAATGCATAGCAATTTTAATTTTTTCACACAAAAACGTTTATTATTGACGATTGTTCATCGCAATAATAATTCATAAGCCAACACGCAAGGTAGCATCGCAACATTTTACCAAGTTGCTGGTCATCATATTTATCATGATATTATACTCGTGTGGCTTCTCTAGAAGCATAGCCGTGAAGACATTTTGATCAATTCTTTAAGCAATTTTATCAGTTATTGCACGAACCAAAGATACTGTAATGTATTTTTTGCATATGAATATGTAAAAAAAATCTCTGAATTGCATATTTAAATATTTTTTTGAAAAGTGATTTAGGCTACATTTATTTTTAATTAATATTAAATACCTAAACCTTCTCAAAGGAATCGATGAATTGCTATGCAAAGTTGCAGCAAATGTTGTCAACATTGGAAAATCGACTCTACGAATACCACTTTCAATGGCTTATGAATTATTTTCTGCTTTGCAGAGCCCGAAAAAATGGAATGCTTTTTTAAATTGATGTACAAAAAAAACGACAAGAAGTATTGACTTGAAACTTTGTATGTTTGTTTATTAACATTTAAAGAGAAAAAAATCAAATTTATTGAAAGAAAAAAATAACAAAATAGCGGCAGCCGCAATGAAGTACAACATCAGCATCAATTGTGCCTCATAAAATTGTTTGCAAAATATTGATCAGAAAGCAAATATACAAATATTTTCTTAATATTTAGATTATAAACGCCGGAACGGGCCTAAATTTAGAGCAAAAAAAAATTTTAGACGATTTGGCACGCACGTGAAATTACAATGGTTGAATTTTGCATGTGTTCTTTTTGAAAAAAGGTCTCGTCAAAGGACAAATAATTTTTTTTTGCTCTAACTTTAAGCCCGTTCCGTCGTTAAATAGTGAATAAGTATCCGTAAAAAATTTGAAGTAAATCGGTCGAGTAGTTATTTTGCAGTTTTACGACGCGCATCGAAAATGTGGGATTCGAGAAAAACGCGTTTAAAGTTTTTACAACAGAAATTTTTCTGACTAGTCGGTTTTTTTTTTTAATTTAACATCAATCTGCAACTCCTGGATTATAGTAAATGCCTTCCTTCTCAGCGAAATCCTGTTCTTCTGTTAATTTTTTTTGGCAATACGGCCTTCTTAGGAAGCGCCGCTGCATCTTTCCTCTGCGTAGTATAACCTCTTGCGATTATAGGCCGATGTGAAATCCCAAGCACTATGGCCAATATTGACGCCCATAACATACATAATTTTAACGAGTGATGTGCTATTGTCTAGGTTTTTTTGCAACAGTACTTTTTAAATTCAAAAATTCAGAATTATTAGAAGATTAGTAGAGAATCTTTGCTGCTTTCGCTTACGAGAATCACGTTTTTTTTCTTACTAGGGAACACTTTAAACACGAGATGTAATATTTTCTTGCTGAAAATCGAATGTCTACTATCAGAATAAGGTATACGACCTCTCTATGATGTAGTATTTTTTTCTTTATATCCACAACTCATTTTACGGCGCAGATTTTCGAGCGCATCAAGTCCACTTACGAGTCGAAACTGTAGCATGGAGAGGAGGTCCGTAAAATCGCTGTATAATGAAAACGAGTATAGATATTGACTTGAAATTTTGTACAGGCTCTTTCAATTTTATAGCTATCGAATTATTTAAAAAAAAAATTATGAAAAAAAAATTTAACACTAGACTACCCCCTTAACAATCTGGAAATATAATTGTAGCCTCCAAGACTCAAATATAGATTTATTTACCTAATTTCTCTACTAAAATCATTTCCAAAATTTTAAGCGAATGAAACATTAAGTGGAGCTATTTTATATAAAATTATACGTCACTTAATTCAAAAATGTTTCCTCCTAGAATTCGGGGGATAAAATTATATGATGATATTTTCTGGAAAAATTCAGCATGAAAGAAGTTAAGCAAATTTTTGAATAAAATCATACGAAAATCAATCTTTAAAATATGTTAATAAAAGTTTGAAAAATATTCCCATGCAATTTCAAAATCTGCAAAAAAATGTAACAAACAATTTTACAAAACAGGTTTTCACAAAATTTAAATTAATTTGAAAAAAATTCTTTGCAAATTCAAAAGTGCAATTGTTTCAATAATGTTTGGAACGAATATTTTCATATATTCACATACACGAATAAATTTTGAACTCATAGATTGCATATTACATTCGTTTTTAGTAAAATCTCAGAAAGTTGTTTAAGGGGGGGAATACATGTAACTGCTCAAAAAAATTGATTTTTTTCTCTTACATAAAAATGTTCCAAATACTTTAAGAACACGCCAAAAAAAAGTTTTGAAGTGATATTCGTATTAGTTTTCGAGTTATAGTCCGTTGTTATAGGCAGCGCGGCGTTCCCCAGTAAGTCGAGCACACCTGCCGCGCGTCCCTGCCTACTCTCTCTACGGCGCTATGGGCGGTTCTTTAATTGTGTATCCCTACCATATTCTTATAAATTTGAAATTCTAAAGAAAAAAAGATTTGGAATCGCTGACTAATGATCAAGTTATAAAAAAAACTAATAATCAATGGTTTTTATGTACTGCAAACTTTAAACGAGTTTTTCCCAAAGTAGTACTTTTTCAACTTCCGTAAAAAATATCTCAAAAAATGTTGAACCGATCCGACTCAAATTTATATCACATTTACTAAAGAGTATTATCTTCTCGTTGAAATTTGAATTTTTTTTAAAAAAAATTGTTGAAACCAGCGCGGGAGGGTGATCTAAAATTAAATTTACATTTTTTTAATAAATTTTATTGGTCAACCTACGAACTATACATCTCATTTACATATTTTTCTTCCTTTGAATGTTGCAGGATCTCCGGAACTGGCCTTAAGTTGTACGAGGCATTTTTTGAGCTGTTTTTTCATTCGTTCGCATCGACGCCATTTTGTGTTGAAAAATTATAAAATAAATATTTTCGAATACTTTGAGACATGTATTTTAAGTATGTTGTGTTTAAAATCTTCTGAATAAACAACGTATACTTTATAAATCAATCTGAAATCAGCATTTTTTTTAAATTTACATGTATTCCCCTCTCGCTTAATTCGAAAGTGCTGCATATATATGCATACACATTTATAATCCCAGCGTAAAAAAACTCTAAATGGGATGTATTTTTTAAGATAGTAAAACTTAAAAGCATGTATAACTAGATTCAACGGTTCAGCAACAAAGTTCTCTGTATTGTAAAATTTTACAAAAATACGCTGCCAAAAACAATTTATTATATTTCTTTGTACAAAATAAGTCAATTTGTCATTTATATAATATTACCAACATATCCCTACCAACTACTTCACTTGCTTTCTGGATACAAATTTAAAATTCTTGACAGCTATACAGTTCTTCTAAGTTCGTGATTCACAATAAAATCTCGATAAAAATAATGAGGACAACTACAAAATTACGATTTGTAAAACACAAATGAGTTTCTTAACTAAGCACTAAAATTTCCATTACCAGGTGCAACAATTACGTTACAATTTATATAAAAGCTTACGTTAATTTGTTCGGTGCACACAAAGTGCATGATGCGCTCATATTCCCACATTGCAAAATATAATTGGCGCTACTGCAATTTGTATCTGCAATTCCGATATAAATGTCACCCAGTCGACAGTATCTATTGAAAACATTTCAACACGTGAGCGCAAACAAATAGCGGAGGAGGACAAACATCTTGTAACGTGTCGAGCAAATATTGTATTGTACATACTATGCATTCTAGAAGAGGAAGATTATCACCGCCTATTAGCCGACTGCTAAAAGCTACAAGCCGATTCTAGAATGTACTATGTAGATACGCAAGATGCAGATACATCTCGTGAAATTTGCTTTTGGGGACGCCAGTGATTGGAATTAGATATGCAGCAAGTTGTTCACTTATGTGCTTCATGTGTGGATTTTTAATTTTTAATCTGTACAATTTTTTAAATATATTGGGCAGTTAATTGTCTGATTTATTCAATTTATTTTCGACCTGTAGTCCACAACAATCAATCAACAGCTTTTCGAAAAATCTTATTCTTTCAACTAACAGCCGTTCTTTCCACATCAGAATCGTACAGCGTATGTTCCAACAATGGAAGTATCTACAACTACATTTTCCAGCTAGATCCCGATTTTGGTGAAAACATTTTCAAGAATCAAATGTATTCACACATAATTAAACAAAATTGCAATTGAAAAGCTACTCTTGTTGGAGACATTGATAGAGCATACATTTTATCCGGATTGACATAACCGAAAGATTTGAACTTTTCCAACTAATGATGTTTCCGTGAAAATTGTGGATTTCACTGTCACTCAAGATTTATTCGTGAGCTTTGGATTTCAGGCGACGTGGGTACTTCAGTTGCAGCCGAACCTAATCCTTCTTTGAGAATTTCAAAAAAAATATTTTCCTCTTGATTCCCTTTAAAGGACGTTTGATTGAAGAATTTCAACTGATTCTTGACGTTTCATTGAATGGAACACGAGGATTATGTTTTGTGATTGACTGAAAGCGATGAAGGAAGATTATGTTCTGAGTTGTAGGTATTCAGATGTTTTCTAATCATATTTTAATGAAATGGTAAAGCTTTCAACCTGACAACATGAAATATTTCGTTACAAATTAACCCTTAAAATGATTTTCGAATTTGTAAAATATTTAATCTTTTGATCTTTGAAAAGTTTTAATGACTACTACGGAATATAAATAAAATATACACTTACGAGCAACTGGTTAGGTACACCCAAATATTTTGAGTTTCCTAGAGGTCGGGGAGCTATAGCAAAACAAATCAATAATGGTTTTATTGCCTATGCAACTCCCAATCATAAAATGCAATTTCTTGAATAATCACACATACGAACGTTTACTTGGATGCATTTATCTAAGATTGTGCTTATAAAAACGGAGCAACTGATTAGGTACATTGCTGAAAAACGTAAAATTTCGTGGAATTTCGCACAGTGAACTAAGTAAATTAAACACATGTGTATTGCGACAATTCATTTTATTAATCAGTAATGGGTGACTGTACCATTATTCCTAATGACTTCAAATAATCTATTTTTTATAGATTCATACAATTTTTTATAAATACGCAGAGGAATATTAGCCCAAGCTTCTTTTATTGCTTCTTCTAGCATTGCAACATTCTCATATTGCTTGCCATTATCATAAATTTTCCTGGACAACCATCTCCAGAGATTTTCTATGATATTGAGGTCAGGCAAAAGTGATGGCCAATCCAAAACTGTGATGTCTTCTGCCTTAAACCAGCCTTTAACACAACGAGTAGTATGAATGGGTGCCAGATCTTGTTGAAAAATCCAATCCATGCTTCCGAAGATTTCATCAAAATCGGCTGCTGGCGTTCGTAGTAGATCTACGTACGTTTGTGCGGTCTGGCTTCCTGTTAAAATTCTGATCTCCACAGGCCCCATATAGGATATGGCTCCCCATATCATAATTGAACCCATTCTGCTGTGGTGGCGGGATAAATATTTCCTCTCCTTCCGAATATCATGGAAATAATATGAGAAGCCATCAGAACTATCCAAACAGGATCATTTTCATCGGAAACGATTACTTCCTTCCACTCTTCATCACAGCTGATGTGGTTTCGAGCAAACTGCAACCGTGCTTGCTGATGCCTTTGCGTTAACTCTGGCTTTTTCTTCAAACTGAGCCGTTTTATTGTTGGGCTTTCTTTTATTACCCTTCGTACTGTCCAGACACTTGCAGAAGTTCCTGCTTGTTCACCAATTCTCCGTGCACCTAGCGTAGAGTTTGAGTCAAAATTTGGCGCCGTTCTCTCTCAGTGGTCGCAGTTTTGATCCCTCCTTGGTAATTTTTGCCGTAGTTTTCCGGGTCCCGGAGAAAACGGCACACTCCGTTGGCGCTACGGCTGATTTTTCTGCTATTTTCCTTCCGGAACATCCTTCTTCTTTTAAGGCCTTTATTTTTTCGATTTCTACGGACTGATTTCTGATTTTCTTTTTAGATGTTATATTAACTTTATCAAAACAAATTCTCACAGATTAATAATACCACACTCACTGTAGGCAGTCCAAAATAGAATAACGTACCTAATCAGTTGCTCCGCTTTTGTATGCACAATCTTAGATAAATGCATCCAGGTAAACGCTCGTCTGTGCGATAATTCTAGAAATTGCATTTTTTGGTGGGGATTTTCATAGGCAATTAAACCATTATTGATTTGTTTTGCTATACCTCCCGAACTTCTGGGAAACTCAAAATATTTGGGTGTACCTAACCAGTTGCTCGTCAGTGTAGATGTTTCAAGCAGAAAAAAACATCAATTTAATTGACAAGAATGCATATTTGCTTCACTTTGATTATTTTGATTTTGAACTAGAATGTTAGACTACTGAATTTATGCAATATAATTTTTTGTCTTCTTGTCATAATGTCGCAAATAGAGTCAACCCGGAAAAATCAAAAATTCATTTTTCTCACTAAATATCATAAATTCAACCCATAATTTGTTAGTTTTTTTATTTAACGATAATTCAAAGCATTTTTAGGATGTCTATAACTGTATATCAGTCAAATATCTACACCGTGTTAAATTCAAATCCAAACAGAAAACATTTGCATACATTATTATCACCAATTATCTGGAACCATCAAGAAGTTCATAAAAAGCAAAGTAGTTTGTCTACCGACATTCATGATCCGATCATAAATAAAAATCAACGAGACATTAAATAAATGCAAACAATCAACGACAAAAGACAAATCTGCCATTTAATTCGACATACTAGCAATTTTTTGAGAATTTACCATTTAAATTTTCATACGTTTTGCAACCATAAGACCATAGCAAACATATTATACTCACATTTACTTTGCGAATAAGCATTAGAGACAACTGTAAGCACATCTTAGCGCTAAGTGGCAGCAGCTTACGATAGATAGATAACGTTGTTAGTACGGCTGTACTCTTGGCGATAATGCTATTTTTTTTGCAAAGAGAGAGCTAAAAGATAAACAAATTTATAAGTATCTTCACAAGAAGATTTTATCATGTCAATTTAGTAGGTGTTAAGTGCTGGTGATAATTTTCAAAACTTTTGATATGTTGATTATGTTGAATTTTGGGATATGGATTGAGGATACGAGTTTTTTGAATATAGATTTAGGCTGTCTAGGCGATGCGTGTTAATAATATGATAATTGTTTTGGTCTTCAAAGCAAACACAAATCAAGTACCTCGTAATGCGCGAAAATCTCAACTTTCGATCAAAAAATGTTCAGCTTAAATAAACAGACTAGCCGAACTAGCGGATAATGTGATTTCAACGTTGTCCATTATTAGTGTCTCATAGTGTCCGGGAATTTCAACTGTACATGGCAATTTTACTATTTTAAGTATTAGGAAGGAGAGAAAATATAAAAGATTTTATTATTATCCTTTATGTTCACTCAATTGGTATTACGTAAAATTAATAATATTAAAAATGCTTCATAGCCGATTGCAAGCCTCAGCTTGAATTTGGTGTTCGTCTTTCCAAGACGAATATTAAATTGTACATCACCATCAGATCTTCAGTAGGACTTTATTATTTCAAATCAACCATCACACAAAATACCATCTTAAACGAATATCAACTGTCACAAAATCCTTCAACAATTCGCAACGAGTTCGTCCTCTTTAATTCGATTTTCGTTAACATCAACGTCCTGTCCGTTGCGGAAAGCATTGCTACGCCCCGACAATCTGCTGACAACTCACAGAAGAAAAGCTTCTTAGCAAGCGAAAATCGGTCATTTCTGGACACCATTTACGTTTCGCCTACGATTGTCGTGTCCTTAAATTCATGTGTGCTGTTTTTCGTACCTATATGTAGGCAAGTCGTACACGTCGATGTATCCGTGATGCTGAGGCGACAGGATAACCCTCTTTAGTTTGACTTTGACATTGTGCCCATTTAGTATTTATTATTTTCATATTCTTGAAAATATCTGATACTTACAAAACGTGAAAAATATTTATCCCATGTGCTTCGAAATGCTTCCTCCTTGTGATATTTACGTTTACGGGGTTCGAAACTACAAGCTGAAAGATGGTAAGGCTCTCACGAAAGAAAATGGTAAATGGAAATGAATACACTTCACACAATAAGTTTTGTTATGATTCAATGGTGAAGACATTAATAACCCAGAACTATCTGAAATTATGGTATAAAAGCAATAGCAATCGTGTATAATCCATATTTTTTAAGATTCATTTAGACATCAAAAAAATTCAAGACGGCATTGATGTCCACATATAAATCTGGGTCAAAATTTTGGCTACTTATTTGATATCATCATTCTACGTTAGAGTTCATTTCATTCAAAGTGTACTCATTATAACTTTTACTTGCACTTCGAAAATATCAAATAAATTGTTATCATAAATTATGATCCATAAATACGGATGATTATCGGACTGAATATCCCAATTACGGATTAAACGAAACATAAAAAATCCTTACCACAAATTTCAACGAGTAATTCAATAAATGTTCCGAATTATTTCGGCCAGAATGCAAAATTATGATTGTATCCTTGCAGAGTGTATTGTCATTTCAGCTATACAATCTATAATAAATAATGCATTCTGTTGGATTAAAAATGTTCACTTTAAATAAATAAATATCTTTTGCATGAAATTTGAAACGCTAAAAAAAGAACCAAATTTGAATACATTTTTGAAATAATACTCTTTATGTATTTAGATAAAACGAAATTAAAAAGCTTTTGGCTTACTATTTAGCCATGTAACTTTTCTCTGCATTAATTTTGATGCACTTCATGAAACAATAGTGTTATTAAACGATCTGCAATTTTTATAGAACTCTTAGCTTCAAAATGTATTAAAACTATTAACGGGCTCTTAAATACACGTGTCCTTTTGGATTAGCTGATAAAATTATAAAGCTGAATATTCTGAAGTGATTGATGCTTTACTCAAACGAAAACATCACCTGATTATTTATGAAAATGTTTTCAAATTAATTTTTGTTGCAGATAGCTCTACGTCTATTATTTTTGAATCGTTAGGGTAACAACAACCCTTAAGACTTGGTTGTAGTAGAAGCCCACTTGGTCAAAAAGCGGCTCACTTAGGCCAAGATAGGTTCATTGTGATTCCTTAAGACTCATCCCAGAGCTGGTCCAGATTCGTACAATTTTACACCAAAAACTGTAAGAGTTCAATTTGGACCAAAAATTCTTCAAAACACAAGTTAATGGAAGCATGGCTCCTCCGACTGAATCCGCAGCCGCCCAGCACTGTTTAAGAGTTTATTACCAAGTTTAGGAAAAAAAATTGAGGCTGCCTCAATAATCCGATTTTAATTTTGTGAAGTGCATATGTGGGATGTTTTATATATTTATGGAAAAAAATTCAAATTCTATAAGCTCAAGTTTCAAAAAATTTGAGTTTTTTAAAAATAAATTTAGATTACACAATTAATATGCCCAATCTACTGAATCGATTTTGATGAAAATTTGTGTGCTGTTTAAATTCACTATAGAATTATTTTAGGCGAACCATGAAGATCCTAACTGCATTCTTAATGGTAAAAAAAATTAAATAATAAAATGATTTTCCCCTCTTTTTAAATATTTATTGCTATTCTGAGGCAAGGGTTAAATGTTTTAAAAATTGTATCTTGTAGAGAAGTTTATTGCGCAACTTTTATTCCCACACAATTTTGATCTAAAACAAACCGTTTTAAAGTAAAGAGTGAGAAAAGTAATGAAAAATCATTTTATTCACAAAATTGAAACATTTCAATTTTTTTAATGTTCCCGAATTTTTTGAGAGGAAGGATAAGTCAATTATTGTGATACAAGTTATTCAACATTTTTTTCTGCAAAAATTAATGTGCCCACCTTCAACGGCCAAATTTAGTCGTTATTTTACAGATGCGCCCTGGTCTATTATGCGTGTAGCCATTTTTAATTAGACTATTTTTTAGTTCAAAGCTATTCTTGAATTCGGGTAATGCTTGAAGAAATTGATAAATGTATTACAAAATCAAAATCAATTTCAATTTCCGAATCAATATTCGACAAGGTATTTGTTTCACAATGCGGAAAATAAAATTTATTTCGAAATATTTTTAAATATCTTCTTTTCTCCAAATTTGGACATTTAAATTTTTTTAATATTGAATAAATATTTAACTCTACTATTTATTATTAATAAAAAGTAAATTGAGTAATGGAATATCTTCGAACGCAATAACGAATGAAAAAATATATGAAAACAGCAATTCCTTCAACTATAACCAAGTTTTTTTCCACATTTCGTATTTTATTTCGTGCTTGAATTTACTTTCAGTATTTTTGATCGCTGATATTACGTCACGCACGTATTCAAAGAAATGACGTTATACAACGACTTTTATGATATATAAATAAAAAAAGGACGCATCCATGATCTGAAATTGTTCACTACTTTGAATGAATATGCTTTTCATCTTTTAGGTTGCTGTTTCAGGTTTAAAATATGACTATGAAAGTTGAAAGTCACACATGGCTTCGTATGAAACAAACTTCTCTTTCATCGAAATAATGCTTTTTTAAGCAAATTTATTAGATTAAAGAAACGTTTACTGTAGAGATTGTAAAAAATCAAAAGTCAAGCGAAAATTGAAGAGAGAACATTTTTATGAAAAATTTGGATTTAGGTATTCTTCGAAACAATTGAAAAAAAATCTATATCATAATTTAGTGTTCGTAAGATACGAATGTAAATTTCGCAACTATGTAACTTTGTAGACATTTTGCAGTTGGAGATCAAATATACATACCCTTACATCTAAAGTAGCTTCCAAGCTTTTTTTAAAAAAATAGAGTTTCAAGTTTATATGGTTGCTATTATAATACAAATGTTAACTTTCATTACAATTTAAATTCAGTGTAGGTACGGCCTACTTAAATTAAACTAAGCAGCAGTTTGCATGCCGATTTTTTTTAATTCGCTAGATTCCAATAAAACTAAAAGTTGGCCCAAATTAAATTTAAATATCTTAATGAACTTTCTTCACCGCAAATTCCACTTTGCATTCACAATGCCAATTATCATCCTGGTTCGCATAAAATACCACAGAAATTATCGCATCTCGTACAATTTGCGATTCAATCAAAAACGCCATTTAGCATGGTGTTAATAAAGTGTGTAAACTATTCAATCGCTGAATATATCTTTTGGGCCACTTGGCTTAGGAAATTTACACCTACTTATGTATACATAGATCCACCATGTGATCAGAAATATGCACGGATTCAATGGTAATTAGCATATGATGAACATCATATTAGTTTCAATGACACTTTCTATCGACCGTTGTCAAGTCCTAGAAGTAAAGGCAATCTTGTTAAACTGCTTGTTCAAAATGCCAGAAGGAGTACAAGAGTCAAATTTTATATTGAATCATCCTCCGGTTTAAGAGAATAATAAACGATTGGTGGCATAAAAAATTTCTGACTCAATTAGCATTAACAGTACTTGCATCAAAGTATGTATCAAAAAATATTTGAATGTCCTTATTGCGTTTAACACTCGACTCATCTACCTTCCACTCAATATGAGCATATATTAAATGATGACCACAAGCATATATCACAATCCCTGTGATCATCGTCCATACTGTAGAAGCTTCTCAATGCCAGAACTAATTGCGTTCCCTTCTGATCGCTTGAATTTCTGGAATCACATCTATGTTGCTTAAGCCGTTCTTAAAAAATCATCAAAGAGGAAGACTAAGTGCCTCCTTCGTTACCACCTGCAAAATCATCATTTCGATTGATTATGCAATGTCTTCATCATTTCCATCGGTTCTGAAATAAACATTTCTACACTAAGCCTTTAGAAGCATCTGAAGTTCTCCATTTCAATGATATCATTATAGAGAAAGGTAGACTTAATTAAAAACTAAGAGAGGATATCTTGAAAGAAGGGCGTCAGGCTTTGTTCAAAGGTATACTTGCAACATTAGCATCAATCAAATCAACATTCAGTCGAAATTTCCAAGAACGAGAAGCTTCAGAGCTAGTGGTTGTGCAGGATCCTGACATTGTTTGTGTCCAATGAGCATTGCATTCATTCGCTGTACCTGTTCTCCTTAATCGCTTACTTAAAGAACTTGATTACGGTTCTAATTAATTCCGATAGTGAATAATGAATTGCTCTTCGAATTCATGGTGATTAGTGGATTTTCAAAAGTATTTGTCCGGTATTTGATCGAAAATTTGATGAGATGTTGAGTATTTTATAAAGAACTCCGTGAAGAGGGCTTGTGCTGCTTGACTTTTGAAATTCTGTCAATCAATGATACAAAGTATGAGAAATATTTATGATTATATGGGGCGCTTTGAAATACATTAAAGCAGGCATTACATTAATGCATTACTGCACTTACAGGATTCTCATGTTTGCTTTCCAGCCTACATTTGAAGACAATATCTTTTCCAAAAACTTATGAATTTTATTTATCGTAGTTTTTATTTTTGATTCATTAGGTATAATTTTTTATCAGGATCTTTTTTCAGAAACGAAACTGATCTACATTATGATAATAACCATCTACTATCAATAGACCACTAAATTTACTTGCAAGCATTCTAGACTGCTTCGTCCTTGAAGCATTCAATCCAAAGTCAGGCACATCGTGACGTTGAACGTAGCTCCTGCTGAATCGTTTCATTGTGCTCGATAGAATTTCTCAAGGAAAATGTGAAAAATCAATACACCCACAAACACGCTCCCGATACTCTGAAATAATCAGTCTGTCGAACTTTGCCACGTGGTGAACGCTCGTACGTAATGTATCTTAAACTGTGAACAAATTAAAGCTGTAAAATCACTAAAAAGTCACAGAATTTTGATCGTCTTTCAGTGAAAGTCGTATTTAACATTTGCGCAATATTTCGTGTGGAAATAAAGTCAACGAATACACCTTGAAAATAGTTTTGAAGAGTCCTGCAAGAGTTGTGAAATTCATTTTGAATTATTTTAAAATAAGTGTCGAATTGAATGCTTAATTTGTAATAGTATCAGTGATGAAAAGTTCATGATAAAAAATAGATAAAAAGGTTACAGCGTGTTTAGTTAGGTCGGTGCAAACATTTACTTTTATGGTTCTCAGCAGCGTTTCTGTTTGGTTAATCAATCATTAGGCCATCAATTGATATACATATATGTATAGTTCGTAACCAAACCTTATTTTTAAAATGTTTGTTATACAGAGCATACTATTTTCATTTCTTCATAAATATGTTCCTGAACTAAGATTGGTATTTATTCACAAAATTATTGTTAAACTGGTTAACGTAAAATATATGTACTAATATCCTGTTTCTAAAGAATTATTTTGATTTTACATCATATAAAAATATATTTGACCGAAAAATAAATGTGCAAAGCATCCAACAAGTCAGTCTATTCAAATATGTTGTGTAAAATTTCCAAAAAATTAATAATCCGATCTAAACTGAAATAATGTTTTAAAAAATTGGTTATTGAAACAATCACTGTTGTGTGACAATTTCCATTGCAAATTTTGGTTGATAAAAACTCCACAGCTGCCATTCTCTACAGTTTCGTGATCTTCCACGTTTATCTAAAAAAGATAATATGGTTTTTCCTGCTAGAAACAAAATTTGTTACAATAGTGTCACTAGCATCACAAACTTTTCCGTTGAATAAATACTTTTGCTCCGTGTTCTTAGAAACTACGTATCATAAAATATTCGCGCCTATTCAAAAAGCCAACAAAGTGCTTAATTTCTACAAAAACTTTAACAATTTTCCCAAAGTTAAAATAAAGTTTCAAATGGTTTTTAAATTATAATCACATTTCTGAGAAACTGCATACAATGTCAAAGTGTTGGGTATGGTTTCATACATTCTCGCCTGCTTGCATCGTGAAAGTTTATTCTGTAAATGAATATGCTAATACCAATGGTGCAGTTTGTCCTCTTTGGTAGACTAAAAATGGCTATACTTGTACATGAATATATTTAGCCATTTATTATTTTAATGCGAAAAGTTTCTTCAACAGTATTTCTTGTCATTTTCTTCGCCTCTATTTAAGTTTATTGAAGAGCGCTTTTTGAAATAAAACAATTTACAATTTCAATTTATAGTCTACAAAGCATCCTTCTAGCCGTGAAATTTTGTTTCCAAAATTAAAGCTTTACTTTAACTGAGCAAAGTATTGTATTTGAAACTATTTCAGGCATTGTGAACGGAATCCTCGAAATTTTCCTAGTAGCGTTGTGAGGTCATAAATAGTCTGCGCTTTCTTAGCAAACAGCGAGCACTTCTTTCGTTCCAGTTCTTCTGAAATACATTTCCTAGATGGTCCTTATATCATGAATCACCTCTCGTCAGCTAGCTTGCTCATTGTTCTTTGAACGAAATGCCTGCACTTGCCTTCCATTTGCCAGGATTAATTCCAAAGTTGCCTCCGCAGCTGGTAGTATGCTAATAAAAGCAAGTCTAATACAACTCTGCCTAATTCCAAGGGATAATTTTCACAGTGGCCCTGCTGCTCTAGCTAATAGTGAAATCCAGGTATACTGCAGACTTAAGTTGGGATTAAAATACCAATAAGGACCAGGTCAGTGGCATATGGGTCGAGTTCCACTACAATGAGGCAACTAGTAATTGATTCTCCTTTCAAGGATTTGGATAGTGTAGAAAGGTTCAACATCACATTTTCCAGCCATGCTTTGTAGCTATATAATAGAAAGGCCACAATATATCACCGTCGTACCATCCAAGGACTGAAAAATTGTATTATATAATAATGGATGGAAAATACGGTTGGCATTGATAAAAATTATTTGATGGCCGAGCTTTTCAAAAATACTCTATGGGATGTGAATGCTCGATCGGATTATGTATTCTAAACATCCTTTCAGATTGTATACGTGGTGCGTATTCAGTGACAACTAATATCTTTCTAATTGAGTCATTCAAACAGAATAGGAAATATTCAGGACAACAGGATAAAAGAGAGTAACGATATATCCTTTTCCCAAATGCTTTTAGAGACTCTAATCTAATCCAGGCATTTGTCCACATCCTTCCGAATATCTAGTCGCACAGTATGATATGGTGGTTTGCCCTTCTTGCAAATCGTTGGGTATTGATCAACGAATTGGGCGAATGATGGAGTTTTTATGGTGTCATCAAGAGAGATGTTAGTATGCAATATGTATGTGGATGGTTGGAAGTAAGTAACCCGCTTTCAATCAAGTGATGGTGACTAGTCGTGAAAACAACCAAAAAATTGATACGTGATGCCACCAAAATTTAAATCGACTGTTAGTTTGATACTAGAGTAATTTAAATTATAGTTTCTGCACCGATCTAGTTTCTACATAGAAGAATAAATCCTCATATTACTCATTATATGATTGAAGTTTATAAACGCATAATAATTTTCAAATAGTCAAACAATGGATACCAAGTGACCTGAGAATAGTCTTCCAAGACAAACAAATAAGCGGGAAGCATCATTTTGTCGAAACTACTCAATTTACTTATCTACTGTTCATAAGTTTGTGTCTAGATCATGAAAACAAACATCTTCATATTTGCCCAATACTTTTCACATGTCGTGTCAGAGAAGCATGAAAATCTAATTACTCCTTAATAAATCTTATTCCTTTTTCAACCACTTTTCTATGTCGAAGATAAGAAACATCGTGTTTTACAAATTATCTCTCTACAATTATACCATCAACTTCCAGCACGTGAGTTCGTGTGTGCTAGTTCTAGTAAGGAGGCTGCCTTCTTGTCATTATATTATATCGTCCCAATGTGTCGCCTGTATTGACGGCAAACGGGTTGTAACACGAAGAACTATCCTGCGTCATCAACATTTTCAACGCCCTTGTTTGTCGTTGGGGTTTGCCAATGCCTACAGCTAATGGATTTAATAAAGAACGATTTCATTATGAAATTTTCAAAGACGAGATAACAACGAAGGTTTTTCGTCCTGGTTTAGCGGTGCCTAAAGGCGTAGTTAGAAGTCCTTTTGATTGCTTGACTGTAATAATTTGACTTTACTTATTTGGAAATGGCTTTTGTCAAAACATAAGAATATATCCGATTAGTAAAACAGCATTTACCCCTCAAAAGAAAGAAGTTTAGCCCTTGAAATATGTTGTCAATTTATTGACTTTATGCCGATATTGATAGACGAGTAGCTCATATTGAAATTTTTTTGTCACAATTATGGAAGCATCGAGAAATGTGATAAGAATGCCCATTCTTTGAAGATAAGGATTTGGTTGAATGGTACATGCAAATTTAAATTGTCGTTAACGAATGAAAATTTCTTCAGCTGAAAGAGATCCATTGATTCAAATTTTCGTGAATGAAGTTTTTACTGCTGAAAGCATTTCGAGTATATAATACAGCTACCGAAACTTTCTTTGCCATCCCGTAAAATCCCATTTTCGAAACTAGTTCCACAAATGATGTTTTCCTGGAAGAAATGATAATTTCCAAACAACTTTTACTGAAAGTCATCAACGTCGACATCCTTTTGTCCTCTAAAATACTCACTTCTGATTTTTGATGAGAGTTCCATAGGACACTCCTTGTCTGTCATCTTGCGTGACATTCACTGCCAATCACAATGCGACTACAATCATCAGCACTAGGCGACAAAAAGTCCTTGCACTCGGGACGTTTGAAACAATGCTCTAGCGCTTCGGTACGAAACATGTTGTTGAATGGTGACAAGAAAATCGATTAAGACACAATCTGAACGTTACAGTCGTCGATTTAGCTCCGAAGGATCTAAATCAATTCCATTCAAGCGATAGCAACTGGTTTGAAAAGCCCACTAGCTATGACGTACGTTTGGGAAATGTCTGCGGTCGCCGAAAAAGATTCTGTGGATTCGTGGTCTCAGCTTATGAAAAAAGAACGTGTAGCAAAAAATACTCGTAGTGAAACTATTTTCGATGAGATTATTGTTACTGCGGAGGATTTTGGTGACGAGATTAATCTTAAACTGTGGTTTAATTTGAGATGGAAGAATAATTAGTTTAATAATTAGAAACAAAGCTCTCGATAACAATGTTAAATACTTCGTTTGAACAACGTTGGCATTAAAAAAATCTGTATTCAACGCTTAGTCGGATATGCATATTAAATTGCCGGGTGATGTCCCAACCAATCGCTCAAATCATATATGTACATACCTACACAGAATATCATCAATCTTATTTTTTGTTTCAAAACTCTAAAATGTATTTCAAAAATGTTGCTGGAACTGCATCATATTCATTTTGTAGCATTCATCCGAACTGCTGTATGTCGCTGAAGACATGCAGTCATCAATCCAATCTAAACTACCGAATTGCAATTTCACTTTGGTATTATCCCTCGAACATTGCGAAAACAACTTCTCCCGATGAGCATTGAACGAATTACAGACTATCAAGCCCAACTTGGTTTGTTTCAACAGAATGCACATCGATGATGTGTGCTCGATGAACATATGTCCTTCTGCAGCAAACTCAACTCGGTTGTTGCAATAAAAGACCCGATTGGTGAAACTATCGTTAGAGTCCTATATTTGAGTGGTAAGTCCTTTTTATTTGAAGGATTGGTGGAGCAGTTCAGATATTTTGAGAAGTGATCCACGTTGTAGGAAAAAGTTCACTGAAATGTTACAAATAGATGGAAGAATCCGATGTAACTAAGAATATTATACACTGTAAATTTAAAGTATTCAAAATACTCTAAAGACTAACAAAATAACAGCTTTTCGCAATATATCACATTAGCCAGTTCAATTTTCTTGCAATTAATCGTCGGTAGCAATACCAGAAATTACTTTCAGAATAAATACTAGCCCAACGCTAAATCCACACGAAAGATTGTTTAAGTACACATGTTGTTGGAATTATTGAATCAACTTATTTTCTTTCACCGCAAATCTTCATTCTAAATGCATATTCAGGTCCAGTCAGCCTTGAATATTTCCACGTATCTGCTTCAAAATATTTGCTTACTTATTATTTTAACCATGCAAATAGTTTACGGAACTTGGATTTTTATTTACTATGAGTCAATATTTAATGCACATTCAAAGACATTCATTGATAATTTTTTGAATTGATTACTGTCGTTACTTGTGTGCTCTTAGCAAATATGCTGCTAAAACGAAAAAAACCCATTCTAACAACATTTGCTAACAACAATTTCATATAACTTCATTTTTAATACTAAATAAAAGAGTAGAATAAACACTCTTGGCAGTTTTTCAAATATTTAATAACTTATGAATCAAGCCACATGAAATTCGTATTGAAAATTTTAAACTAAGGTTCATATTTATTTATTTAATGTTTTTCATCTGATTTATAGCTTTTTATTTTAACTCAAATTTCATAGATTTATTCAAAACGCCCTTTTCATGTCCTCAGTCAAAAAACGTAATATTTTCAAAAAAAATTCATTGAACACAAACTGCCCACAAGCTCATATCCTCGTCGTTTACATGTCCACTTGAATGTCATATTCACAGGATATAGTTTATATGCCTGCATCTCCTGTGCTCATCACTTGAGGTCTCTAAGGTTTACTTAATTTTGCTCCGGTCTCTCAACTCATAGATTGATTTGATACTATGTGATGATCCATGTTGCAGGCAAAGTGTTCAGGACGACCCTACAATGGGTACTATTGATTCGCTCGCCTTTACTGGCCAACTCGAATTTCTACAGCATTCATCAAAACCGCTATCGATACATATTCCCTGGGGTAGGATTAGGTTGCATGCATATGTCCTGTTTGCCATGTGTATTTTCACTGGTAATTTGAGGAGTTTTCATGTAATGCTACTCAGCTTGTGATTCGGAACTCAGTTAGCCTGCACGACGAGACATCGTGAATAACAAAAATGGCGAGTTCATTCGATTCTTGGCTCAATTTCGAAATGTTGTTGGCTGGAATGTTTGTGCACAACAGGAGCTGGATTATTTAGAAAAGCTTTCTACGCTGAACAGATTAATGGTCAGACTCCGTTTTCTGCATCAGTTTGGATTGGTGTTCGAAACCCTGTTGATTTTTGTTGCTTATTTGAATGGACAAGTTAGTAACGAGTTTTGGCACGCAGAACATACCTACAAACCCCTTCTTTGTTGTTGAAAACTTTATTATGGACAAATATTTATTTGAATCTCATGTCTTATTTCAGATGGCCAAGGATTTCAGCACACTAGGATGGGACTATGCTGCATTCGTCCTTTTCATCATCTTTTCAACGGTCGTGCCGTTATGGAGTCGTCTTCGTGGAAAAAAGAAAGCTGTGAGGAAAGCCGATTATGTATTTGCCACTGGAAGTGTATCCATATTTGCTATGATGCTATCTATTGCACGAGGGACGTTGGGAATCCGATCGGTGCTGGGTAAGTTCCTGGAACTAGCTTCCATTTGTGTTTCTTTAATGCTAACATATAACACACCATGGCTAATGGCTAGCAATACTCCTTTTTTTCAATCGATTGGATATGATTTTTACCAGAAAATCATCCAAATCCAGCATGTTTTGGTAGCTTTCTTCAAAAGATATGAGAATATTCCCATATAGCGTAGAACGTCTTATCAAAAATGCTCTTGGTTATGCATAAAACATTCACCATAAAATAAACATGCTCCACTTCTACTGCACACAACCAATTACCAGATGTTATACGGATGCTCTGGGAAAGGCCATCAGAAAATATGATGCCAACATAAAATTGCTCTGGATTTGTCCCTTAATGCATAAAATCTCAATCTCGTGCTCACCTGTATGTCGTCTCATCTATCTTGATAACCTCTATACAGTTTTCGGGAATAATAGTGCAATTCCTGTAGAAAATCTTTTAAGGAATTTCCGACGTTCAGAGTATATCTAGGATACTATGCATGCAGTAGAATGGAAGGACAACCACCGTTCAGTATGGTATCTTGGTCTGTGTAAAGCTTCATTTTCCGCAACACTTACTTTAATGCAATGATAATCAACATCTTACTCCTCGGTCGTGATGTTGGTTATGTAGAGTAATTGTTCTGAATCGTATAAAGAATAGGGTTTTTGGTCTGGCAAACTGGACGCGGAGCTAAGATCAGTGTGCTGTAATCAAATATAATGAGGATGCATTTCGGAGGATGAAGGATTGTGAAAACGAAGCTTTCGATCTTAATTCTTCGATGAGTTTGTCTTCGCTTCTTTAATTGAATCAGAACCAATATTCAGGAGAACATATGGATCAATTCTATATGTGTTGAATAGTTGGTTCTGACTGGACATCATGCTCAACTTTTTTGTTCAATAAATCGTTAAAAGTGGAAAAATGGGATTGTGAATATATTTTATTGAAAAAAGACAGATTTTTAGAAAATGGAACAAAATAATTTCAACTACTTCTTTAATTTCAAATGAATTTTATGTTAATGTGTGGAAAACTGGCAACAATGATCACGAGGTAGGTTACATGTCATGAAAGATAATTAATTGAAGACATAATCTCATTTTCATTAATGGATTTTATGTGTGTCCTTCTAATTGCTTAGGTAATTTCAATTAATGGTAATTATATCGTTCGTCCTTCTGCATTATCTCCAACTAACTCATATTAGTTGTCACTGACAACAAAACAGTTGATGTTCACTATCACTCTGTCATTATGATGGCTTTTGTCGATACGAGCCTCACAATTATTGAAATCTATTTGCAAATGATAACAGATGGGACTTGAATAATTAGATCTTGCTCGCATGCATCTAATTTGAATTTGAATTTCCGTGAATTTCACAAATGCAACTTTAACATATGCCACTTCCCACCGCAAATTCGAACTGCTTTCATCATCTCTCCCAACGTCTTCTGCATAATAAGTTGAAATTATTCAATTTTTATGATGTTCTAGTTCGCAAGGCATGACATTTTCCGAAAACTTATTTCAATAATAACTTTCAAAGAAGTGATTGCAGTGCACAACACGGCAAAAGTCTGCAACGTAGTGCACTTTTTTCGCAACAAGTAGGCAACAGGGACTCCTTGTAAGGAGATTGTGCATTCGTAATAAGATGGAAAGCTTGCAGCACCGAGCTGATGGCAAATTGAAAATTAAATACCAACGAGGTGCTGGAAATTTGTATTGAAAAGTTTGATTGTTTGCCAGTTCGTTAAATAAATTAGAAAGTTGAAATGCTATGATTCCTAATAATTCTATAGCTAAGTAAAAAATATTGAATGATGTACATTTTCGATCATTTTTGAATGCATTTGTGAGATTCTCTTTATCATTTAGCAGTTTTGGATACAAATTTGTTTATAATATATAAATTTCTATCGGTTGTTTCGTATCAATGGTGTTATAGAGATGTAGCTTAAATCAAAGGAAAAACTACATGTCCTTGGGTCAATAAATATTGATTTTTGATTTGATTTCTTGCAAAGATACTGAGATCTTATTACCTTCACGGAAGTCCAGACTCTCATTGATGGTTTCAAATGTTTTAGCACCCAGCGTAGGTCGTTGAAGCATGTGATCTATTGTACTCAATAGTACACATGTATGGCTCTTAAATTATCCTTTTTTTGCTTTTCTTACTTGCTTGCTTACAGTCACATCACACGTGACTGACAACAATAACAATCAATCAAACAATTCGTCCAGAAACGGAAGTGTAAAGATTAAGATGTACGAATGACATTATTAATCTGATCAACTGCAAGAACAACTTTTCTTGTGAACTTATTTGCATTGAACATTCTTTTCAATAATCAATATTTTCCACAAAAACCCTCCTTATCTATAATAAAAAACATTTTATCACTGAATAATAAAATTCTAAGTAGCTCTCAAAATGTTCACGTAAAATTGAAGTCAATAATCAAATTTTTAACTACATTTGTTTATATTCTAGATAAAATTAACAAAACTGCAATCATTGACTTAGTAGTTAATTACTGACTGTCTAAAATGGCAATTTTTATTCAGAAAAAACACAGTTCTTTCATGAGATCTTCTAAATATTCTCCACAAAGCTATCCCAAAAACACCACAATGAAATTGTTATTTAAATAAAACAACGTCCCACGTCTGATAAGATTTGTGAATTTCCTAATACGTATCCGTAAATATATATTTACAACAAGAGCAACAACCATTCATCGCATAATATTTAGTTCACTAAAAATACAAAACACAATCCGTTAATACTTTCAATTAAATGAATGGCAAATGTTATCATTGTTACAATACAAAACGCCTGCTCAAAAAGGACTATTTCTTAAAAGAACGACAACTCTTTCCTGTGATTTAGCGCCGAAATTTCGTTTTAGTTTTATTTATCGCCGAAATTTTGTTTAGCTTTTAGGTGCGAAAATGATTTTAAATATTTTTTGCTTGAATTTCTAAGGAAAACAGTCGAACAAATACTTTCTCTAATTTTTAATAGTCAAAAATTGATGATGGAAATTTAAATCTGTTCATAAATGAGGGATATTTTGAAATTTTTGCGAAAAGATGTTGTATAATTTTTTATTGAAATGGAAATTAGTTCAAAACAAAATTTGGAAGCAATAAAGATCTTTGAAAAAATTTAAAACTATTTTCCTATTAACAGATATGTACCTCCAATAAAATACAATGGTTTTTTTATATACATATATTAAAAGAAACCTTATCCGGATAATGGTCGATCATAGGACTTCATTTCAATTTGTATTTGTTTGTGGAGTTAATATTAACTAGTGATGGTGATGTGCTCAAAGGATTAATAAAAAAAAATCCAGATACAATCTAATAAATAATTTTCCTAAAACAGCAATCAATTTCACTATGTTTTCTTGACTTATTTAGATAAAAAAAAATCCAAACAACATAAATTTAATTATTTTTTACTTAAGTCAGTAGTCCACGTTGGGCGCAATTTTCAAATTGAATTTTATTAATACAAGTTTACAGGAAAAGTATTGAAACGTAATAAATTAACTCATTTTCATATAAAAATGATCTTTTAACATAAAAACACTATAATTATCATCTTACAACTGCAGCCATATCCAATTAAGGGGTATGGCCACTGTAGCAGGTGCAAAATCATGTGTTTTTAAATAATTTTTAATATGAAAATTTTCTTTATATATATATATATAAATAATTATAAGTACATAAAACTACAATATCAGAAAATCGGGAAAAAATTTAGAAACGCATTTTTCAAACAAAATTGCCGATTTTTTGTAGCTCCATTCCAAGGTGTTTTTTAAAGCACTCCGCGGTTGGACAGCTAGCAGCCACAATTTTGAACCTAGAACAAAACAAAAAATATTCCGTTAAACTAAATCACAAGAGAACTACTTGAGGAAATTTAGAAGTATTGATTTTCCGGAAAATGGGAAGCGTTTGCAGTGAAAACTCTTTTTTCGAAAAAAAATCGTTAAAAATAGTCTTGAAATGGGAATTTTTTTGATCTATAAAAAAAATCCCAGCCACTTTTTCGCGAAATGCAATTAAAAATATGTGATTTAAATTTAAAGTCGATCGGAGGAAAATTATTCGAGTTATTTGTCCAGCCGATTTGAAAAACACCTCGGAATGGAGCTACGAAAAGTCGGCCATTTTGTATGAAAAATACGTTTATAATTTTTTTTCCCGATTTTTCGATATTGAAGTTTTATGTACTTATAATTATTTTTATATATAAATAAAATTTCCATATAAAAAAATATTTAAAAAACACACGATTTTGCACCTGCCACAGTGGCCCTTAAATACAATTTATGGAAAAAATTCAAGCAGCCCATTTTCAAATTTGATTCTAATCATGAATATTATCCCGAATAGTGTATCCTGTTGTAGGGATAAAGTCACAATTGGTAGCCTGAAACAAAATTGAAAGTATTGGTAGGAATATCTCACACTCTTTTTGGTCGTACGTTTACTTCACATCGTCAAAATGATGAATACATGTTTCGATTTAACCATAATATATTTTCAAAAGTAACTCAAATATTTATATATAATCATTTGATAAAAAATAAAACAATAGCTAAACAAACTTTCCTTTCAAAAAAAATACCCCCGCTTGGTTCTTCTTTATTGCATACGAGTATATGCCACAGCCTAGAGTAGCAGAAATGGTTTTTTAATAAAGTTTAATATCCTGAATATTTTTTTTCGTTTCAGGATACCCGAGTGAATTGTTTTACAGAGGTTCAGCTATGTGGGAAGTGATTTATGGCATGGTGAATGCTTATCCGATTGTATGCTTCATTTTTGTGCCAGTGTACTTTAATTTGGGTATTACCTCAGTCTATCAGTATATTGACCTTAGGTAAGTTAATTTAACAACAAAATTTCTGGGTTTATTTAACTTTCTGATTGTGTTAATTGGTTTTCGGTTCGAATCAGATTGAAGGTTCGATGAAGTTAAATGTAAATTAAAAGAACCGCGCCGATCATATCCTAAAGAACTCAAAAAAGCTTACATTTGAATTTTCTTTTATTAAATTGGTAGCAGTTTATTTTCATTATTATCAAAAGATACAACGTATTGCTTTACTTCCCTTTCACGAAAAAGGTCAGCAACACTCAAAGCGCCTCCACTACTGCATCGTATTAGATTTCAACAAGCCCACACAATTTATATCCTTCAAAAATCATCTTTCTTGTCAGTTAATTTAGCACAACCAAATCACAGGAATGTATTCAATATTTCATTTTGGATTTTATGAAATATCCTGTAAATCCATAACGAAATTTCCACCAACTGACAACTTAAAAATTGAAACATCACTGAACCAGTAACAATCCATCAAGTCAATGGTAAATGCCTTCTAATAGACATCATTAGTCATTTTGTGGGTGAGAACCGACGCTTCGACAAGAGGTGCTTCTGAAAGTGGAGCTAGCACGGTTTCAAATGTGAACATTCATAAGGGCCTGGTGCTGTTCAGCAGACAGCGAGCAAGAGGCAATTTGGGTGGATGGTAACAAATTTCCTACCAGAAAATGACAGCCATCTGACCATTATTAATGATTTTTGCAAAGGATCTCTTTAGAATACACGGAATTTTCATTTTTGTGTTTCTTTTTCCCACGCACCATGTCATTGCAAATTTTGACATTGGTTGAACATGACCGAAGGAATTCCCATTAGCCACGTCCGGTAACTATTGGGCGGTAATGATGGCTGTAATACTGGGCCAGCCTACGAAGGTAGACTTGATAGCGACGTGAGAAATGAGCTGTAAGAATAAGGATAACCCAAGGCTTTCGGAATAAGATTTTTCATGCATTTTACATGATAAAATGGAGTTCACTGCTAGTGTGACTTTGCTATTACCATGTCTATTAGTTCAGCTTTTCACTGATGGGCTTGTGCTTTAAGCAATTAATAAGCACCTTTTAGTTGGCATCTTTGGGAGATACGCATTCTTTACACACATATCTGTATATAAGCTAATGAATCTCTGTCATTTTGCTATTGAACATCCTTTGCCATGACCGACGGCCAAAGTATCATATTATTCTACCTCCAAAGCCGACACAATCACACATTCTTCATGCTTACATATAACATTTCCAACAACTCAGCAAATTCGTCTGCAACAGGATAACATGTACATTTCATCCTCCCGTCCAGGATAATGAATGGGCAAACGCGTTTCTCAGGTTTCGAGTCAATATCTCCCATTTGCACGCTAGTTGGCTTTGCTTGTCCGTTTCATTTGTAGTCAGTTCCTGTTTACTTGGACAACAGGCTCCCGGGGCAGTTGTTAAAAACATGACCAGCAACATGTTGTAGGATATTGTTTTGGTGTGTTGCGGTCATCACTATCTCCATTGCCATCATCACCTCCTTTTTTCGGAATGAGAAAGATGAAGCTTCCATTCGTGTAATCAGCGTGAAAAATATTGAGAACAATGGTGTCTTTTTGCTAATGAAAACTCCCGACAGAATAAATGGTTTCGGGAGCTGTTCCAGCCTGTTTTGAATTGTTGTCTGTATCGTAATATTATGAATCGATGCAGTATTTCAATTATTACCGGCATATAACAGGCAGTAGCATTTTCTGGCTTATTGTTCGTGCAGAATATTTCATCTGGTGCGCTAGGTATAGTTCAATAGATGCTGGATGTTATTTCAGGAATTTTATTTTGGTCGATTTCGTGTTTCAAATCTGGTTGATATTTTTTGTCTGAAGCATTTTTGAAACTTTTTTCTTCACTCTCAATATAAAAAAATTCAAAATCATTTCAAAAGTCTTAAAAAAATTTGGAAAAATCGGGAAAACATGAAGAATAAATGCGAAATAACACAGTTAAACATTTCGTCCACCACTCAATCGCATTTTGTTGAAATTTAATTGTTACAGTCCGTTAAAATCTAGCTGTTACATGAGACCGAATTTACATTTAAGTAATCAATACAAACAATTCTCAATCAAATCATTTATTCACGGAAGTATCGACGTCCTTTGACCTTATAATACTTCCAAAATATTTCATCGTTTCACCATATAATGAATTCGAAAATTAACAAATGTTTTGTTTCTTTCGTTTCAATTTGAATATCTTTCAACACTTTCAAGTCGTGCTACTTTATTGGATAATTTCCGAATTATTTTTGCCTGATTGATTTATATCAAAACCTGGTAATGAAATTCACTAATGTTAATACCATTTATCACACTTAGTGTGAATGGGATTCATTGCAAAATTTTTGAAGTTTTCCCGTGATTTCGTTATCTTTTCTCAAACTTATTTGAAAAGTGGACTAAAGTTTTGTTTGTAATGGCCGTAAAAAACCTCTATGTTAAATAAATATAAATTTTTGATACATTTATGCAATCATTTGTGTGCGACAATATGTAGAACTTTCTTTGCAAACAATATTCCTTCCATAATTCGCCTTCTGCTGGATTAATTCTTTGAGTTTTTATTTCCAAATAAAAGAATTTCATTTCAGGTCATTATTATTTGCTTTAAATCCCAACTAATAAAAAAACAATACTGCTTCAATTCAAAGAGTAATGTATTCCCTAAAGCCTGTTCCTCCTTATCGTCTTGTCCCAGATTTATCTGATGATTATCGATTCGAAACAAAGACCTATCTCAAATGTTATCTATAGACCTCAACTATCTCGACCTGACTCGATAGCAACAAACCATCAAACCATGAGACTTTCTTACGGCTCCTGCCATCAAATAAGCTCACAGATGTACAATAATGTTTTCTTATCTTATGGGCAATTAATTTATCCAAGTAGACACCATGAAACCTCCTTGAAAAACGAAATAAATTTTTGCTGCCAAGCATTTGTTGCTACTTTCTTTTCTTAGTTTTTTTCTCGCTCCAACCATTTATTCGCTGTTCACAACTTTTTCTTGTTGTTGATCTGAAATTAATTCTAAATATCTTAATGAGAATTCGCCTCCATTTTTTATGGAGGTGAATTTAATTTTGTTTGTTTAGTAGATGGAAAATATAAATCAATTGTTTGTAAACATGAATAAATTTTGTACAATGTTTTCAAAACAAATTGTTTGTTTTCTTGGATTAAGAGTGGTTTTGGAATGTTTGGATGTTTTCCACTTTCATTAAGTTTCATAATCCATAATGCATTATGGAATTTCGCTTTGAATGTTGTAATGCCTAAAATTTTGACTGAACACAGTCACAGGATATCATCTTTTTACTTTTTGATGATTACTTTATCGCACCTACAAATCTTCCATTTGGGTATTTTGAAGAACATTTTGGACTGTATTGCACGATTCAAAAAGATGCATTATACGGTGCTAGATTTGAAGCAATGGCAAATAAAATACCTAATGATGCAAAGTCCATGTAAATACATCAAGTCTCATTAATGCATTTGCGAACCGTACTTGAAAGAATTAATTGGGCTTGATTATGCCCAATAAACTCATTAATGTTTTAATTTTTATATGTTCAAGGTCAAATCTGGAAAATCTAAATACAAATTCAAATTTTCTGCAGTTTTTGACTTTAAGCGATCGAAGTAACAATTTTTCGTTTTGCAATTGTGACAAACTTCTAACCATTTCCAATTCCTGGTCATCACATTTCCCAGAGTTCGTACAAAGTCCATTTTTTCCTCGAAAAATATTAAATTTCATTTGGTCATAATATTTTATCAATTATTCCCCACTTCAATGCAGAAATAATGTCAAATTTCAAAAGGCCACCAAAACGGTTCTCGTTAATTTTTCCCACCTGCCACACCATTCAATCCTAACAATTTAAAGCTTTCATTCGTTCGAAATTAAAACCTAAAATATTACTTGGTGACGAGGTGGTGTAGAGAAAAACGTGGAACAAATTACGTACAGCCCGTTCAACGAAATATCCTTACGACATCATGAAATTTTATTGGAAAGTTTCGACACCGAGAGTAGCTCCATTTGCTTTCAAGCCTTTTTCACCGCTCCTTCAATCCAGCACTCCGCACAGTGACACCTCGAAAAAGTATAACTAAAAGCTCATTTAAAATCTTTTGGTCTTTCTGGTCTTTTCGGTCCCTCGTCGTAAAATGAAATTACATCCTTTGTGAAAAGTCCGAAACGTGCAACGTTTGCTGACTTCGACATTTTGCCATTCACATTCCGCCATGTCGAAAGATGAGACTTTTCCATTTAGCTTCTAATTTTTTTTTTGTGCTAAGAAAAATATACTTGAGTTGAACGTGAGACCGAATAGAAAGGACAACGTGAAATGGAGGAGAAAGCAGTAGGTGCTTTGTGAACACAGAGGCAATGCATTACATAAATGCTATTTTCTGGTTGCATCTTGCAGTTGAATTGGTAATTTTTGACTTGTCTAACACTGAACGATATCCTTATGCTGAAAAATGCATAGTTGCCTAAGAGCTTCAGCTGTTGAACGGAAATCGCTGGACATTATACTAACATTTCGGCACGAAGAGGTTAGGGTAATAGCAATTGGGAGAAGTTTCAAATATTGATAAGCACAAGGATTCAGCCACTTATCTGGATTTAGTTTTTGGTTATTCCCGCTTCTTGGACTTTCAATGTTTGCTTGAATGAATGTTTTTAACATGCATTCCCGAAAACGTTTTTCCTTAATGCGACATTTTATTACCCAATCGGAAAATCAGTTTTGTATGTATTGTAAACCTTACGTTTTTAACTATTTCATTTTATAATATTTTTCAGATTTAAAAGCCGATTGGTTAGATGTTTAGCATCAGCTACATATATACTGCGACAAATATTATCGTTAGGTGTTACTGTTTACACACCAAGTGTTGCATTGGCAACGGTCATTGGTATACCATATTGGGCGTCAATAGTTGGAATGTCAGCAATTTGTATATTATTTGCAGTATTGGTAAGTATCAGTGCTTGTTTATTCAAAACATTTTTTGTACTACAAAATATGCAAAGTGGTGAGTGAATATTGTGCAGAGTTTCAGGATTAAGGCTACCTTATTGAAATATGACTTAGGATTGAGATTAGCATATATTTTCCTTCAATAAAGTTTTTGTGGACTCCAGTATTTTTGAATCATAAAATGTCAAAAATGCATTTTTTTCGTTAAAAATATAACAAAATTAAATAACTTATCGTTTTTACGATCACTTAGCTCAAATTGGAAACCAAAATTTCTCTTTAACAAAGGCATTCTTCTGCAAACGAGACGCACAATGCATAATAGACTTTTTATCAAACAATATTATAATGTCCCTCTTTAATTCGTTGGCACCTTAATTCATTTGAATAAAATTACTGGAATTGTTGGCATCTTGAACCTGACACGAGACAAAATCCAATAAATTTCTATCAGCACTGCAGCCAATATTATTGTGTTTTAATGCATAACACGAGCAAAATAATATATTCTGTGTTATTACAACAAGCACAAAACAGGATAGCAATGGTTGTCTGCCGGTGACTATAAATTATGGCGCTTTCTTCCTTTTAAGTGGCCACCATAATAGGAGCCAGCTATAAGGCACAGTTGACGACTGGTAGGTAGTATATAAATATTCCGGTATTATAATAGAACAGAGTGGATCGAATGGCGGCAGCCAGCAGCTACCGAATATAGTGGAAAATCAGCAAAACATGAGAGTGGCATAAATCAATTTTAATGGTATAAAATAAATTGTATTAAAATAGAATTAGGATTTATGGGAAGTGGAAAGGTTACTATGAGTAAGAAGCAGCTAATATTTTTTTTTAAATTACAACTCGTTAATATTGTTCGAGCAGAAATGTGAAAAAATCAGTGATATAATTAATACTCACCCTATTTAACAATGCCGACTGCACCTCACTACCTTATTTGCTATAAGTAACTTCAACGTATGAAACCTATTTGCTATAAATATATTCTGAAGAAAACAAGATACAATTTAACCGTTACATTACATTAAGACCACATAAATCAATGAAGTTTATCCACAAAAAAAAACACGCCACGTTTTATTCCACTATGGGTACAAGCTTGTGTTTATTATTATTATTAACAAATTTAAATTAGAAACTCTCATCATATTTTTCGTCATTTGTCTTTTTACCATCCAGGGTGGACTGAAAGCAGCCATTAATGCTGATGTGATACAAAGTGTGACTGTGATATTTGTTACATTAACAGTAATAATCCAAGGGATGATTTATAGCGGTGGACCAGGTCCTGTTTTCAAGAAAAACTCGGAGAATGGTATGTTAAAATCCTCGTAATTTTAATAAAAATAATAGCACATAGCGAAAAAGCTAATTGAAATTCGGAAACAAATTAAATTAATCTTTAGTAAAATATTTGAATTTTCCATGACACATATGCACGAGTTTCGTCTATGCTAGCTTCAAATTCATGTATGATAGTTCTTAAAGTGTTTTTCCTTCAGTATTGTCTTGGAAATTTTGAGAAAATGTTTGTCTTGCCGAGATGATTGCACTATCAGGTTGAATCATCGTCCTATCCTTAGCTGTAAAAATCTGTAGGAAAAAAACCTATTACAGTAGTTTTTCGAAAGAAAATACTTTTTTCCACCACACTTAACCGCAGAAACCCATCAGTGTTCACGTCAACAGCTCACCAACCACTACCGAATAATCCTAATTAATGATCCCACCTTCGAAATATATCCTTTCTTCATATCTTAAGCCATTCATCTTTCGTGTAACGGTAATTGAACACTTAATGCTTACAGCTTGCAACTTTTCCGAACTTTCCTTCTGCATTGAATAATTTCCTCGTGATCCTTGAAGTTAGACGATAGCAATAACATCATGACACGAATTCCTGGTAATTTTCTTGCATCCTCCATCGCTTCCTGTGATGGTTAATGTTTTGGTTTAGCAAATTCCTCGGGAATATACTGTTTGGAAGCATGACTAAGTGATGTATGTTTCGTTTGGAATAAGGATGCACAGTCTTTTCTTCGTCCGGATAAAGCAAATGCAAGTGTCTTGCCTCTGAAATCCATGGAAGCTGTTCATTCATTTGTGACGAAACTGGCATTAAATTGTAGTTTAACGCTTGCATTTGGAGATGTATTTGTGCTGTTAAGTGTCCTGCACTCAAACTTCATACTACCATCTTTTCTTCGGCACAAAGAACATTCAGACAAAAATGTAGGAAAGTATCTTTTGCAGGAATAAAAACACTATAAAAACGCTATCAAGCTGTCGTTGCTAGTTTTCATCCTAATTCATCCACAATGGATCTGTTCGCGTCGGGAAGTATCTTTGATGGCATTTATTACATGATAAATTATATCTCAAGTACGTCTGCTCCTTGGAAATTGATCACCCATTTTCGTGGGTAGATGAAAAGCCATCTTGAAGCAATCTGTCACCCTTGTTTTTTAAGAATATCCTTACAACTGTCGGTTAGTATGAATGTTGCTGCTTGCTTTTGTCTCGTTTCGTGCCACGATAGAAAATCTAGTAAAGCACTTATCTGAATTTCTGGGTCTTTCATTTTACAGGACGTCTGAAATTTATGAATTTCACTGGAGATATGACCGTTCGCGTGGATACAATGTCAGCATGGCTGGGCCAACTCTTCATGTCCTTGTCACAGTTTGGATGCCAACAGAATTTCATGCAACGCTATGCAAGCATGAAATCATTAAAGGATGTCAACAGGTAGGTGGTGATACTTCCAAAAATATAGATATACTGCAGCGGGAAGCTAACACGCAGCAAAGTATAATAATAATATAAAAATATCATTGAAAAATTCTAAGATAAAATCTAATTTATGTCGTTTATTTTGTTTGAAGCTGAATTGTCTGCTCTTTCCTCTATTCATTAGTTCTTTTAGAATTGGTTTCACGTGTGATTTTTTTAATTAATTCAGTTAAGTTAATGATATTTGATTTGAGTTTGAGTTTAATCTGATTGGCTCGCCATAATATTCACGTACAGAAAATATTTTTTTTACTGATAATTCAACAGCAGGCAATGAAAATAACATTTGAGCCAACTCAAAAATTCGTGAAGAAAATTAAGACGAAACGATTCAATCCATCCATATTTAATATCATAACTATAATCTTAAGCAAAACCTATCTGCAAGTATAATTGTAAAGAACTATAGATGTAATGGCGGCACCATAGTCTGTATATCTAGCATAAGTCTCTGTAATACCACAAAACTGTATCTCGACACTAATATACTTTTTATCTATCTATCTAATATCATTAGATTCACGACAGTATTTGTCTTGGATCTGGGTCCCATGTTGACGCTACCATCACTGCATTTCTGATGGTGATCATTCCGACCTCCCAGCGGAAACTTTGGTTGCAAATTAACCTCCCACTGCGATCATGGAAAACTGTCGGGTTTCCCTTAAGTTTTCTTTTATCATCTATTAACAATCTTCCGTAAGAACTGATCGTAAATACTTCTTTAAAATTCGGATGACACATAAATTATCAAGAAAATCCACCGATAGTTTTTTTTCCTTCCCATTTGCAATCATGTCAACAAAGTGTTCTCTTTTAAGTTTAGAGTCTAAACGATGAACAGCACATTTCAACTTTCCCTGAAGAGACTCCATCACCAATCAACCACCATTCGTAAAGTTTATAGCAGCATCTCATCCAAAGTGATATCCTTCGTACCTACTCGTTCACTCCATCTGCGTAAAATTGGGCATGAAATATTTATGATGCTGTGAAAATTGCAAACCTCAACAACATCAAGACAAGTTTCTTTGAAGTTTATAACAGCTCGAAACAACGTCCCAGATACATAGCAGATGTGGGAGACAGAATATCCACCCCTAATACATCGTTAGTATCTGCTTAGTTTTTCCTATCAACTATAAAACGACTGGAAAATTTATCGTTGTACAATGTGTCAAGTTTTTTCCAGGGAAAAAGCGCTGAGAATGAACAAAGTATTGTTTTGAATTTTTCGCAAAGTATGCAATCATTTCAAGTATTCTGTTTTAAAACAGGCACATTATCAAGGACTTTGTCAATTACCGGGAAAAATAGTTAAATATGCCGCGTGTTTGAACTAGTTCAGAAAGAATGGGACGACCAAGGGAGAAATATGATGTTGCGTATCTATGAATATTGAAAAGTATCTTCAGTTTAAGCATTGCATTTTTAGTTTCCATAAAATTGGAATAGGAAAGAGTTGATATATGCAGGACTAGAGAGCTAAGATAATGTGCTGCTAGCTGGAACGACTGATTTTTTTATTCTTCATAAAATATCACAGAGATTTTTGAGATTTCATTAGTAGAAAATAGGATCGGAAGTGAACAGATCTGTTTCATCCTCAAACAATATAATGCATGCTAACTGGTGGTAGATACCATATTTTGACGACGTTGCGTTCCTAGTGTGCCACAATTTAGCTTGCGTCAAGAAATTCATGAAATCGACTCCAATTTTCGGTCAATAAAGTCCAAAAAAGATGTCTTTCATTTCTTTTATTTTTGACTTCTAAATAATATATTCACTCCACTGACTCTATTGAAAATTAGATCCCCAATGATAGATTCAGAAATTCTGCGGAAGCATTATCAGGGTAAGTGAATCAATTCCAAAGAACTCATGCTCGCAGAAAGCTCAACTGAAAGACTTTGAGCTCATAGTGGAAACATTTTTGAAGCCTAGTGACCAAACTTTTGAGAAATTCAAAGAAGTTCTTTGTATAGTGTCAAAATAATCTAAAATTTTATCACATTCCCATTCACCTTTGACTATCAAAAGAAAATTAGTGAGCAAACGTAAAATACTATAACGAACTCCATATAAAAAAAATGCGAACAATAAAGGTGCGCCATTTTTGGAAAGGCAGTCATTTTTCTTTTAAGATCACAAGAGTCTTCAAATGCAATAAAATACTTTTCTCTTTTTCACATCACTTAGCTTCATCGTAGACTGTGCAGACTATTTTCCAGCAACTAAATACTTTTAATACATTTTTATGGTACAATAATCACTTATAGTAATTTATCTTAACACACATACCTCTGAGACCATCAACAGCATTTGACACAAAAAAATCAAATAATATTTTTCATTGTTTTTGAATGTCTAGTCAACTGAAGGTACGAATTAAAAATGCAAATTTGTACTCTACCCTACGATAGTCTTATAACGATTTTTTTTCGAAAATAATATAAAATATATTCACGGTTTTCTCAATTTCTCAACGTTTTTCTGGAAAAAATTCAAGCTGATTTTTACCTAACAATTTTCCCCGATAAGTTGCTAAATTTCAAAATATTTATAAAATACCTCCCGCAAACCTAAACGTATTTTCAGAATATATTTTAGAATCCATCCTCCGCAATAAATTCAGCTTGATCGGATTTTTTTTAAAACAAAACTCTAATTTTTATCGATTATTTTGGAATGGGTTCATGGATCCATTTAAAATTTTGGCAGTATCTTTGAAATACCAAAATTAAGTGAAGTACAAATTTTTGATTAATTGTTTATTTTTAATTTTATAAACAATTTACGGTTAAATTTTTTGTCAAAAATCGTTGTTTTTTTTCAAAACAGCGTCATTTTGTTAAAAATAAGATTTAAAAAAATCGCCTACGTACTTCGCTAGCTATCAGTATGCACTTCAAAAAAAAATTAGTTTTTTGTTCTAGGAGTGACCGTTCGAGAGAAAAGTTACCGGTATCTTTTTAAAGGTGAATCACACAACAGCCGAATACGGGGTCCTGTGGCCGCCATTTACTTTTTGCCATTGTACTTTTTGAGTTATACAATATACTACCCTTAGCGGATTTGGTGTTTTTTATTTTATTTACTTACGAAAAATGATGAAAAAAGGGGGTCTCTAAAGTAGTGTTACCCCTTAATTGGGAGCCATATTAGAGTTGTTCTGGCTTTAAAAATAAATTATTTTCTAGCAACAGTTCACTTGATTATACTTCTTGCAATAAAAACATAATACTCTCGTATAGGCTTTCAAAATCAACTATCATAAACAAAGTCACGATTTTCAAAATATTAAATTTATTCTGAAATTTATTGCATTTATTTGTGAAAAATTGATTCATAACAGGATTAATTTTGCAAGGACAAAATTTACTAAATTAATGACATTTATTTTAAGTTATTTGAGCTGGCAATTAGTCGCTCAGCGATCGAATATCATCCCTGAAATTTTTTAAAACACATTAATTGCTGCTTAATTCAATTCACTACCAATAACCACGGCCTCAACAACATTTCTCAAGTTTCAAACTCAAATTTTCACCATTTTTCTCATCAAAAATTGAAAATAAAATAACATTCCTCGAGCAACCTTCAGAAAATATTCCACGTGTACAGCATAACGACATTTTATCATTTCTCTCGTCTCCTTGCAGAGTCCTTCTGTCGAACATCCCCGTAATTACAATCTTCTTCTCGCTATCCTGGCTGTCGGGTATGGTCATCTATTCGACATATTGGGACTGTGACCCGTACAAGGCTGGCTACATCACGAAACACGATGAAATTCTACCGTTCTTTGTGGAAGATCGACTCTCCTTTATTCCAGGATTTTTAGGTATTTTCATGGCGACATTGTTCAATGGAGCGCTAAGGTATGTACAACGTTTACAACAACGACGAAAAGTTGTTCATCATATTTCCACTCCAAAAAGAAGTGTAGAAATGATTCAATACATTACGGTACAGTGATGCTGGGACAACGAGAATTGTATTGAAGGTGGCAACGACGAAATGCCTTTTACATGTAGTTTTTGTGAGGTAAAAAGGAGAAAATTGAGATCCAGATAAAGGCTGTTGAATTGCTTGATTCGATCCTCAACTCGGCGTCTGCGTCCATCCCAGCATCGCTGTACGACAGCATCCAAGCTATCATTATACATCCGTTCGCAAAACGGGCCCATCGTCCTGCGTCATTTTCTGATAAACGACTTTAATGTAATGAAGGGTCATTTTCCTCATACTCCCACATTTTTCAACGATTTTCGGGCCCTGCATCTCTCTTACGCAGCCTTTTTTGTGTCCTCTTGCAGCATGAACGTGTCGAATCTTCAATCGTTGGCGACCGTGGTGTGGGAAGACTTCCTGTCACAGATGCCCCAATTCAAAGGACTCAACGATAGACAACAACTAAACATAATTAAGGTGGTGGGCGTGATTTTCGGGACGCTGACGATGGGCATCGCCTTCTGTGTGGGCCTCCTTGCCGGCGTAATCGAATCATCGATGCTGGCCTTCTCGGCCACATCTGGACCACTTCTTGGCGTGTTCGTGTTAGCCATGCTAATTCCCATTGCTAATTGGAAGGTAATGACTTCGAGTTGAATTAGCGTTTGTTTGTTTCATGCTGACAAAGTAACTTTCCTTTCCTTTCATCATTATGATGTCTTTCGTTGGCCGCCGTTCCCGCATTTGTCACCATCTGCAAACAACCATTCCCAACCATGCTGCGGCGATTCAATCACTTCGGAAACTACTTCAAATGGAACGCAAACCACACAACTAATTGGAATAATTCGGAAAATATGAACTACCCTCGGCTAAACCACATCGTTCCCCCATTTCGATGGATGCTGTCCACCTCATGGGCCCAATCTCTTCCATCAAAACGGACTGGACCCAAAACATAAAATCTGGCTTGCTTGCTTGCTTTCCATCTTGGAAAACCTGCGTGTACACAGGGTGCGTCAGCCGGCATGATTACTTCGCATATTTTAATAATTTGGCTGACGTTCGGAGGATTCACAGTGCCCAAACCACCGAAAGTCGACCTGCCAACATCCACCGAGGTAATTATTCAAATATTCAAACCGCAAAGTGTTGAATAATTGCGGGAACGCTTGTAATCCAGTTCTTCCGTCGTCTACTTACTGTCGTATCAGCATTGTCGTTCCTGTTGTCGTTTTCCCTATTCGCCTAATGAATCCTTTCTTTTGTAGCCATTCCCAATTCGACTTCAATGTCCCTAGTCAAACGTTCGTATCACTAATTCGAATCTAACTCGATTAGACTCTTGAATTTGTCGCTGCTCTATCCTCGTCCTGTTTGCTTGTATTGCCATCAGGACGTTGGCTCGATAAACTTCTCAGACATATTTGTCATCCTGTTTGGTAGCGGGGCTGATTAATACATTGAAAACTCGTGCATTCCAAATGACTGCGAAAGGACAAAATAGAGTTGGGGTGTTAACATTTTGCAACGGGAAAAAGAAGATTCATTAGAGCGAACAGATTATGGCATTTTTGATTTTTCAAGGGAAAAATTCGGAGCGTAGTCGTCAATTGAATTAACATTGGGATTCACATTTTCAGGGATGCGATGCCTTCAATTTCTCATCGTCGATCTCAAAGCCAGCTTCGTCGTGGCTTTTGTCGCATGTACCCATGGAAGCACTGTGGTCAATAAACAGCACGATGACAACGACGCCACCACCACCGCCAGAACTGTAAGTATTTTTGTTGTTACGCTTCTTGAAAAACAGTATTTTTTAGTACAAATGACTCCAATGAACACTTAGGAGAAGATGGTATCATTGTTCAAATTTTTTATAAACTTAATCTTAGACGACACTTTTACCACTCGCATTCGGTGGTAGGAACTACAATTCAGAACGTTTTTTTGACCAGAGTAGTATTATATGCTACTACATAAGCCACGGTACGAATCTTCAACCAATAAACTTAACATTTTCAATACTAGAGATTGGAATGAAAAGCTTGATTTTCATCCCATTTCTTGCACAACTTACGTAATGTCCTGCAGCAAAAATAGGTGAAAACCCCATCAATGTTCTTTTGGGTATGACAAACTGAAGAAAATCTTTAATCGTTCAAATTTCGTTTCCTTATTGTGAAGAATCACTGACTAAAATATTTGGCAAACAATTTTTTTTTCGATCGTTCGAGAGTCGTTCATTCCTCGTTCAGTGGATCTTCAGAAATATGTTCAATACAGGGGGGAAATCTGTTCACTAAAATTTGGGACGTCTCCTATGCCTTATTTCCACTTAGTCCTTTTTTATTTCTTTTTATGCTTATCTGCAGTAATACTGTATTAATGTCCTCAATCCTTAATCGGTCAACAATTAATGAGTCGGATGCTGCACTTTTAACCATCTCCACACACACACACACTAACACTAACGTGAAAGCGACATTATTTTGTAAAGTAGATCTAATGGTTCGTTATTCCGCTAGTGTTACATTTTTCAATTTCGTTTTGCGTTCATCTTTTTCCCTTAAATTTTTGGCTGCTTTTGAATGGAACTTTCTCTTCGAACATGAAAGCAAAACAAATAAATACTGTCGGGCTTTTCCTCGCGTGTCGTTTTAACCAAAAATCTAAAACATTTGGTCATGTACAAACTCTATTTAAATTGGCATTATGAATTTGAGTACCTGTGCAATGTAATGCTTACCAAACTATATATCCTTTTGGCACAAAATTGCACAATCTTCCGGGACACGTGGATTCGAGTCAACAAATAATTTACTCTGAAATAAAGATTTCAAGCTTATGTGGCCTAAACACGATACGAAGCGCACTATTATTCTGTTAGCTCTGGACAGAGCTTCAACGAGAAATCCTGTGGGTTTACTGACGGGTCGTGGGGCTTTCAGCGGCGACAAAGAGGAGACAGAATCAGTGGAGCATCTTCTGTGCAAATGTTTGGTTCTGGGAGAAATAAGCACTTCGGGCATTCTTTTTCACGAATCTGATTAAGCTAGGTATCATTAGAATGTATCAACTCCTGGATTTTCCAGAAATCAGGAAGGTTCTATGTAAGACTTAGAAGGTTTCCACGTCTTCAGGGCATAATGGACCACAATCGGCCTAAGTAAAGCGGAAGTCAACTGGATTAGCACCTTCATAACGCAGCCTTACCTAACAATTCTCAAAAACTTTGACTTTAATCCCGTAAATTCAAAAGTATTGAATTCACTTGACCATACACAAGTTTTTAAAAAAAATTGGGAGAGAAAATTGAAATAGAATTAGAATAAAAAATTCAACTATTGTCAATAAATTGGGTAAAATGGTTGAATGAGAAGAGACGGGTAGTTCCCAATGGAAAGGATTGATATAGTAGTACATGAAATTCGAGAAATCGATAGATGAGATTATGTTGGTTGCTTCCAATGATAAACGCGTCACTTTCCCATTTCAGAACGCCACTGCAAACAATCTATTCAGTGTCGTACATGTACTACAGTTTGATCGGCACCTTCATCACAGTTTTTGTTGGCGTCGTTGTCAGCTACGCCACGCAGTCCAAGGACGACAGTTACGACTCGAAACTATTGCATCCCCTAATTTTCCGTTGGAGCCAACGGCTGAGCGGCAAAAAGCCGTACTACATACGCGACGATTCGCAGCAAAATGGTGCAACTAAAACGAAATCGCTGGAGGAACATGTCAACGTCGGGTTCGAAGAATCGATAGATGACATCACTGAATCGACAGCAGCGTCCTCGTCTGACAACAATTCGATGCACAGCCCCGACATTTCCAAGCAAGGGCTCCCACCACGACATTCCAATGCAATAACAGAACCGGATCTAGCGAAATCTGCAGCAGCGCACCCTGACATCATGGAATGTAAGCATTGGGACGATCAGACTGGCGTCTATCGGAAGCGAAACGAAAACGAATTAGTTTAGTGTTAGTGTGTACATAACCCAAGTAAGTACTGGCTCAACTTTAGAAGATAGATGTATTGACTAAACTTTCATAGTACAGCTTACACACTGAGCAACAAAACGAACTTTAGTGTTTTAAATTGTTACAAAAAATATTAAAATTAAAAGTTTTAAATTTAATTTAATTTTAAATTGGGGAAAATGAAATTAAATGGAATTCGTAAAAAACCCATTTTACCAGCAAAGTTCATAAATGTTTTTAATTGAACATAAGTGTGTACATTAAAATTTCGTCCACGTATTGTAAAACTTGACAATAATTGTATTTATCAATAGGATAGTGTTAAATCGTTGAACTTTTAAATTATTCACAGCTTCAAAGTGCGAATATAAAACGTTTTTAAGCGCTAGTTGTAAGACGACTGTGTTAATTAAATTGACTTAAGCTTGGAAATTCAGAAAGTTTAAATGCAGCGAAGATGGATGAAAAAGGGCATTGTAATAGAATAGAAAATAATTTTAGACACAAAAACATTTCTTTTAGCAAATAAGTTAATATGCGAGACGGCAAGACGAAAAGTTTTGAAACTGTAACACCAAATTATCCACATTAAAATCAACATGCAATTTATTTAAAATATTTCAAATGTGCGGACAGTGATGAAATGCAAATTAACATCATCAATCTAAATCCATCAGCACTTTCATTTATTTTAAATTTATCAATTTCAAAATACTGTGATGACGCTTGATCCTTATTCCACGATCTGTAAAAGTAAGTTAGCTACACTAAAGCATTATTTCTTGACAATATTGAGATGCTTATATGTAGATGAACTCAATTATAATTAATATTAAATCAATCTATTACTGTCGCACAAACAAATGTAATGCCTTTCGTTCTGTTTGGATCGCAAGGATTCCATTTGAGCTTCATACTTTTAATGGAGCAAACGCATAAATTTGCTTAAGATAAATAGTTTAAAATACAAGGAGAAAGCTATTATTCGAAAGTATTATAATGCAATAAGTTACTCAAGCAACTGTAGCATTTTGTTTAGTATAAGTTTGATTTCAGTTGTAGAATTCATTTGTAATTAAACTGATCATGAAATTATTTTAAATGAATTTGTACAGAGTCAAGCGTTGTTTTATTTTCCAACATTGAAGTGTTTCAGTGAAATATGGGCTATGCACTTTCGAACAGAGATCAATGATAATGGCACTTCTTGAAATGGCCCGATAGATCACTTTACCGTTCTCCTAGCCTTCCAGCTCGGCCAGTGCCAGTGTTCTTTGAGATACTGTAAGAAATATGGACCGTACTCGTCAGCTTGCGATACTCTTGTGTGTGAATGGAGCCCAAGAAAATCGAAATAATACACACAGAGCGACCAAAATTTAGCTTCCTTTACTCCAATCAGTATTTTTTATAGGCTTGAGGCTAGTTAACAGTTCGTATAATGGCACTCAAAGGTGTTTTCAAGTGTGATTGGACGGAGATAAACGTAAGTCCTCCAGCTAACTCCGATAAATTTATCCATCGACTATATCAACGTGTGAAAGAATATCTAAATTTCATTTCAGAAGATACTTTCAGTAAACTTTTCACTACAGATTTTGGCTAAAGCAGGTAGGTTGCAAATGCCTCAAATAAATATATAAGGCTTACATAAGTTCCTAGTTTTGTTATTGCATAGTTCGTAAACGATCGTCCAACCTCTGCTGAACCTGGATAACGCAGCTGAATATAATGGATAAGGAGTGATCTCAAAGCTATGATCTTTTTGGCTAGCACGCAGTTCTTCAGGAACTGTAAAGGTGGTCTATCACTGTATTTGAGACGTGTTTATAAGCTATTCAAAGATCTTTTCGACAAATGTTCTTCTGCATTGCTTCAATTTCACAAACAATATGGCTCAATTTCACCTGTGTCGCCAATCCATTTGAGTAAATAAAATATAAATCGACACAACATTACTAGCAGGCTGCCAATTTAACCTTCCTTCGACCCAATGCATATTTAACACTTTGAGCGCGGATCTGATTCGGTTAGAATTTCCTTCGGAAGGCAAATATTTGATTTTGTACGTGCTGGTCGTTTTTATTGTTTCGATTTTTTCCGGTATATATGTCAAGAATCGTGCAGAAGTTGACATGCCTGAGCATCAGATGGGCTGGTGAATTTCATTTTTTTTTGTTTCATAGTATTAATGTGTGTCCCCTAAAATATACAATCTCGTTGGTACAGACCTCCCTGTATTTTTGAATATATTTGCAATGGTTAATTCCTTTAAAACTGTGCGACAATTTAACAAATCGATCTCGGGATTGGAGAGCTACTTGCAGAGAAATCAGGGCCTCAAGAGAGGACTTTGTGCATCACTCATCCTAGTTTTTCCGACAAGCTAAATCCTTCAATCCTCTTTATACATTTTGAATAATTTTCAATTCACAGCAACACACCATCTTCAGTAGTACCGACACAAACCATAATGAAGCCGTATATCGCACAAAAGCCTTCGAAATCCTCCCACAACCACTTTCACTTCCACTCACAACCCCTATCAGCAATTCGCCAAGCTGGGACGTCCTGGCGCCAAGCCAAGCAACAACGAGTGAAAGTTGTAAAGATTGTGTCCGCAAATTAAAAACAATAACGGCCGCGGTTCATAAAATGGCGACACTGAGGTTAGTGGTAATTACTTCGGCTATGTGCGCTCGGCAAGCAATAATTTACCATGGAATTGTTGCATTGAATTGATTCTGCAACACTTAGAATTACCTAGACCTTTGCTGATGCTGATTTACCGCCATGTGCATGTGAACGAAAACCGTTACTTTCAAATGGGGAAATTAAGTGGAATTCTACTCATATCGTGGTAACGATAGTTATCGTTGCGGTTGGCTCGTGGTCGGAACAGCTTAATTTGGTTGGAATGTTAATTAATGATTGATTACACTAACTCGAGCAGTTGAGAGCTAGTATGATAGGATTCCAGCTCTAGGTGGGAAAAAGATCAAAGTGGTTTTGGCGGTTCATGTTTGAATTGACTATAAACCAACCACTGGACTGCTGAAAGAGAAGCTCTCTGGAAAATGAAAACAAGATCGGAGGAAAATAACGAAACATTCACACTCATTATCCTACGTTGTGCGAAACTACATTGTCGATGCCTTGCAATTAAACAAGAAACAAAAACAGTCTCATTCTGTTTCAGTTAAAAAATGCTGCTAGAAAAATCACCAAAGAAATAGGACCTTTTAAACAGTATAACAATCGCGCCCAAGTGGATTATAGAGAATGTGTCAATCATCAAGAATGATATACGCCGAATCCACGAGAAGCTTGACAAGGCGACAACAATGCTACAATTCGAAAACATCAAAGGGTCTTGCAAATATTAGTGAAAAAAATATAACAATAACGGGTATCCTAGACCAACTAGAGAAATTGATCCTAAGCTAAAAACAAAACGACCCTGATCACGAAAGAGTTTTAAATATGCATACAAAGTCCTGGTTTTTGTTCGTGTGTCTATGATATAGACATGCACATTCAAAACAACTCAACAGCTCTCTTGTTGTTTAAAATTTGTTATTCGCATAATAAAGGCTAATCCTCGGTGGCAGACTCCAAGGATATTGCCTTATAGTTATTAAAACTGTCTTTACAAACTTTGAGTGGCTGCTTTTGCAAACTTTGAAATATGTTCATTCAAGGTTAGTTTGGTGATCTAATTTTAAATCTTGTTACACTTATTCATTCTCGTTTACTAAAAAAATCTACAAAAATAATTGCATAAATTTGTTTGCGGAACTAATAGGTATAAATGAAAATTTCCTGGCGCCATTCAAAAAACTCAGAAGATCTACGAGTAAAATCGATCCCAAGCTGACTCTGCTAACTTGACTAGTTAATATTTATAAACCCATTAAATCCTCTCCATAGAATTGCACTAATTGGTTTGTACTCAACCGATCCTTACACGTTTAAGGTGTGTGATTGATAGTTCCAATAAAATTTTAATGGTGCACGCCTCGAAGATATTTCATGAAATTTTATAGAAATTTTTAGTGCACGACATTTGACTTTACGTCGCGTATTGTGTGCACCTTTAAATGTTTATTGTCCATCGGTGATAATTGGCCATGCCGCAGGCAATTATGGTCACAGAATGGAAAGCAAAGATTTCCACACACTGTTCCAGCATTCGTTCAGGAGTGTGCACCTACAATCATTCTCTGATCGCAATCTAAAACGGCTCCGAGATAATCTGGAAAGGCGGTGGCGCTACGTCTGATCGTGGACTTCAAGTGCTATCTTTGAATTCCAATCTTAGGGCATGTAAGCGGTGAGATAGTCCATTCTTTTACGAAACATTCAACTTTATGATGTCGAATAAGGACTGCATTATTTTGATGTATATCGGAAGTCCAGAAGTACTGTGTCTAGTAGTTGCCTGTTCAAAAATAACTAATTAATCCTGCATAAAAATGAGAAGAGGTAAAGAAGCGATTCGTCTACCCTTTTAACAGATTTCCCTAAATATCTAGACCATTTTTGAATTCAGTGTGCAGAGCTGAGATCAAAAACCTTTCGACTTTAAATTACAACTTGAGTCGGATATTTTCTTGGGCAATAATTGACTCCTCGAAACTGCATATGCTCACTCCCTTGGCCACTCTATGCATACTTGATCAAATTCACGGATTATTGTGTGAATGCAAACCGAATACCCACAACAATTGCAACATAGTTTTCATCGATAAAACAATGTTTTGGGTGGTAACTTGTGCCATACCTTTGAACCAGATTATACCGTGAAAAAATAATAGATCAGCTAAGGAGACCAATAATCGACCTCATGATCGGTTTTAATGAAAGTGAACTGAACTTCACCAAACATCTTGCGAAAGTATGGCACTCTTGTACACCTGTGTGCAAAATAAAAGCAGTGCCGGTAAATTTGATTAAATTTTTAAAAACAACCAGCTTCGTTGTAAGGAACAGTATAATATATATTCATAAATGTGGCAATACAAATATAGCAAAGAAAACAAAATGTTTTAAGGTGCCCTTTGCCTCAAATTCCATAATTTTGATAAACATATTTGAAATGAGCTGTGCAAAAAATAACAGTTTTTCAACTTATTACTAATAATGATGCAAAAACATATTTTTCAATGGGGGAAAATAGGAATATTAAATTTCTATATTAATAGTTTATTGTATAGCCCTTGTTGGCTATTACTTTAAAACATCGACGTGTCATTGACGCTATCAAACTTTGACGTCGTTCCGTGGTAATAGAATTTCATGCAAACTCCACTACCCGCCAAAAAAACATTCACTGTTTTCGGCTTTGCTTGAAAAACAGCCTGATTAACATCAGTCCATAAGTTATCTAAGGGGTTGAAGTCGGGAAATTGAGCTGGCCAGTCTCTAATTTCTATCCTATTGGTCGAAAACCAAGTCTTGGCTAAACGACTTGTGTGTTTATCTTGCAAAAGGACCCACTTCAGAGTCTTCCACAAAAGGTAACATGATATTTTCCAATATGTCTACGTAAATTTTGGTGTCCATCGTTTGTTTGATTCAAAATATGGAGTCAGGGCCGTAAAATGAAAACGAGCCCCAAACATTGATTTTTGCCCCTCCATGCTTAACTGTCTTCGTGGTATACCGTGGATCATGAGAAACATTTTTGGGGGTCTGCTTATGTATTGTCTCCTTCCCGGACAGCCAAATAATACAACTTTTGATTCATCAGTCCAAATGATATTTCTCCATTTGGAAGCAGGCCAGTCCTTATGGTCTCGTGCAAATTTTAAACCTGACTCGAACGTGTCTTTCTTTTAGTAATGGTGTTTTCCTTGGACTTCTACATTTTAATTTGGAGTTAATAGGGGTTCTTCTGATTGTACAAGTGTTGACATCTAACTTGAGCTCCTGTTTTATACTCGTTGTGTCAAAAAAGGGTCTTTTCGTACAAGCCGTACAACATTTTTGGCATCTCGCGTGCTGAGTTTCTTTTTTCTTCCACGAGTTTGAGGCTTTTTCACCCCACTTTTTTTGCATTCGAGACCATTTTACTAAAGCGGCTAAGTGTTTCTTCAATAAATTTGTAGGTTTTGCCTTCCAAAAAGCATTTTTTTGATTCTTTTCGCCACTGCAATCTGGAGTGGCCCATTATTTCTGAATGGTATATTTTGTACTAAAAATAACAAAAGTTTTGAAAGCTGTCAACCTTTTTTGCCCTCTCGTATCCTAAATGCAAAATTGAAACAAACTTTTTTTCCCGAAAACGAGTTTAATTTACCTCCGCTGCTATTATTTTGCACATTCAAATTACACCTTGTCTCCGAAAATATGGTGATCTTTGCTGACGTTTCAGCAAAACGGTTATGTAAAACATCTGGCAAATTATTTTCATCAATCATAAACAGATGACTCTGATATTGTGATCGAAATTTATGTTGTACATAATTCCAAAAATATAACGCTTCAAGTGTGCACTGCTATTATTTTGCACACAGGTGTATATACATACATATATCATGGAAATGTTGTTCGAATCTTTGGTAGATAAGAATAGAAGATAGTTCCAGTCGAACTGTTTTAACAGTCGAAAATCCATACTTCAAATTTAATAAGATTTTTCGGAAAGAAAACTAATTCATCTTCTGAAATACAAAAGTTTTGCTTTCCCAAAAAACACGTAGGTTACATAGTGATTGATTCGATTTCCATCCACCGCACACGTCCCTATCTCAAATCACTCTTCATTTGCAAATCATTACACAATCCTGTTATCATTGCCTTGGTGCCCACTCAATCAGCATCACGAGCAATAGTTACATCTAATCAAATCATTGATTAGACATTAAAATATCTTCACATACATATAGTTTGTAGAGGTCAGGAATGTAGTTTCCAATTGCACTTGTCGTGTCCACTTCACATTGCGCGCGAAAATTTTCGCTGTTTCGGCATTTTGTCGGCGCAATTAATATTAAATCAATAAATACATATATTGAATTGAGCGCATTTATTTACTTTGCTCGCCGATTATGATTTCTGATCAGGTTTCAGGGGGATTATCTGTTCATTTGGCTTTCAACAGCACCACAAATCCCTCTCGAATGTTTACGGAAATGTTGAGCAACACGATTGGAGAGTGACCTTCACGATGCCAATGGGAAAATTCAAAGAATTCGCGATGAAGCAAGTGGGCCACAAGCTTGGGTGTTGTCGATTCAAGAATTGAGGCTTTTCTCGAATTTCTTTGGGGAAATAACACATACATATGTATGTACATATGTATGGTAAAGAGGCTCTGATCCATTTGATCGAACCATGCACGATAAATTGGATTCTTAAGCTTTTGATTGAACGAAATTAATTAAGGATGAACGAAGAATAATCATTTTACACTGTCGTCTGTACGAAAATTGAAATGTCGACTAACTTACTATGTCAAAATCATTTCTTCTTCAAACATGAAGCACACTATCTCAAGAGATAATTCTGAATTTTGGATTCAAGTCACGCCACCATTCTCTGAGCTCACAATTCGATCGAGACAATATTGTCGAAGGCAATTCTGAAAGTTTTTTTTGTCCCAAGTCTGCAACAATGTGCTACGATGACCTGTATCACTCAGCTCCAAGAAATAAGATTGACTATCAAATTTATAATTGAATTTGGTCCTCAATATGTCTCTTGTTTTTCACCTAGTGACTGTTTGAACTCATGGCGGGAAAGTGAAGTATATTTGGTCTTTGTTTTTTGGAGGTAAAAATGATAGGAAAGTTAAAATTTCGGTATGTATGATGTTTTTGAATAGTTTAGTTTTAAATGACTAAGATATATTTTAAAATATGTACCACTTTAGGTAGATCATGCAATTTACTGTAATTTAGGTTACGATTTTCAAAAAAAGACTATCCATTTTTTTCAATAGAAAAAAAAAGAGATATCATTTTGAAAGTCTGTATATATGTTGATTGGTATTTCAGGTGTATAAAAATATTTTTTAAAATTTTTTAAAATTTATTATCCATAACAATTTTTTAAATTTTTTTTAGTTTTTTTTTTGAAACAAATTACGGCGGACGTAATTTCAGTTGACTGGATCATCTGAAAAAAAGGCCAAATAAATCCTTGTTTAAGTGCCTATGGTAGGTATCGGAATGTTTTTTCTTCATTAAAACAAAACAAAATGGCGGCCATTTTTTAGAAAACCCCATTTTTAAAGGTGGGAAATTGAGTGAAAATCGGAAAATTTGCTACCGATCATAAAGATTCCGCTACCGGCTATAGCCATATATGTGTACAACAACATATTGAAAAATCAGAGTGATCGGTTGAGCAGTTTTTGTCATCGTGTCCGCCAACTTAGAAAACATAAATTCGAGAAAATCGCGTTTACTTTTTTTTTGCGAATTACGAAGCACGTTTCTAATAAATCATTCTAAGTTAAATCTTCGTATACTGGCTTCAAAATTTCCTTTCGTAATTCAGGAGAGGAGAGTCGAGAATAAAAAAATCAGCGGGGCGTCAAAAATGCTGTCTCACCGAATCTCGCTACACACGCTTGAAAATACTTTTCAAAACAAAATATCATTACAAATCCTTTGAAATCGTATTCTTGATGAAATTTACTAACGAAATCTGTAAAAAAATTTTTTTTTTTGATTTTATGAAACCTAAAAGACCCTTTAACAGGCCATGATTAAAAAATCCTTCAATCTACTTTAGCTTTCATGTGAAGCTTCTACGAATAAAATCAGTTATGTGTCAGCTTATGAAATTCCACTAATATTAAAATTGTATTGAGATCAAATTTAAATCATTTTTTTTTCGTCTACTTCCCATAGTTCCATATGTGAAACAAATTCAACATTATTGTTTGCTCTGCAAATTTACTTAGCATATTCACTGTACCAAAACTACTTGTTACCATATTTTCATCGCCTCTGCTAAGCATAACACGCTCGACTAGTAGTTTTCCATGTCTAGAAGACTTTTCTACATTCATTCGTTCTGTATCGAGATCACTGAAAAATTATTTAATTGTAAATTAATTCTCCATTAGGCTTTTATGGAGGAGTTTATTGTGTGTAAATTGTAGCTAAGGCAATGAATCGTTAATGCTAAAACAAATCGGCAAGACTGTGAATAAATGGTGCCAACAATAAACCCTGAATTAGTTTCAGTGAAAAGCATTAATTAACTATCGAACATTTTATGAATAGTATGCTTGTCGTGCTTGATCTGGAATGTATTTTGTATATTGAAATGTGATCGAGCTATTTGGAAAAATAACAGCAAAATAATTTTAAAATAAGATATGTAAGAGTAAACGATCGAGATTTAATTAGCTTTATTCCGTTAAAATTACTTATCATTATCAATGTCAATATGCATTCATTGAAGAATATTTTTCCTGTTCAGGCACGCACTCAGAGTATACTATTCATCAAAATTCTGCACGAATTGACAACTGAAACATTATACTATTTTTTTTTGTAATTTTTTATTCCAATTATTTAAACTATAGTATACTCTAGCTTGAATTTATTGTTGTCAACCTCACAAAATGTGATTGTAATAGAAAGGGTTTTTTTCGTTGCATGTCTACCTAAAGTTCTAATTTCCTTGAATTTCACTTCACATTTCCCTTCGTTATAAAAAGATAAAGTATTTAAAAAGTTATAGTATCTTTTGGAAAGCATCTGGAGAGTTTATTTTATTCTTTCTACCTTCCCAAAATATGGGGAGCTCTAGTGATCAGTCCAAAAATTCAAATTACAAGTTTTGAAATACATTAACGTTTTATCACACATGATTTCTCACGAATGAAAAGTTTCATTGACATTGTTGATCGAAGCGTATTAATATTTATATGATTCTATCCAATTTTTAATAAAACAAATACAGTGCCTTATAGAAATCTCGGAAACAACTACCAAAAATGATCATAAAGCGACAAAATCTAGTATTATTGGTGTAGAAAAAAACTGCATTCAACAACCATTAAATTTCAATTTCACTCGAATATTCGCTAACATCTTATTGCCTTTCAATTGTTGATATGAATGTAGGCACTTAGATAAAAAAATGTGATTATCCACTCCCCCTCCTTCCGATCACTCCGCGTAAGAATTCAATGAGACCCCCTACAAACCTAAAAACTGAACGGACGCACACTAAAAGGATATGATATGATTAGCACTCACTCATTTCACTTACTGTAATATGTTTTTATCATAATTATTAATTTTATTTTTCATTTTTACTGAAACTTTCATTTTTAATATTTAGGTAGATCTTACAGGCAAGTTGTTCCAGGAGTCACTCCTCACAACCAACTGTACACAATTCAATCTATTTCACTTAAATCAAACCAAACAATTCTGAAATTGTCATTAGGCTTAAATTTTGGGCATCATGTTCTAAATGTTCATGTTCTTGCTAAAAACAAATCAATTGTAGGAATGAAATCACTTAGAAAAGCACTTAATTTGCTTTTGTATGCACTCAATACAATTTCAGTGAAAAGAGAATCCATTAAGCTTTATTTTTCTGTCTGTTTCAAAATTTGCTTGATTTCATTGCGGCAAAGATATTTTAGTAGGGTTTTGATAGAATCACCCACCTGAACTCTAAGTAAGTGCCTTTTGAAGGATAATATTCAACTAAATTTCATATCAAACCTTTGCAAGAAGCTTTGAAGAAAAATGCTCTTAAATAATACTAAACAATTTTTTTTACTTCTAGTTGTTTGTATGGGTAGTAGTAAATTATTTACAAATGATTCGTATTTAAATTTTTATTTATTTGACTGACCGAGTTCAAACTGATTTTTGCCGAATCGCACAGACTTTAGTTGAATATGAAAGATGCACAACATTTTCAAATATACAAAATCAGCCTTGGTCTTTCGTTTTTCAAGATTTTCATATTATAAGTATGAAAATTATACAGTTCTCCTTCAGTCAATTTATTTCCGCATGTTGTATCTATTGAGAGACATAATTCAATAGCTTTTAGCTTTTACCCCGCGGATGAATAACCATCAAAGAACCTAAAAAAAATCCATAGTGCTTTCTGAATCATACTTTGATTATAAACCATTTGAATCCTGGCTACAAAAAGACAATGCAATTAGCCGAACCAGCTCGCCATTGTTTGTTTAGAATCGAATTATTTTGCATCAGATCCACTACGATGTCTTGAGGCAGCGCACAGGATCATATCCAGAGCTGCTTTTAATCGGCAGACAAAGAATCGGAAATTGCAGCAAGATGAGCTGTATCCTTACTATCTCTGTGACATGTTCCAAGTGCAAGTTTCATTGGCCTCTACGCTATTAGATCTGGCTGAGATGCTTTTAAAAAGTCCTTCGTTCTGCGGAAAATGGTCGCATCATTGACACTGTGAAAGCTGCAATGGCTGTTTTAATTCAATATCATATATTTTCTAGTTGCCTTGCAGCAAAATCGATTTAAATCCTGAAATTTCAGTAGATATTATTCATTCGAAGAGAGCCACAAAACCAGGAATCGTCGTTACTCCAAGGGTGGTTATTATAATTTTTTTTTAGTGTTTTTTCTAATTTGTATTCAAAATAAATAATCCAAATATTCTCTAAATTATTTGGACCCAAACTATTAAATAATACAAAACCAATTTGTACTTTATTTAGATTTTCTTTACCACCGAACTGTGTTCAGTGGTTTCACATTGTACACAGAATTTTTATTGAACAAATTACAAAGTATTTTCATTGCGGACCATCCACATATGAGTATCCATATCCTTCATAATTATGCACATTAATAATTAATACTAATCGGACACGGAACTCATTACTAGCATTCACCTGCTAGTGTAGATAGCGTAACCAAACGGTGACAATAATTAATAATCAAGAATCATTAGTGTCATTTATGGATAATAAAGCTTGTGAGTTTATTAGGTCAGTTTTTGATCGTTTTGCAGCCACTAAATTAAGTTTATCTGAAGGCAAAAGATACAATGTGTTTCAACAACAACTGTGAAGGTGGTCTTGAGTGAAGAATTCAAAAAAGTTATGAGGTTAGGCTTCATATTTATTCAAATTTATTACATATATCATGTATTTAATAGTGATAGAAAACTTTGTAAATATGAACAAGTTGCAGAAAACATTTAATTACAGTTTTGTGCATATCAAGTGAAAAATCACGTCGTGAGGGTAAATCAAAGAATTATCATTACAAATCAATTTTCGCTTGATAAGATAAAACAGTTGTTAAAGTAGAACTGACGAAAAAAAAACAGAACCATGGTTGTGATTGCTTTCCACTTTTCTTCTGAATATTAACGAAAAACGATTTTCTTTTCAATTCAAACATTTATTTCCAAACAATCAATATTGACTGACTGATAATAAATTCAGGTGTCATTACTCCAAAAAAGCAAACAATTTTGGAATACATTAAAATACTTCGAATTTGTATCTACGTTTTCTTCTTCTTCATTTTCATCTGCGATACTAATTTATTCCAACTAGAAAAAGTGTAAAATCTTTGCGACAATTTCTTTTCCATCATTCATCTGATTCAATATTCACGACAATTTGAATATTATTTTATTATCGAAGGGAAAATCAATTTATTCGGAAGAAATTGAATAATGCAAAAAGGCAATATTCGGCGTAACGAAATTACTGAAGTTGAAAGAAAGCAAAAAAAAAAGTCATAAGAGGACAGATAGAAGATCCAAAGAAAGATACTGAAATTTTCTTTGTATTCCGTACTGACGGCTGAAGCTCGGTTGGAACTTGAATTTTCGAAATCATCGAGCCATAGCTTTTGTTGTCGACCTTTTCGCCGCTAAAAGACTGCTAAATGGCAATTATCACGACAGCCTAACTCGATTAGTTTGGAACGAAGCCATGTTTAGTGATTCCCTTGTAATTCGAGCTCGCACTCTTGTCTGGACGAAGATCCTTACAAATGGTGTCTGCATGAATGACACCAGGACATAGATCTTAATTGTTACGAAGAATGAGATGTGGTCTTTGCGAAATGCCTGTTTTTTTTGTGATGTGCTGTTTAATTTTTTTATCATTTTTCAACGGATTGTTCCCAAGAATATAGAATTACTTTGCAAATATCGATATGCAATCTACCTACTCAACAGCTCCTTCTTCTTCTTAAATGCGCCCAGCCCACCAGCTTCATTCACCTATGTTGTGCTTCACTGCATTCAAAACAGAAGCAAGCTTTATATCATCAATTTGAGCATCGACAGGTGAATAAGGTTACAGGTCATCTAGGAATCTGATACTCCTTGGCCGATGCACAATGATGGGTAGGTGCAATAGAAACAAAGCATAGTGGGCAGCAACAAGATTCACTTTTGTGAGTTTATATCAGCGGCAATGTCGAATTTTTATTACAGATGAATTCCGAAAAATAGCATTTGTTTTTTTAAAGGACAATTTTGTGCTCGAGGATATCTCATTCACATAATGTCGCTGAGAAGTGGGTACATGCAAAATAAAAGCTGTTCGGCAAGTTACCAATATCGTTGGTAAAACTAGGAAACAGTGTTGTTCCATTTTTTTTTGAAATATTGGATTCTAATGCGAATTTTTATCACTTAAATTTCCTTGTGAAATCCGCGTTTTGAAAGATTCTAAGTTCATGATTGTCACATCAGTAAGTGTAAGTTCTTTTAAAAATAAGATTAAACAGATTTGCACCATTGTCGGATTCCACCGAAGATATTCCGTGCAGGTCAAGGAAGATGATGATACTCGACGCGACTTTCATAGCAGTTTCATTTTGAAGCAATTTTTTTTAGTTTTTAAGGAAATCATAATTGTTGAAAAAGGCAAAATATCTGAGCGTCCTACAATTTTAAAAGACCTAAAATAGAAATCCGCGTTCGCTAACCGTACTCTTGTCTGTTATATGAACTCTAAACATGAAGCATTCTGGAAACTCAGTAAAGTCCTACAAAGATATTCATTTTGTTAAATTTTCATCAAGCGAAAATGGAACGTGAATTTTCAAAATTCCCCATTGAATATCTGCTCAGAAAATTTAGCAAACATTTTCCAAGCAATGTAGAATGCCTGTAGATTGTGCTTCCTTTTCCTTTCATCGAATACAAGTAAGACAATCGAAAGAGAAAGATATCTCAATGATAATTTATGAACAAATCCAATTAGTTTTGATCAAAAATTTATGATTGTTTACTTTTTCAACAGAGCTTTCGGCGGTGAAGTTTGGAAGGATCATTTGCTTTTTCTGAATTTTATGATGCAGTTACGCCTGATTACATGATGGAAAAGCGTTCTTCGTGGAAAGTTGGTTCTAACCAATTTATATTCTTATGGCCTTGAAAACTAGAATGAATCTTGCGGAAAATCAATTCACTATCTGTTGACCAGCAACCCAAAATCTGAATAGATACAACATTCGTTGAAAGATTGCATTGTCGCATAATCAATCTTCGTTTTATATTTAATCACGGGTGGACATGACTATTTCAGCAACTTTTCCACAACAGAATTTGTATTTGGAAAAAAATTGATGATTGACCCGAAAGGTTCCCTTTCATGGGAATGCCTAACCGCAAAAGCTTCCTGGAATATAAGCAGGTTAATATTATCAACCGAATATTTACGAGTACATACTTCGAGTCTTTTTCATTGCATGGCGAATCAATTAAACTTTTTGGATGTTGAACCCTATTAATTTTTTTTTGGGATTTTTGGTTCTAATAAAAAATGATGGCTAGCTGTTGGTTGCTCTTGGAATTGAATAAGGATATTTTATGCCTGTTTTTTGATCGAAAATTGTATAAGTCCTTCTTCTTTTCAAATTATTTCAAACTACAGCCACGATTGTCGATGAAAATCTTACGAGAGAATATTCGAAAATGTTGTAAAAAATGCATGTATTTATTTAATGTATTTATTTAACGTCGAATATTTATGTGGCTTTATTGCTTGGTACCAAACTGAAAACTACCATTATTTTTCAGTTATACAATATTCTGTTCATAAAGAATCAATGCATCAATGCATTTTTGTTTTGAGCTGGAAACACGCTTTAATTAAATTTTTCCTTCACTCTGACTCGTCATAAATTATCCTTTTCAGCTTTATTAGCACTAATTGATATTCATTCGAATTCAATAAATTGCATTGCAAGCATGGTTGCCGTTTGATATGCACATTAAATAAACTACAAAATGTATCAATCTGTAGGTAATATTATTGTTTCCAAAAAATGCAATGCAAACCATTCACAGTTCACAAAACCATTGAAATCAGAACAATTTAATAACTAATCTACATAAAGACTTACTTATGTTTGCTATCAGAAATACAATTTACATGAACATTCGGGTAATTGAAAAATGAGGCTAAAAACATCTATATTAATATAAAAACATTAATAATTCATGCTTTATTTTGCAAAGACTCAAAACAGCCTTGTAAATTGAATTGAATTGAAATGTTTGAGCTGAACTTAATGAGGAATAACAAATTTAAATGTTTTCGCACATTTTCCTCTAACAACAGCGTTATATTTTTTGCCTGCAATAAAAAATGGTAAAACGCAATTTTCTTATTCATATTATTTTCTCGATATAAGATAAATTGATTTTGAACAGATTGCCTTGATCTTTTATGATATTAATGAGTAGAACAACACATCTTCATGATGACTTAAAGGGTTACACCACAGTAGAAATTTTCAAGAGTCGATCTTTTATTCATTGGCTTAAATAATCCTTTGAACCCTTTAGAATAAGAGACAAACGGTTTTATACCGGGCACAAACCGTTTTCATTGAAATTTCGAGCTATTTCTCAACTGCTCCGAAACGCCTACCCGCGGTAAATACGACACCTGCTCGTCGGGTACAGCATTATGTCTTACCATTTGATTTCTTACATCTCTAATACACTAATAGATGTTCTTAGAAACATTTTCAAGGATGTTGAACATAAAGTACGTTAGTACAGCGTCCTTTGATGTTGCGAGAAAACTAAAAGTGAAGTAAAGTCAAAACTTTAAACGCGTTTTTCTCGAAACACGTTTTTTCAAATCGGCACGTAGCATAACTCAAAAAAAATTCTATTTTTTCACATCACATCTTTTAAAAAACATTCCGCATAGAAATACGTAGCCGATTTTCGATAAGTTAATATTTCGATTTTTTGGTACAAATAAGTGCCCGTATTTTGGTAAAAAAAATAAACTTTTTTTCAAATGCTCGCCAATTCAACAAAAATGAATATTTTCGAAATCCCCTACGTATTTCTCTAGATATACTAATGAAATTTAAGAAAACAAATTTCATTTCGTTTCACATTAATTTTAGGAGCACTTCTACTGCATGCCGTGGATCCCCTCCAAAAAAACCGTTCTGCAGAAACGGCTGTTGGGCAGCTATTTTGTAATATTTTTTCGTAAACTTCAAAACATGCTTAACGACATCCGTAAAAAGAATTACCCTATTACATTTTCTTCCACTTTAAAAAAATTGCAAAAAAAATGTTAACTTTTCGCTCACTACTGTGGTGTAACCCCTTAATTAAACAATTGAAGTGTAAAAGAATTTTTCGGGTGGCGGCTGTCGTAAAATAGTGCATCCAGGGTAACTTATACCGCTTTTTTCGTTCTTGTTAAAATGCCAATATATATTTTTGGGGGGAAACTTTCAATTATTGACTCAACAAAATTTCTTCATCACATTTTTTTGATTTTGTTCAACATTACTTCGATACACCCAACTTTTATCCGCTTTTAACTTTCTTATCGCAACAATCGCCCCGTAACAACTTGACCACTCGACAGTACCAACTACATACATCCCCAGGTAACAGTTGCAGTCTGCAAAAGAAATGCAAATGAGTTGCACTAATTATTATTTTATGCAAGAACAAGATAAATTACAATTGACAAGTTTTATTGTTACGTAAGTTACAACCACGTTTGAAGGACTACAACTGATATATTTCAACGTTGTATTACAGATGGAAACATGTATCATGCAGCTATGAGTTTTTTTTGGAGGATGTTTCTAGTATTTGTAACGATTGTCATAGATGTTGCATAATAAATGCATTGTTTTAAGTTGATGAGAACGAAATTGGCTTCGTTAGCTGTTTCGAATGAATAAATGACTTGAAAGAGTAGTAGAGGAGCTTTAATTGATTGATTTGGAACGGAGTGGAATCGAGTCAAATCTATATATTGATAGAAATAGACTACAGTTTTTAACCACAGAGAAAGAACGTCTTGTTTTTCTTCGTAATCTGAAGGAAAATGTTTCTTCATATTATCGTCACAAATGACAATACATCAGCCTCTAATGAACGCCTCCAGAATAATAAGGATTGTCTGATCATTATTAATCATCATTTCATTTCCACCCGATATGCACAAGACAACTAGCACCTACTGTTTTCTTGGAAACCACCCAAAGCAGTATCTGCTCTGTGTTTATCTTGCATCCCGATAGCAATAAGCCCAAATAAATGTACATGTCTGCACAGATGCATAGACAGTACGGAATCCTACAGGTTGCTGGTAAAATAGCTGACCATGATACAATCTCGGATTATTTCAACCGTAACACTCGATTCGGATGCCAATTCTAATGAGAACCATTGAGTAACTCTCGAAAAGTGTTATTTGGAACTTACCACCAAGTTTAGATACAGCTACCACACAACTTGTTGCATGGCTATCCATTGTTGCCTGGCTAGTAGTACGACTTTAACCACTTCAGCCATTTTAGCCAGGTTCGTTCAGTGAACCTTGGCGTGGCATTCCGTTCAATGTAAATCGATAGTCATATTTCTTGCAAAGTTATTGGTCTTTAGGGCCCAACTGGATAATTGTATTGTAACGACAGAGTACGCCTATTATATATGGTTGGGTGTGCAGATATGTACGTACGGGCAATTTCGCTCAACAAGAGTCCAATTTTGCGATAGCTGTTGCGAATTGTGTAAGGTCGAATCGCTTGATTGTAGGCAAAATAAAGGCCGTATCAAGCTTTTGCGACGCTCGCACTATACATTGTTTTGAATTCCTGTACAAAAGGTTAATGCTCGATTGTAATTGGCAGCCTCGTCTATATATTTTCACGTAGAAAAGGAAAATGTAGTAGGTAGCATCTACATATTTGAATTGCAGGTTAAATGTCCTAGAAAATTAAATCAACGTTTATCAAACGCAGCTTTGGATCCTGCAATGCAAAATGGTATCAAGAAAGTTACATCAAGTCTTTTTCTTGCTCTCTTTTCATTGAGGAAATAAATCCCAGCATCCTTTCCGCTACTAATAATCGGTTTGAAAAACAATCGAACTAGGAAATCAGTTCGCCATTAACATTTACTCATTTATGTTTCTATTGAAAGTTTTCCCATTGACTAACAACAATGGATGCAATATCTCTAATTGGGTCCTTGAAATTGAAACGATCTGTAATTATTTAGAATTTTTTATAGCTTTTACGAAACACTGACTACCACTTAGTTGATTGGAATGCAGCGTGAAAAAATAGATTCATATATTAACTAATGATGGCTGTGTAAACAAAACGTACGAAGAAGAAGTAGTTAGGAGTAACCTCGGTTTAATCATCAGAAAATTAGAAAACTTACAACAGAATTTAAAGCAGTTAGTCTAATTGCTATCCTCTTGATGCATGACACCTAAGATTTATATTTTACAGAAATAGTATAACATAAACCCAATGAACTTATTCTATAATACTATATGAACGAGTAAATTTGAATTTGTGAGAAGAATACATAAAAAAAAGCATCATTCCAATTACAAATTGGAATGCGCAAAACATTGTTCATACAACACCTGTACTTATCTACTATTGCTGCACCAATTTACAAATAATCCCGTTTTACTGCACTTGTTGCTCAATTAACCGCGAAAGATTGCTGTCGATTTTCCATTTTCCACACAATGCACGAATGCAAAAGAAAAGTGAATTTTATGCAAGCGAGAATGTTGTTGTAATACACTCATAGTTATTATGATGAGATCATTATTTGTTTGATTAAAGTTGAAGTAAAAATAGGCAACATAAGTGAAGTTACGAAATTTTAAAAATCATAATTTAGTTCATAAAACATCTTATTACACCCACAAAAAAATGAAGTTGATCATGGACGTACGTACTACGTACGTGCGTTCGTAGATAGCTTTTTCTACGAGCATAACCCGCGTAAACAAAGTTGTATCGACAAAGTTGAGGTGTCAATCGAAGCGCCTTTGCAATCTTAAAAGCTGATTAGTTTTTGAGATACTTCAGTCGAGAGGGTTTGCCGTTTTGACCCCTTGAAGGCCATTTCTGTCATGCGCCATATCTCACGAACCAAACATAGGATTTGCATTGTTAAGGTTTTAATCAACGCGTATTAACATTTGTGTAATGCTTTTGAATTTTGAAAAAAAATGTTCGAGCCATTTTTGAATTATTTGCATCATTAAGATGTCAATCGACAATCGTCTTAACATTTTTGTGATGTTTTTAAGCTAATAAAAAAGCGTTGAGGCCGTGTTTTAATTTAATAAAAAAAATTGCAAAATATTAGGTTTTTTTTTATAAAAAATAAATCTTTAATCTGATTTGCACAACACAGCAATAAATATTTATGAAATTTAAAACTTTTTATCAGTTTTTGAAGAGAAACCAGCAAAACCTTTCTCCATGATTACAACAACAAAAATTAAATTAAACATAAAAAATCATTCATAGTCAAGCCATATTCAATCATCCCCCTCACCAACGTAATCAATGGACGCTCCCGTAGATGATACGATTAATATTAATTCATTCCCATTACTGTTATGAGAACTCTAATTATGATTATTTAAAGTCATATTATTTTCATAATTATTATTTTGTTTAATAATTTTAATATTTATGTCAATATTACTGGGAAGTTGACCATGTGAGCCTCAAGGGTCACACCTCATGGCTTGTTTTTTTATAAATTTATGGTATATCTATATATAAATTTATTTCTGAATGTCTACAAAATGACGCAATACGCAATATGATCGTTTCACATAAACTCAAATAATGCTGCAAAATTATCTTAAAACCAGAAAAACGCATTCATACTCGCAGTGCTTATGTTCCAATTCTAAAGCAAAACAACATTTTAAGAAAGTCATGACTGATTGTTTGGAAGTGGATATTTTATCAATCTCTTGATTCCGAGGAAATTGTTAATAATTTCATAAATATTTGAAGCTCATTCTCTGTGGATTCCAAGTTGAGAGACTATATCGAAATTTAATAATTAGTAAATATTCAAATAAATAAAAATTGGTTCTCTAACTTGGTCAATCAGATTTAAATTTCTCAAAGTATTTTTTTGGTTGATCCAGGTCCCCAGCCAATTCAATTTTCAATTAACCATAACACTTATCGATTGGATCGATTCAACAAACAAATAAGTGTGTTTCTATGCAGCTCCAGGAGTGTAATGTGTAACATGTAATGCAATTACAGCTTGCGTATCTGTGATAAATTTTTGTAAAGTTCTCGATGCAATCGCACCACTGACCATGGCTCAAGAGGTAGCTGGGCGATGCAAGTGAATGCTAGTGTGTGGTGAATTATGAGTTGGAGTGATAGCCAGGCTATCGATTGGTTCGACAATAGAGTTGTAAATTTCACAATTGAATTGATTTGCTATTACTAAATAAGTTGTTCCTGATTGCCGCGCACGAGCGCAGTCAACAAGAACCGATTTATTAAGCGTGGCTGCAAGATATTTGGCCTTGGTGTTGAAATCAGTGGCCCTAGACAAATGAATTGTTAATATGATTTCGATGTAATTATGGTGAGCTTTGAAGTTCACTTGAGCAGTGCAAAAAATCTTGTTACACGACTCGCTAATCAATATGGAAGTATAATGCGAGGAGCGATGGGTAGTGTTTGGAAATCTTCATTTAACCAGGTTACTTGTTGCCAAGAGCAATTAACAATCGCTCTTCTTCTCATTTCTAGAGTGCAAAGCCCAAATCCAGGCGATGTACTTAGAATTTTATCCAAAATAGCGAAGACCCTGACTCAATGCAAAAATAATTGAGTTCATATTACTCCTGATTAAAGAACTCATCCCTCAATACTAGGCAGTCTCATAATGTCAAGTTCATGGCCCAGCAAAATTAATAGTCAAAATCAATTTGATGAGCTCTCGGAAATTCGATACATCTTGGCATAACAATGGGAAAGAAGCAGTTCTAGATTTTAATGGATCCTTCATTACAGAGTAACGAGCTTTAAACGATGCGCAATATGATTGCGTCCTTCCTTCAATGATTGAGTCGTACGAAGGGATGAATGGGCGAAACCGGGAACTGAGTCTGAGATGATGAGTAAAATGAAAATTGATGGCAAGAAAGCCACTAGAGATTATTAGGTTGGTTTTCAGCCGTGCTGAGGGGGTTAAATCTGTTGCTCGCTCTCAGCCGCACAAGAGCTTAAATTTGGCTCGTGTATCTGATTAACGAGGATGTATTTTGACAAATGTGTCGGGAACGTGATTTGGGTCACAAGGTGAGAATAAGGCTTTAAAAACAATAATCTTTTACTTCGGATTATTGCAACGAAATATTTTTGGGGGTCGATTAGTGAAAATGTTTCAATTAAAGGTATTAAAATCTAGTGAACGTTTGAATAAATTGCAAATTAAACATATTCAAACATGGAAAACTTCAAATATGTCCCAGTGCTAAACCATTTGATAGATATATAAATATTTAATTAAATTGAAGACTCAGCAAAACGCAATTTTTTTAAGTCAAAAAGTCAGATGATAAATATTTGGTAATATTTATTGTACTTAGAAAGCATGATCTTATATAGACAATGAACAAGAGGCAAATAATGGAAGGGGGATTGTGAAAAAACAATATATGGATTTTTTTTAAACAGTTATGGTCGTTATGGTATAAATGTTTCGTTTATAATACCATTACTATTTGAAATCTATTTGGTTTAATTCATAACTGAAATTATTTTATTTTCCATATTATTCCTTGTTACTGAATGTAACTACGGATACTTCTAACAGCAGACAGAGTGGCGGTATCACTTAATATTTTTTCAAATCATATCATGAAATGTTTTCCTCCTTTATGCTATCCACGGCATGTATTCGTGTATATCATCTTTCATATATTTTGCACCCTCATTTGCTGCTCTTTGCCTATTGGGAAATTCAATTGTGAAACAACTTGAGTGTATGAAAGTTGCTGGAAAAATGGGTTGCCATTCGTTTGGAATTTTTCACGCGGCTGTTCGGGTATTTTTCAAACATAAATTGAGCAAATAAAGAAAGCTTCGAAGAAAACTAACCTTAACGTTTTAAAAAAATATCAAAAAACACCGAAAATTTCCTTTTTTAAAAAAAAGCATAAATTTTTTCCTCCACCTTAATTGTTTTATACGAGCCAAAAATTTAAAAAATAAGAAATATTCTTAAATGTCTAGAATAAAATATTCAAACAGACACATAAATATCCAAGTCAACGACGTTTTTTATTTGAGGCATGTTTTACTTTCCATATTTTTTGTAAGTTCTCAGTTTGAACTTTTGATGACGGTAATATAATATCTACTAATTAGGTTCTGGTTATATTTTTTTCGGAAAACAATCCATTTCAATTTGAATTTTATTCTGTTATCAATAACCCTGCCTGTAGCATTCACTCACATATGTTTTCATACGTATGAATCTCTTCCATCGGAAAATATCAATCATACGCTCAGATTCGGGGCCAATAAGCATAACGACAAGGAGACAAAGTACCACAGAGTCGAGGTACCTACATATATAGAATGTTGTTTACATCATCCATTTCAAAACTCAGCATCTTTAAGTATCACATATACATAACATGCTTGGCAGCATACATGATTTTTCCGTCGCTTCCCATAAAGTATCACATCAAGGATATCATCTTTGTTTAATGGAATCAATCTCTCCATTTACTCGGAGAGTATGGCATTATGCCATTAACCTGCTACCGTACTGATTTACCTGAAAGATAAAAGTCTCTGGAAAATTGGAAAGCTATCAAACTTCTAGCAGCCACAAAAAAATGTAACGTCAGAGAACTCCTTGTTGAGTTTTCCTTTAGATGTTTGATCGAATATCGCATCTCAAGTAAAGCAGACACAAGAAGAATCGAAATAAAGTCAAATGGATTTATTTTGTGGATGCTTCAGATTCAAAGATACACATACTCTTTTATTTGTGAGTTTCTTCAGTGCTGATAAAGTACACGGAGGAAATTCTGCCGTCTCATCTGCGACTAATTAAGCTGCCTGAATTAATTTGTCTTCAGTAATGTTTAAAAATATTCGAACAAAAGAGAATGAAACTAAAACATGAATGATCGCAATAATCATTTCAGAGGTCATTTCCAAAAAAAGAGCCCATTTTCCATCTCAATCATATCATTTTTAGTAATCTTATCAACGGCAAATGTTACTGTTGAATCTAAGGATTGTTTAAATACCTGCCATTACTCATTTCACTTCAGATATCTTTAACCTTCCCGGATGAAAATTAATGAGATTTTCAGAAGTATTCAGGTGGACAACGTTGACTTTCTTTTAAATCTCCCTCGTCAATTATACGAAAAACATTGTTAAGATGTCCAGGAAAAATATAAAAGGATTTCGTTTGCTTGACTGTCTTGGAAATATCATCATTCATTAGGCGAAGAAAAAAATATGATGACGTCAAACATGAAAAATGATAGCAAAACGAAATTGAAATGAATGGCTTTGTAGAACGCAAATAAAAAGGATTTCTTTATGAAACTAATTATTTTTAGGTTTAATGAATAACTTTAATGGTATCTTTATTTACGTCATGGTTGCATAATGCAGAACGAAAATTATCTGTTTCTTTGTTGCGTACATCATCTTTATCTTTCAACTTTTGGATTTATGCTTATCTTTATCAGGACAATATTTTAAATAGCTCTTGATAGTAGGAAAGTTTATTTGTCTACAAGCTACATGAAAGTGCTAGAAATGGCCTACCTGAAGGGGTTAAATAGGTCTTGTATTTTCAAAAAATTGATCGAACTTTCTTTATTTCATATGAAAGTATAGTACTTCAAAAGTATTGACACCAAATTTGAAGTAAAAATGAGCAACATTTGGCAACATAGAGATTTGAATACCGCGTGGTCGGTACGTGTATTATACGCATGCAGCGCGGTTCTACCGCATACAATCAGCTCCTTTCCTTTTCATCAAACATCACAGCATCAAAAGGATGCTCTGAACATCGAAAATGAGGCAAACAAATTACTGTATGAACCTGAAATCGACGGCTTGATGTAAGTCCCTAAAAAATAATTTTAATTCACTAAATCGCGGTAAAAAAAACTTTAAACGCATCTTTCTCGAAATTTCTCGAGAACGAATCGACCGATTTTGCTGAAACTTTGCACAGTCCTTTTTTATAGTATTGTCTCGTGCTTGAACAAAAGGATTTTCATTCGGTGGAATCGTTTTCGATTTATACGAAACAAGCCGTGAAGTGCGACCCTTGAGGTCCACACGGTCAACTTCCCAGTAATATCTAGATAAACATTAAAAATATAAAACACAATAATAATTTTGAAAATACTACTACTTTAAATAATAATAATGAAAGGTATTCATAGCAGTAACAGGAATGAGTTAATATTAATCATATCATCTACGGGAGCATCCACTGATTAAGTAAGGCTTTTGGTGGATGGGTGATGATGATGACAAATGCAAATTTGATTGAAATTTAGATGGTTTTCAAAATTTAATCCGCTTTTTTTTAATTAAAAGACTGCAAAAACTATTAAAAATTTCCTCAAATTATCCAAACATTTTAAAACTTTGATTGATTTTACAACAAAGTCTTTAGAATAAAAGATATAAGGTAATATCAATCGGAAGAACCTCTTTCATATGGTAACTTTGAATGATTTTTTTATTTTTAATTGATTTTTTTTCCGGAATCATGAAAAAGTTGTGCTGCTTTCTTTTCAAAAACTGATAGGAATGTATAAATTTTATAAACATTTATTACTGTGTTGTGCAAATCAGGTTAAAAAAATATTTTTTATGAAAAAAACCTCAAGTTTTCTAATTTTTTTCTATTAAATTAAAAAAAACGCTGAAAGGGATCTTTATAATGTTAAAATAATCAAAGAGATTTTAAAACACGTTGATTGACTCCTTAATGATGCAAATATTATATCTGGTTCGTGAGATATAGTGAATGGAAAAAATGACCTTGAAGACCATGATGACTGTTAATAATTTTTTATTTTTTATTGATGTTTCTTGTTATCATGAGAAAAAGTTTTGATGATGCTTTCACAAGCACTGCTTGGAATGTATATATTTTATAAAAATGGAATACTGTCATTCGTAAAACAGGTTAAAAATTTATTGTTTATAAAAAAAACCTAATTGTTTGCACTTTTTTTCAAATTAAAAAACGGCTCCAACGATTTTTTTCAAAATTTGAAAGATTCACAAAAATGCTAATACGCGTCGATTTACACTTTAACCATGCAAATCGTATGTTTGGTTTGCGAGATATGTATAACGCACGACAGAAATGACCTTGAAAATCATGATGCCTTTAATGATTTTTATTTTTTATTTAATTTTTTACGTAATCACGAGAAAAAGTTTTCATGTTGTTTTTACAAGGATTGCTTGAAATGTATAAATTTTATAAAAATTGAATACTGTCTTCCGTAAATCAGGTTAAAAATTCATTGTTTATAAAAAAAACCCTAATTTTTTGCACTTTTTTTTCTTAAATTAAAAAAGGGCTAGAACGATTTTTTTGAAAATTTGCTAGATTCACACAAATGTTAATACGCGTCGATTGACACTTTAATCATGCAAATCGTATGTTTGGTTCGCGAGATATAACGCATGACAGAAATGACCTTCAAAGGATCAAAACAACAAACCCCCCCGAACGAAGTATCCCAAAAACTAATCAGCTCTTAAAATTGCAAAGACGCTTCAATTGACACCTCAACGAAGTCGATACGACTTTGTTTACGTGAGTTATGCTCGTAGAAAAAAGTGTCCACGAACGTACGTACGTACGTACGTACGTACACAAACACACACACACACATACATCTCGCTTTCTAAAAACATACTCTATAGACCTCAAAACGTAAAGAAATGTTGAAAATTTCAATTTCGATTTTCGAGGCGATTACAAGAATTTCCCATATACTGGGAAGTTAAAAAATATTTTTAAAACGATGAGAATCGGAAAAATTCTAAAATATAGGAAACGAAAATTCATTCAAACTTATTTCAAATCTTTAAATTTGATTTTTTTCAATTTCTTCATTCAAGCATGAGCCAAAGGCATAAACTTTTAGATTTTTTTTGAACTTTTGATTTGAGATGGACCTGCATCGAAATATTCTGCATACCGCAAAAAAGTAAGACGACGAAAACTGCGGGAAAATTGACAATTTTTCAATATTTTTAGTTGCAAATTTTTCTACGACTTCTTGAAATACAAAACTGTTATGTGTTTAAATTTTACACGAAATAGATTTTGGGTTTTCTAAATTCAATTTTCTGAAAAAGTTGTTCAATTTTTCTTTCAAGAAGTATGTAACGCCTTAATACAGCGTCGTCTAGACGCATTCACCATACAAGTCTTCCAAAATTGAATGCCAGCATCAATACACATTCTGGAGTATCTGGCGGTTATCTACATCATAGTCTTTTGAACAATTAATGATTATACACCTATCCACCAGTGCTGCCGCAATCTCCGCAACTAGACTTAAAACAGTAGGTCCTCCACGAATAATTTCATTTATGCAGACGCTGGATATTTTCACTTGGGTTCAGTTTTTCAGGGTTAAAGAAATGCGTCCGAATCTGTTCACTTTGAAATATCCTTTTTGGAAAATACAGTTGTAAAGATGACCGCTACTATACGAATCAATTCAATATCTCAATTCAGTCCTCATTGAAAGCAAGTCGAAAACACTTGCTGTTTGAATTCACAAGTCAACCATATTCAATACATCATAATTAAACAGCACTTAAGAGAATAAATTGAACACCGATTGACATTTGATTGATTAATTTTTCAGTTTGCTTTGAAATAATATTATTGTCGACAATTCAATTATCCATTGAATCAGTGTTCACATTACGTACCAATAGTGCATGGGACAATTGGAATTCTGATTGAACACAAAAACCAGAAACGTTACGACTTCCGCAGACTAAGGCTAAGAATAAGATAGAATTTAAATTTTGATAAGCGGTAAGCTGAGGTTAGACACTAACCACTAACGACACAATTGAGAAATAATATGGGGAAAAATTCTGATCAGCTTGTTCTATTCAGAATAATTTAAGATATTTAATAAGGATGTCAATCAAACAAGATTTCAAGCATTTATTGTTGATTTGATAGTCAAGTTTAGATAATTATTGAAAATCATCGAAATTGTTGAAATCTGTTTGCCAAAAAGTAAATTTTGTTTGAATGTTTTAAACCAACCCCATTTCATCTTAAAAATGCTAAGCTTACACTGTCTGGAAATGTAAGCATATTTTGAAAGACACATTTGAATTTTAATATGATATTTTCGTTATTAAAAATAGTGAAATCAGTGGCAAAAATAATATCAGTTTATATTTTCAGGAAACGCAGCAAACTTGATCACAGAAAATTCGCGTGATAATTACTCAAATAAATATTTATTGTGCGAATTCAAACTCCAAAAATGCTCAATAATTGTAGCAATAGCTCAGTCAAATCCTAGGGATATTGGCCTTACTGCCAAAATATCGCCAACATTTTCGGATAAACCTTTAACTTCATTTACGCCAGAATTTTATCGCATCGACACAACCATTTCCTGGGCACTTTATTTCTGGTGAAAAGCCTTCATTCGGGATATCGATGAAACAAGACTGATGCTTCTGTTCCGGTTCACATTCGACCTAAGAAGGATAAACGAATAGACATTTATCTGGAACGATTTCTAGCACTTTGCACAAAAGCAATAATTTATTAGTGCTAGTAGAGATGGCGTCATAACGAAGGACATTGTTGCTGATAACACCGGCGTGGGTCAATAATAAAGAGCCACGGTTTCCCGTTTATTAAGTTTCCGTTTTCTGCGCTTGAATCCTGGGACCTAAAAGAATTGATGTGGATCTGGGAAGGGCAATAAAGTACGAAGATGGGATTTGTCTTGGGCTGTAAGAATTATTGGGCACTGAGCAATAATTTCAAGTTAGACAGTTGCACTACAGGTCGGTTAAACTATCAGAGATGCGATGTTCTTCCCAGCGTCAACTTCGAGTTTCTGAGAAATAAATTTCAAACGAAGCGTAGTTCAAATTAATTTTGATAAATCAACGACATTGCTTTTGTAAGGCAAACTTGATGACATCCTTTCAATTCATTTTATTAATAATATTATTATATTACATCTGGATCTTAGACAGAGGAAGATAATATAATCTTAGAATATTCCTTTTGAACTAATGCTGTAGTCTACTGAAGAAAGCTAGAGCAGATTTATTAACATGTCACACGGTAAGAAATTTCTATATGAAATTTTGAAAGAATGAATACCAATGCTATATAGTTAAGGGTATGGAACCAATTCAAACGCAGGATATGCAACGTTATGCACTCGTAATACAGGACTGCGATGAAAAACAAACCCTAAATTATTGTAAAGATCAACTTCGAGACAATGGAATAACTTACCCGACAGTTTTTGCTATATTTGTTGTGATTTTATGATTAACAAATATCACAGATCTAGTGAAAAATCGTTAAAAGGACTACTTTGGTCTGATTATTGCTCATCGGGACAAACGCTGACTTCCCATTCATGTTGGTTCTGTTGGTGTGGATGGCTTTCAGAATTTTACTAAAAGTTTCACGCAAAGTTTGAAATTGGGAGCACATACGATCTGAATAAAACCAAAAAATCGTGTCGTCAACTGTTACTTTTGTAATTTTTTTAATTTAACCAAAAAAAATTAATAGGATATGATCAATCCAAGTGTTCGTTCTGTTGTTTATCCTAAACCTCAAAGTGTAGATATTCAGATCCGCGAACCACCAGTTGAGATTAAAATAATGGTAGAAGAAACGGGCACATCATCGTCAGAAGGTTGAGTAGATTTGAATGCAGTTCTAGTGGAACCACAACTTTTTACACAAAGTAAATTGGATGATTGAGTACGATACTTGGAGCTTCCGAAAGATACAGCCGAACTTTTGAGATCCTAGCTTCAACAAAAGAATCTATGAGCTTCTGGTATTACGTTTTGCAACTAATTTCACTGTTCAGATTGTAGTCTACAATCCAAATGATTCCTCCAAGAGCAGTTTGAAAGCCGTGCTCCTACATAATGGGAACGAATATACAAGCCTTTCGTGGGCTTAATGTTCCAAGTCTCCGTTTGATATTTCATCAAATCCACATGATAATATCTGCATCCATTTATTTATGCCTACTAATTTTTAAACACAAAAATATTATCATTTTGCATCATAATTTAAGAACACCTTTGTCCCCATTAAATACAGTGAATGTTCAAAGAATGATATAAGTTTGCATGCAATGTCGTCATAAAACAATAAATAGCTTATACATACAATATTAGTGTTGTAACAATGTTTTACACTGTTCTTTACCAAGAGCCTTCGCGTGCTAACACACCATCAAACTCATATGAGAAAATTTACATAGCCAATTATTTGATAAATTCTAATTAAAAATTTCATTGTTGAGCGGTGAACTTGGCCAGGATATAATTGATGTAAGATGTTTAACAATAGAAGACCATGAAATTAACAGGATTTGCGTTAAAACTATTTAAACCAAAACAAATGTGATATACTTTCAAAACTGCAGATGGGAAATAAATATTTTTTTGCTCAGTTCGAATATCCTTCGAAACTTTGCTTTGAAATTTGTAAGCATAAAAAATGGCATTTTACAGGTAAAACACAACTTTTATGGTTATTATATGTTTCCTTGCTTGTTTGTTTTACCTTGGATGACTATTCTCAGGATGTTTTGAGCAAAAATTTGACGTGAGTCTCTCAATATCACCTAGTCATATCAAAAATATTCAGAATCGTTGCAAGCAATTTTTTAGTTGTGTTTCGTGAAAAAGATCGGATCTTCAGAGACTCTATCGAATCAATTCTAAACCTAGAACCAGAAAATGTACGTGATTGGTGCAGAATTCAGATTACGAAAAAGCCATCCTTGAAATTTTCAAGCCAAAAAGTAATTTTAAATTTTTTCAAAGCCAACTCAAGTTCACTGGAACTGCAATCAGCAGTTTTGAAACATATATTTCCCAGTAATAATAACAAGAGATATGTGATATTGCTAGGTCAAGTGTCTTCAAATCCAATAAATTACTTTCCTCAATGTCTGGTTATAATCTAGATTCTCGTGAAATTTAAGCGCCTATTTTCTAATATAAAATTATCATCGAAAAGCCGTCCTCGCCCGCCTCTTAAAATACGTGTTATCTCTTGCATTAACTTTATTCAGACGCCGGTCAATTGGTCAAATTTAATTAATGGCGGTGATTATTGATAAAATCAACAGATCATAAGAGCGTAATGTATCTTGCATAATATGTACACATTTGCGAACTGGTGTAAATGTGTGACAAGCCGACACGCCCAAGGTGATACCGTTGCTACTAATTAGTTGTGAATTTTTAACATTTCAAAGAAACTGTGCGGTAATGCATTATCTAAGCCCTGAAAAAAATGTTATGCGATTAAGCGCCAGTAAATGAACATGTTGGTTAATGATTGTTTAATGGAGCGAATAATTAAGCGAGTTTTTCCGGTAATGAAAATTTCAAGAAAAAAATTCATGTGTTTTATTCTTATTATGTAATATTCAGTTTTCCAAACAATATAGAAAAAAATATCTCACAATTATATCATATAACAAATAAAAAAGAACTACCGCCTACCGACATAAAATACCATCACTGAAACCAATCATATCACTCAGTTTCATCTCAAAAGAACAGAACAAAAGTTCTTCGATAATTAATTCAAAGATACTCTCCGTCTTCATTGAAAATTCTTATCACTTTTCACCCTAACTGAATGACACTCAAAGTCAAAATTTCGGGTTTCAGCTAGTTCTTGACTGAACACTTCAAGTTGTCTATCGAGCTTTAAACGTTCATCACACTTTCGCTTGGCGCATTTTTCAGGAACCCTTTTCCACCCAACGAACGTATGAGCATCTGGTAGGTTTTTCTACATTCAGCTTGTTCGCCAGCTATCGCTGTCCTTTCCAAATGGACTCACATCAATATGCTTGAATAAGGCAATTTCCAATTGATCTGAAACTTAAACAATGGGAAGCTGATTGAGTTTTCCGAGCACGTAGGAATCATGCTTGCCGAGACTAAACACTTGAACTTTGGTTGTGTCCTGGCTGCTAGCCTCCTAATTTAGTTAGGTTGAAACTTGCAGGCATTGAGAAATTGTAATCAGAGAGGTCAGCTTTCAGCTCAAATTCATTTTAGGGTATGACAAAGTGACCCATACCATTTCGCACCCAGGAATTGCCAATTTTGGAGAAGGAATCATTGCAATTTGTGGTTTTACGTACTTCACGAGGAAAGGCTATCGTCAAGTTTGTGGTTAATTATTCATGTATAAAATTTCGGAGAAAATGAAAAAGTTTCTTGAAGTTTCAATGCTCAACTGTTCTTTGAGAATATTCGGGATATAACGCAATAGCATAACAAAAGTGTGGAAACACTATTCCGCTGAAATATATACCCATACAAACCTCATTTGATACATACATATGTATATTGCAAACTGTAATAAGATAATATAATCGAACCATCCAAAAATAGTGACATCAAAGGCAACATCACTTCAACAATTCTGGTATGTATATTCAATGTCAAAATCAACCTTTCATGTGAAATGGCTCTCGAAACCACAAACACTCAACATCACTTCATGCCCATTAGATTTAATTGGGACGATACAAAATAAGGTAGCGAAAGGACATTGCATTCTCAATATGTTCATGGCAAGTTGTCTTGAAATCTTGTATCCTTCATGCTTTGCTTCAATCATTCATTGTTGATGGAGTCTCCGTTGTTATGTTGATTTGTCGTGGCGACACTAACGAAGAGAATCCTTAAGTCAACTTTCAAAGTCAAGGAGTACAAGATGATTGCTACCAGAAAACTCTTCTTGATTCTAGGAAGGTAAAGGTTCGTGTACAAATGATATGAAGCGTGCTTTTGGTTTTAGGGTCAATCAGTTTTACTATTATAATGAGTATGTAAAGCACTCAAGATTTTCGTAAAAAACTGAAATTTAGAGACAATTTGTTGGGTTGACTTGAAAAAATTAATGATCAGAATATTATATTTGAATAACTTTTTTTTCGAGAAATGAATTTTTAAAAGATTTTCTGCCTTGCGCTTTTTAAAGTATTTTGGGCTGATGTTGATGCTCATACGTAAAAACAGTCAATGAAAATATTTGATTCATTATTTTTAAAATCGATTATGAATTTGAAAGCATATTTTCAAGTTGCGAAATTCCTTCTCAATAGTTTAGCCGTGAAAAATAAGAAGTTGGCAGGCAAAATATACTGAGTTAAAGAAATCTAGTACCTAACTGAAAAAGTACTTGCGCTTTAACACCTGTTTAGTCCACAAATATCTTTTGTAAACCTATGTATTAGGTGTACAACTTTGCTCCCGCCGTTTTTTTGTAATTTTAAGGCTTTGTTTAAAAAATATAGTTACATATCTATATTTGAAAAATTGTGCATCGCTTGACACTATTTTCGCCCATCTTTCGGGTAGCATACGAATCCCTTGCCGGAAAAACTCCTCATCCTTTGCAAAAATCCATTCGTCGATCCAATTTTTGACTTCTTCATAAGAGTGGAAGTGCTGGTCGGCCAGGCCGTGTGCCATCGATCGAAAGAGGTGGTAGTCAGACGGAGCAACATCTGGAGAGTACGGTGGATGAGGTAGAACCTCTCATTCAAACGTTTCCAAGTACGTTTTGACGACTTTTGCAACGTGAGGACGAGCATTGTCGTGGTGCAAAATTACTTTATCGTGTCTCTCGTTGTATTGCGGACGTTTTTCCTTTAATGCCCGGCTCAGACGCATCAATCGCGTTCGATAAAGTGTACCTGTGATTTTTTCAGTCGCTTTTAGCAGCTCATAGTATACGACACCGAGCTGATCCCACCAAATACAGAGCATAACCTTGGAACCGTGAATATATTGCCGTGGTGTGGACGTGGGAGTATGGCCGGGCTATCCCCATGATTTTCTGCGCTTCGGGTTGTCCCATTTCTCATCACCAGTTACAATACGGTGCAGAAAACCCTTCCGCTTTTGCCGTGTAAGCAGCTCACAAGCAAATAAACGCCGTTCAACATCTCTTGGCTTTAATTCGTAGGGTACCCAGTATCCTTTCTTTTGGATCATCCCCAAGGCTTGAAAGCGTTTAGAGACAGCTCGCTGCGTTACTCCCAAGGAAACTGCGTATTCCAGTTGACTTTGGCACGAGTGTGTGCAATTCAGTAATTCCTCCAGTTCTGCATCTTCGAAAGCTTTCTCTCTTCCACCAATGTGTCGGTCTTCAACAGTAAAATTACCGTTCTTGAAAAGTTGAAACCACTCGCGACACGTTCTTTCACTCATTACCCCATCACCATAAATATTTGTAAGCATTCGAAATGCCTCAGTAGCAATTTTTTTTGAATTAAAAAATAAGCAACACTTCCCGCAAATGTCGAGCATTCGGCATATAATCTGACATTTTAAAAAAAATGAAAATATTATGATAAACTCCGAAATCGGCTTATATTATAGTCGGGCTATGTTTACAAATGTCAAAAGTAAATGACTGACATCTGTAGTCAAGTATATGAAAACGGCGGGAGCAAAATTGTACACCTAATAATAAATCAGATATGAAATTTGTACCCCACTAGGAAAATCAATCACCCGTCGTCAGCGGAAATGGAAGAGTTCTGTGTGATACAAAATGGCAGCCCACCAGCCACGCAGTAACCAGTAATTGTGTTTTCTGGTGGGCTGGCCACTAATTGAATGAAATTGTAAGTTGTGATCAAACACCAAAAGTACCACGATGAGCACACTTCGGAGATATGGACATAAAGCAGAGTAGGAATTGTTTTTTTTTTCGAATAGCAAAAATGAATAAGACAAATTGCGGCTCATTCCTTTCCCCTTAAAGAATGTAGAAGATGAGCCAATGTGCTGGTATATAGAAGACCTAACCACGCGTATCACGCGGTATCACACGCATTAGTTCATGGAAGGTTGAGCTTTAGCACTTGCACGTATGGCTGGAAGGCTCAGATGAAGTCCATTGCTCAGAAGCGTATGGCTACCTAAGGGATTAACTTGTAAGAACATCTTGTTTTGTTTTGTTTCAATGATTTTCCAAAACAAGTGCATTGAAATGGGGCTACATATACACTTGATTCTAAATGGACATGTTAAACACTGCTGTGGTCATCAAGCTTCTTCTTCTTTTATCCAGTTCACATATCCCCACATTTAGAGATGATTGCATTTGTTCAAAGTTGCATAGTCTCAACATGTTATTACAGTGAAACATGTTTCCAGAAGCTAGCATTTTGTGTGGCATTAACATATTTTTCAATTATTCTGGTCCCAGTACAAATGATTTGACTAATTTTTATCTAGAATCGACAGAGATTTCCCTTGCAAAATTCAATTGCAATTAATCGCTCGAGCACGCAAACTGTTTTGCATAGTCCACTTAATGGTTTTCAATTAGCAAAATTATAGTAAGCCAACATTTTCAACCATTTTTTTTCAATATCAATACACCATTTACGGTTGTGGTTGAATCAACATTTATCTTAATTACAAGCTTATGCTGCCACTTTATATCAATTTATTAACAACTTGTTATTGATTATCGATATCATGCATTGATGTGGTAATGTTTTTTTTGCATTTTCAGATTATGCACTATGAAAATATGGTCTCTGAAGAGTTCATCCAGCATGGTTTAAGTAGAACTGATGTCAACGATAGAATGCATCAAAAAAGAAAAAAATTCGACGCTTTGAAATTTGCATTATGCTTCAATGTTAATGACTAGCGTAAAATTGTGATTCCGGATGAACTCTTAGGAATATTATCGGGTCTATATGTTTTGATATTGAAAAGTGAGACCATTTGGATGATGAGGCTAATGTTTCCTCTCATATCTTAGGAAATACCTTGAACAAATGCTAGAATATTGATTACTTGCACATTTCGTCTAGTCATGGCACTCTTTCCAACTTCTCGAAGAAGTTTCTAACAGAAATTTTAACTTTTGAAGTCAACGTCCTTTTTCTAAACACAGCAGCTCAATACCATAAATATTGATCTATGTTGGAAAAGCAGCGTCCCAATAAGTTTTAACAAAACAGATTGTCCTGCACAACATTATGTCAATCGTTACCCATTTTTTCATTCTCGTGCATATGTATGCAAATCAAGTTGCCTCTTGCACTGGAAAAAATTAAACATCATGCATAGTTTATTCACATTAATATGCATGAAAATCTTCAGAGATTGAGAGAGAAAATAATTGCCCTGGATCCAAAGAAAAATCGATTGATTCTGTTTTCCATCCACAAATTGATTTACTTCATTATTCACATACTACACACTGATGGTTCTATTCAAACATCGATGGGTGTATGCTACAGGACGCGAATATACAGCAATCTTTTTATTTGCTCCGAATGAAAATGAATGGAAATCTCATTCCATCCAATCAAAAGCAATTTACCCAGCAGTTTATCCGCGCAAAGTAGACATAATGAATGATATCGCAGATGAACAGCAAAATATTGTATAATTGATAATTGGATTAAAAAATATCCTGCCCGGCATTTAACCTACATTGCCAGCCTATTTTTTTGCATGTTGAAAAAAATGGAAATGATTTCTGGAACTCTGGTGGAATCATTTTATTTGATGAGATGATGAATAGGAGCAAACATAAATGAAAAGGACAATCAATTATATGATCGTCACCCAGAGCAATGTGATAATTGTTCGTGATGGAAATTTTATTAACTGCTTGACAGGCTTGATGAGCCAAAAAAGATTCTTGGTATAAATGTGGAAAGAAATGGCGTAAGTTTAAAAGGAAAACATTCTTCCCTTTTAAAAAAATCGGTGTACTAGATAAATGAACGACTAACTCCATTCCAGACCAGCTTCTTCTGGGAAAAAGATTCATTTGGTGATTTGCTAATCAATGGTGAAGCGATTTTTGAATCGCACTTTCTGTTGCTTTAAAAAATCCAAAATCGACTAATTTTTTTTCAAACAAGATGTCGTCGTGACTAAAATAATTATAAGTGCTAACAGTGTTAGGCGGCTGCGGATTCAGTTGGAGAAGCCATACTTTTATCGACTTAAAGGGTAACACTACTCTAGGATTTTCAAAAAATCGATTTTTTTATTGGCTTAAATTGCACTTTAGGGTCATAAAAACGAGATGTTGGCAGTTTTATAGCGTGGAAAAGTTTCCAAAGGAACTTTGCTGCACCGCGTCCCAGAGCCCCGCGCATGCTGTCGGTGAATCACGCACCACTGGGCGCATCTGCTCCGATATACCTCTCGGGATAATAAGTAGTCTTCTTACCTACACCACGTGAGGTATTTATAGTTTCAAAGAAGGCCAATAGATGTCGCTCATAAGACGCTTATGTTTTTGACTACTTAACAGCTACATAAACTTTAAACGCGTTTTTCTCTAAATCACTTTTTTCAAGCTTACCGGTAAGATTATTTTGTAACGGGTGCATGAATACATTTGAAATTTTGGCAGTAGCTTTGAAATACCTAAATCTAGCGAAGTACGTAGGGATTTTTGGATTACTTGTTTAAATTTTTGTCAAAAATTGTTGCTTTTTTTTCTAAACAGCGTCATTTTGTTAAAAATTAGATTTAAAAAAATCTTCTACGTACTTCGCTAGCTATTAGTATGCACATCAAGAAAAAATTTAGTTTTTTGTTTTAAAAGCGACCGTTCGCAAGAAAAGTTACCGGTAACTTTTTAAAGGTGGATAACACAACGGCCGAATACGGAGTTCTGCGACCGCCATTTCGGGAAAAAAATATTTTTTTGTACTTTTTGAGTTACACAATATACTACTATAAGCGGATTTGGTGTTTTCTAATTTATTTACTTACGAAAAATCATGAAAAAGGGGGTCTCTAGAGTAGTGTTACCCCTTATTCCGCAGCCGCCTAGCACTGTTTTAGAGTTTATTACCAAGTTAAGCAACAAATTTTGAGGTTGCCCTAATCTTTCGTTTGTGCATGTGATATGTGAAAAAAATTCAAACTTCTATAAGTTGGAGTATCTGACTTGCAAGTACTCAAAAATTTTGAATTTTTTAAAAATAAATTTAGATTGCACAATCAAATTAAATTGCGCAATCTACTGAGACGTTTTTAAAGCGAACTATGAAGTTCCTAAATGCATTTCAAATGGTAAAAAAAAATAAAAAAAGGATTTCTGCCCCTTTTTTAAATATACATATATTGCTATTTTGCGGCAAGGGTTAAATGTTTTAAAAAATTTAACCAATTCTATCTTGTAGAAAATTTTATTGTCCAACTTTTATTACCAAAGAATTTTGCTCTAAAATGAACCGTTTTAAAGTTAGGAGTGAGAAAAGTAGAAAAAACAATTTTTTTCAAATTGTTGTAATGTTCCCGCCTTTTTGAGAGGGAAGATAAGTTAATTATTGTTATACGAGCTATTTCACAACTTTTCCTGCAGTGTGCTCCCCTCAACGGCCAAATGTAGGTGTTTTTTTACAGATCCGGATTGGTCTAAACACAGTACATCATTTGCGCATTCATTGTTATATAGGAGCTTCAATATTTAGCAGAATCGATTCGTGAAAGAAACATCTGACATATTCTGGAGCATTTTTCTTCTTTCCCAAATTGGTAAATATTCAGGAAGTTACTTTTAAATCGATTGATTTTGCATATTTTTCGCCTTGATATCGGTGAAAAACATACATTTCCTTCTTTAATTCTGAATGCGTTTTTTCATAACAATCTGAAATATTCAAATATCTTTACGATACCTTCACCATAAAAATCAATCAAGCGATAAATTCCACATCAAAAATTGTCGCAAGTGCAAGTCATTGCGGCAATACCAGTTCCATTGTGCAATAATCACAAACATTTTCTACGTTGTCAAATATCTCGAAACGACCGTATTTTAGATGTTCACACATGTACTATTAGTTGTAAGTATGTAAGCCAACCGGCATACCATTTTGAGCATTGTCAAAAAGCTGTAGGGAAAAAACCAAAAATATCTAAACTAAAACGATATGTGACCTTGTGCTCGACGAAATATACTACGGAATATACGGCGTATCTGCTATTGTACAATTTCGTTTCGTTCCAGCATGTCACCTGTCTGTCGTTCGGATTAAATCCACATTATTTATCTGCCAGATACGAATATGATCTGGAGCTTCAATGTCTCGGCCACGAAGTGTGATGCAATGCAGTTGCTGGTGGTCGTGGTGTGACTGCAATCCACAATCTTTTCGATTCAAGATCGGATTGAATGCGTGCAACAGACACAAGAAAAAAGATACATTTGCGCAGCGCGAGTGATTGGGCTTTGATTCGGTGCTTTGAGTGCAACTCTTCGAATGCATTCCCATGCATGTTACAGATTCACTTTCAAGATCACTCACGTGTTGAAACAACGTTAGATACAAACCGCAAGGAAGATTTGTTGCACTCGCGACCGTGGCGGAATGCATGGTTGCGGGTGGAAATCGAAAAGATTTCAAACTGCATTTCCTTGGATGTAACGATATCTAGATCAAGTTACTAGAATTGATCTTTGAAAATTTACTTTATTCTGAATGTTTTTAATTTTGAAAAATATACGATTAGGACTAGAATCCCTCATGAATGGTGCAGGAATATTTTCTACATGTTCACAAAAATATATCTATTGAAGTGACCGAAGGATATTGTTCAGAAAGGTACAAACTCATATAGTAATAAAATTTGTCTGGAAAATCTCTTTCTTAAGAAAGTAATAAACATGTGTCTTTTAAGGATAAAGGACTCATTGAAATCTTTCCAACATCTGCAGGCCACATGTATATACTCTACATTTTATTATTAATATAATTAGGATATTAGGTAGTTATGAGAAGTTCTAGTAAATAGTTTCTTGTTTTTCTCCTGTAGATTTTCTTACAGTGAGGATCGTGTCTGCCTTCTAAGGGTTCATGACGATAAAATAAAATATTAATTCATATTGAAATTGGTTTTATGTTTTAATAAATATTAAGTAACCTTTCCCAATAAATGGGGACTCAGTATTTTTGTTGAGAAAAAACTGATGACTGGTCAATACTTTGCGTAATTTTTTGTTTCGGTAATTTTTTCTATAGATTTAAATTTAATTTAAAAACATTCGGTGTGTAAAACAATACGAATTCTCATGTCAATTTGAAGAATAGCTTAATATACTTCTGTGGGAAAAAAATAGTAAGACTTTTAAATTTAAATTTCGCGCGGAAACCCATTCGTCGAAATATTTTTTTCTAGGTTGGTATGACTGTCAGTGACATCTGTGCCAAATGCCACATCAAAATAATCATTAGTGTTTAGTATACGCTTGTCTTTCTGATGTGGGAAAAGTGCATTCGGCGATTTTTACAATGAGTGAAATTATTCAACAAAGAAGTTCCATTAAATTTTGTGTGCGGAATTCAATTTCTGGTGCCGAGTGAAAATTAAATCAATATCGTTCCGCAACCACCGTATTCGCCTGATTTAACTCCGTGTGACTTCTGGCTGTTGTCAATTGAAGTCATTAAACGTGAATCGCCAAGCGCATTGAAGGCTATTCCGGAAATTGACTTTAACAATGTTTCGAGGATTGCAAAAAACGTTGGCACAAGAGTATTGCAGCCGGGGTGGATTACTTTGAGGAGGACGAAATAGATTTGGAAGAATAAATAAAGAATTTTAAAAATATGAACAAAGTGTTACTATTTTTTGCCCACATTAGTATGTTCAATTTGCCAAATGTTTACCAATCTAATGTAAACAACGGATCAAAGCGCAACAAAAAATATTGAAGGTGATACAATAAAGGCTCTAATAGCAAAAACCCTATATATGTAGCATCTGGAAGAAGACGTTGCAAAGGCTCTAGAGTTGGTTGCAATCAAAGATTGTTTGACTTTAGAGGAAAACCAATCAGAATCAGTTATTATCGGAAAATTGTAGTTCAAACGTTGCTTTCCGCATGAGACAACGACGATTTAGAGATACAGAGGATACGATTTTTATTTCATATTGGGAGTTTTCTCAGTTAAATTGGAAGCTACCCGATTTAAATTGGGGGCTATTATAATCAAATTACTAACATTCCAATTTAAATTTAATTTCTTCTCACAAATGGTTGTATTTATTCAATCTATTCTTACAATTTAAGATAGGCAAACATTTTTTGTTGTGAAAATAATTTCCGAAGTTTTGCGATCTTTGAGCCCGCTCATGTTTGTTATAATTCAAATTTTGATTTCATTACGAGAGAAGGGTGTACAATTCACAAAAAGAAGTTGATTGTGTTCTCAATCGGGAAATCTACTGTTGATGGCGAATCACACAAGCCAAAAACATCCTGAAGACTTTTGGCTCCGTCACTACCATCTCGGCTTCATCGCAGGATCTTGGTCATAATCCATAGTAAAATATATAATATACTGGCTTATTGCACACGCATGCAATATTACCCCAAAAGTAAATTTAAAAAAATCCTTCTGGTATTTTCGGTAATTATTTGATCCATTGTTTAATTAATTTTATTGGTTTTAACAGCATTCTTCGAAATATTATAGTTTTTGAATAATGTGTTTCAGAATATTTTTTCATTTTTTTGCCATTTTTCATAATCTAACTATTAGGTAACATATTTCGCGAATTAGTATTCACAGAACATCGCTCGTAAATTGTACAAGAAAAACAATTGTTACCGGAAACTCTGCTAAAAAAATTTTTTACAAACAAAGCAAGAATCGTATCTCAGATGTTTAATTTTCATGTAATTAAAAACAAGAAATTTGATGAGACTTCGCATAACAAATTACAATTTGCCAATAAAATTTAATTGAAGAGATTTTCCGTTAGGTAACATTTGATGGATATTATTTTGCACCTGAAATAATATTTAGATAGTTACTTACTGACCGAATATTTATTTTTAACTATTCAGAAACATTAAGAGTATTAATTTTCAACAAAAAGCTTTTGAAACCGACAAGTTTAAAATATTAATAAAAAATAAATTATCGAATGTTTTCCGTTTGAAAAGGAGTCGTTCAATTATGTTTTAAAATATTATTCTGGAAAGAATCTCTTATTTGGGCAGATAATCCAAAAAAATCGTTCAACCAATTTATTTCGGTGTATGCAGGAATTTTGTTCACAAAAATTTTAAAGCATAGTTAATATTTAATCAATTTTGGAGGACATGTGCATGTATCTATTCCGCTTTAAATAAGTGAAGCCAAATGACAACTTTTGATAAATTTCCCAAAACTTAGGCAGTTGATACACACATGCAATGCATGTGTGTATCTCGATTGACTGCAATTAACAAGGAATTGCCGATAGCCGGATGGAAATTCCTCAGCCAATCGAACAATAGCCCGTGGTAGGCATTTAGCATTTATCGCCCCCCGGTAATGGTTAAAGAATGGTAATAGGTTCTGCCGTCCGTACGATCTCGATTGAGCGGTACAGGCGATCAGATCACTTTAGCACTGAAGCCTAGTTTCAGCGGCAACAAAAAAAAAACCGTTGGAATTCACCTTTCGTAAGCTTTTCCGCACTACACAGACCAAAGGAAAATCAAAGAATGGCGATCGGAGAACGCAGGCTCTGATCGCCACAATTACAATCCATTTCAGGTGCGCTTGATCAATTGGCTCGATCAGTATTTTCGTAATAGTCCGCGCCTCGGTGGGGTCGCGCACGGGACTGCATTTTGCCATGTGTTGTACATCATGTTGAAGCCAACCCATGGCTGGAGGGAGGTGCATTTCATGTTGACGGATATGTGTATTTTATATCGGTTTAATTTTAAGGTTGGACTTTGCTCGAACCGGGACAAAATCTGAACTTCATTGTATCTTTTCTAAGTTGGCATTAACCTCAGGAGAGGAAAAGGAAAGAAGAATGCGCTGTATGGTCCAAATTCCCTTGATTTTTGGTCAGACTAAAATAAATGGCAAGGCGTGATCAGACTTCAATGCAAACAACGTTCAAATTTCATCTATGCAAAGTACCCCCCCCCCCCCGCGGTACTGAGAATGAGTCCAAACAATGAGTACTCCACCTTAGCATTACAGCCTTACAGCTACGCCCCTCAAGATCGCTTCACAGACAACTTGTCTTACCTTTGGCATACCTTCCGCCAGCACTTACAATGGTAATAATAATTATATCAAACCGCAATTTGGTGGCTTACGTATGGAAATTAATGCAAACGCCGCAACGCGGATCGTACCAGCGGCTTGCGGATGGAAGGTGTAGTACGAGTGAGTACCTGTGGCCAACGCCAAGCAGCGAAAGCAAGGTCATGGGTTTTAGAATCGGATCGCGTCAAATCCCACCCTCCTGAAGTATTTGATGCGATCTGGACTATTCGCCGGGCCAAGCCGGGCTGGGTAATATAGCGCAAGACTATGATTTTATGATCACGGTGGTGTAGGATGGGTGTCCGCCCGTTTGCGATTTGGGTATATAATGGGGCCGCTCTCACAAGATCAGCACAGTTCGCTAACAGTCCTAGTCAGTTCTAGGAGGTTCATAGCTCAGAAGGATTAAGACATTCCAACCACTTGGGAAAGCGTGAAAAATGAGAGCTTTCGTAAGTACAGAATAAAACACGCAATATTAAAAGCACTCGAATCCGATTAGAGACCACGGGACGGCCTAAGTCTGTAATTACGCGTTGTCGGTTGCGCACTTGCATTTTCTTGGATTATCTAGTTCCAGTAATCGTTTTGTATACTGTTGCATAACCATCGCTAAATGGTGCATGTAGTGTTGCTATCAGATAAACATCGCCGCGGTTACCTAGCCAACATTTTTCGTGTCGCGATGAAAAAGGATCCGTAGTTCAAGTTGTTTCGCCGCAATTAATTGATATTGGTGCACACTGTATTATTGTTAGGATGTTGCTGCCTCGATTGATCAATGACTTGCATTTTTTCAGGTAATTGTTGCCACTCTGCTCCTAGCGTCGATATGCTCGGCCTCACCATACGGTGCTGTCTCGTCGCAGTATCACACTCAAGATCCCTATGGCGGATATACATATGGATACGCTGATCCGAACTCCCAAAAACAAGAAGCCCGATCGGCTGATGGTACTACTCACGGAGCGTACTCATATGTTGACGGACATGGAATCCTTCAATCAGTCTCGTACGTTGCTGATCCACACAACGGATTCCGCGCTACCGGAACTAACTTCCCACAAGCTCCAGCACCAGTAGCGGCGCACGTTGCAGCCCCGTGGGCATACGCTGCGGCTCCCATTCATTTGCCTGTGATCACTCCCCTGGGAGTACCGGCCGATACACCTGAGGTGGCTGCTGCGAAGGCTGCCCACTTCGCCGCCCACGCTGCTGCTCGCTACGGCCACCACTTGCACAAGAGGTCTCTCTGGGGAGCACCTGCATCCTGGGCACCGGTTCCAGTCATCCACAATGGCGTCCCAGTAGACACTCCCGAAGTACAACATGCCAAGGCCGCTCACTTTGCTGCATACGCCAAGGCCGCAGCTGAGACTGCCGTCGCTCCACATTCGGGATATGCCGCGCCAGCCCACGCACATGGAGGCTACCACATTCCGGTGATCCACAACGGTGTTCCAGTAGAAACACCCGAAGTACAACATGCCAAGGCCGCTCATTTCGCCGCGGTAGCCAAGGCTTCTGCAGCAGCTGCTGCTGGCGGCCCAGCTCATTCTGAATCCTATGCTCATCCTGGAGCTTACGCCTATCCAGGTGCCTACGCCCACGCCTCAGCTGCCCCATACCACGGCCCAATCCACATTCCAGTCATCCAGAACGGTGTCCCGGTAGAACCTGCGGAAGTTCAACATGCTCGTGCGGCTCATTTAGCGGCTCTTAATGGCGCAAGCCACAGTGGCCACGGAGGCTATGCTGATGGATCCTGGAGTGATGACGGCCAATACCGTCACGATGGCAGCGGCTGGTAAAACGATCAAAAATGCTCTCTCGTTCCAACCTAGTCCTTCTCAACGAAACTGCCAATGGGAAATGCCAAATATTTTGGCATGCCTGAAAACCATCTTCATCAATCACTTCTATAAAACTTTTTCCTTTCACATAATTTCAACAGCTACACTCTTTGATTGGACCCTCGAGAAACAAAAAATATTATACAGACCCGGCAATGTCAAATGGACCCGATATTCATTCTGATTTGTATTAAAAGTGTTTGGATTGTTGTCAATCCAAGTGATCAATCACAATGTGAATCTAATAGGTACTCTTATTTTATTGTAAAATTAAAGATGTTTTAAAACTAAAGATCTTTAGAAAAACAGAAAAAAATGAAATAAATATAAATATATACATGAAAAATCAATGTAAATAATGTAAGATATCGCAAAATGCATGCAATAAATGTGTATTTAAAGTAACAGAAATCGATGAATTCTTATATTTTAATACGTACAGCTTCACATTGAAAATAACCACTTTATGGGCTGTGATCAAAACTAAAATGCCGTATGCGCTTCCATTAAAGTTGGAAAATTTAATACTCATACTCATTTACAAAAATTTGACATGCAACAAAAAACTGAGCGCAATGCATTTAATGATTTTCATCTAGGGCCGTATAAGCACTGAAAAAGAAGGACAACAAATTATTTTTAAAAATTTATTAAATTTTGCTTAAAATCTCTTCGACGAAGAATGAATTGATTAAATGAAGAATGATTGATTTTGGAATTTTATAGTTTGGAGCATGGGCCAAAATTAAGTTAAATTTCAAGGGGGTTCAGCAACTATTTTACAATGTTCTAATAAGTTTATCAGTCATACGAGGGTGGGTCAATAAGTCCTTAGAAAGAGTTGAGAAAACAATTTTTTTCTGATAATTATTTTTTTATTTCTTAAAATATTCTCCTTTTAGATCAATAAACTTTTCTGGGCACGTCTCCAATTTTTGTAAGCTATCAGAAATATATGATTTTGAAAGTCCTTCAATAATGCCATTTTTTGTTTAAATGAGGCCGTTTTTCCTTTAATTTTTCACTCAACCGGCTCAATAACGACACATAATAATCTCCAGTGATTGTTTATCTTTTTGCAAATAGTCCATAATAATAATTTCACGTGCATTCCAAAACACGATGGCCATAACCTTGTCGGCCAATTTCAACGTCTTCGCCTTTTTGAAGCAAACGCAGCACCCATCTTGACGAATTTTTTTCGCATCTAATTTTTCATGTAAAACTCTCATGGCCTTAACTATTTCGCGCAATCTATTTTTTCTATCACTCAACACAATGTCATGGATTTTGTCGATCATTTCAGGTGCACTCACTTCTATAGGACGTCCTGAACGATATTCGTCTTTTGTGGATGTACGGCCACGTTTAAATTCATTTATTCAGTTGTAAATAGTTGCAAACACAAGAAAAGATTCACCATAAACTGTATCCAACTCGGCTTTGATTTCTTTCGGTATAAGACCTTTTAAATAGAAATGTTTCATCACCGCTCGGAGCTCACTTTTATCCATTCTTATAAATAAATAAGAGTTGTGCATTTTGTTCAACGATCAAAACGAAACTACTTTATGGATCTGCCTTAAACTTTGATAACACTCTAGTCAGAAGTGACGCTTGCTGTAAAAAAAATATTTTGTGATGCTTTGCATGCCATCTGAGATTTTCTAAGGACTTATTGACCCACCCTCGTATAACCGATTATATCATAAAAGCTTGCGATTAATTTCTTTAAACAATTTTTAAATAGCATAATGATGTTCAGTTTGACTTTGTAAGCCGAATTCGTTCACTATTTATAGATCCAGATTCAACGAGCCATGCGAAAGAAATACAGTCTGCAATATTTCCTCTTTCCTTAGTTCTATTCGAGATGGAATATTTTTCAGGCTAACGAATCATTCGAAAAAAATATTTATTTATCGAAGGAAATCGTAAATATGATTTCCTTTAAAGTTTTATTTTCTAACTTGAAATTTTTGGAGCTTTTTTCAAGGCATCATTGAAAGTTACTAAAGTAATAACATCATATCAATCGCGTATGCATCGATCTCCTCATATGAGGGAGTATGATTTACGATCTGAGACCTTGCGCAAATTCTAGAATGATCCAATCATCGATGCTTGAACTTGTCTCGCGGCTGAAGACAATTCCAACTAAATGTCGTCGTTATTCAAGATCAATGCAAATGAAAACATGAACCATTAGCATTAATAGATTCATTTAATCCAACTGATATTATGCATCCAAATATGTACTACCTAGTTATGTACATATGGATGTAAGTTGATACCTGAGTAACCAGCGAACAGTGTTAAGCACTGACTGATCAGAATTGATGTAATGACTGAGTCTGTGCAGACATATGTTAGCATGGAAGTGATCTTGGAACGTGCGAACTTCGTTGTAATCGAACACTATTTCTTGTTTTTCCACCGCACCAACTACTCTTTGGGGGAGATTAGTGTCGCGACCTCCACATATGCGTTTGCAGTCTAAGATTTATCGTGGGAGTGCCAACATGTTGCATTGTATATTGCCAACAAACTTGGCTTTTTTTACTAGTTTCATCAATCATTGAGAAGTATTAATTGAGAATTAGCATGAATTTAAATATGGACAGATTTTAATTGACATTTGAATGTTTGATGAAATGGTTAGTGGTTGTGATTTATAAGACTTTTGCACGCTATACTTGTTTTCAGGAACTCAGCATCATCAAAACCAGTTAAGAAATTTTTGTTAGGATAATTACTTAGGAACTATACTAATTATTTGCTTACTGTAAGAAAGAATAAAAATTTTATGGCAAAAACATGTCAACTTGATTGGAAATTCGCAAGAAAAATCAAAAGAATTGCATCTTTTATTTCAACATTTTCTCATTCTTTATTTTTGGATTGATTCATTTTATATTGAGAAAAAAAAACCGGCTGCTTTTTAAAATCTTCCAAAGATGAACGGAAAATGCCTACCTATTTTACGTCGTTTATTTTCATAAAAATCACTTTATGTTTGCATTCGTTAGACTTCGCTGCAATTCGGTCTTGATCCTGTCGTCGTATCTTCATCTTTCAGTCATTAGAATCGAAGACTTTTCCAGGTCCACGCTCGAAAATATCAATAGTAAGTGTTGTGTTTTTCAACATTTTCAGTTGAACTTATGCTTTCAGAGGGACATATTTTTGTTTTATGTTAAGCTTTTATTAGATTCTGATGAATTCAAAGTCAAACTAATTCAATTGATTAGTTCTGTAAAAATGTATAATACGATTTTACCGAAAGAAATTTTTGCAGACATGTTTTTTAATGAGTCATCAAAAATCATTTTTCCATTAGTATCCTGGCTTCAAAGTACTTTTATTCATTGGAATGAACTTGAATTAAATATAAATATGATTTGCAAAAGACAAATGGGATATATTTATCAAGGCTGCATCAATTTACATATGTCACTCAAATATCCTGATTTTATTAAACATAAAATATTACGGTAAAATCATAATATGACAAATGCCAGCCTAATGCATATATCTGTTGTGTCCTTCATTACCGAAATAGGTTATCCAGGATAAACATCAACTACATACATAAAGGAATCGATTTCACATTACAATAGGGATATACATATTTACAAGTTCAAGGCCATTTTCAACAGTGTTAGCCGTTTTCCCTGTCTTCAGCAATCTTTAGTCATCCATACAATAGCAGACGAAGTTTTGAATGCCGGATTGACTTGGCAAATTAAATATTCCGCAGAAATCAATGGGAGTACCACAAAATAGTAAATTTAAACCCTACAGTTCATGTTTACCGTGATGGCAAAAAAAATCAATAGATTAAGTAGTATTAGGTAAAAGTAAACCTAAAAATTTTCAGGAATGATTGACGTATCAATTGTGTGAGAAATGACTTTGGAAACATTCAAATTAATATATACAGTTCAGAAAAGAACTTTTCAACGTACTTGAAAAGGTAATTTCTTTCAAATTCTGTTCTTATCGCCTCAAAACACACTAGCATGAAATCATACAAAACTGGAGCTCAGTCCGACCAGTAAAATGATTTTTCGTTTTGGCATTTAATTTGAAACCTGAAATTCTAGGCTTCCATGAATATTGCGTATATTGCACATAGACATATTAATCATCCTTTTTTTTCTTTCGGTCAGCTACGATTATGATGATGAACGGAGTAACGAATCTCTTAGGATATAAAACCACGTTGAGGGATGCTGACTATTCGTGGATAGGCTACGGATTTGGAAGCTTATTTCGTCATAAAAAGAGTATTCATGAGTAAATGCTACTTAAGCGCTGTAAGGAGGATACAAGTCGCTGAGGCTATTATCAGTTTTTATTTGGGAAAATCAGGTAAACCGATATTCGTATGACGAATTTTTCATAAAAGTTGCCAATGTTTCATTGCATATACTTAGTTAAATTTTGGCAAAGAGTTTTAGTTATATTGATTTTTTTCAACACTCTTCAGAAATATTATTTACAACTGGAAACGTATCTTTTCACCTGAAAATATCACATCAAATGATACCGCAAAATTGAATAGAATAAAAATCAAAACTTCATGTATCGTCTCAATTAAGCAATTTAAAGAGGAGTGCGAAACAAATCAAAAGTCCATAGACATGAAAACGTATATATTGATTCAAATCCAAACTTTACCTCTCAACTCCAATAAAGCATTGTCACACAAGTTTAACATAGGACAAGGAACAACTAAATAAACACGAAACACAAATCATCAATGATTAGAGCAACCACTCTGCAAACCCATTTTCATGTTGAATTAAACACAGTCCTATTAATTGTCTTGATTTTGAGCATCCTTAGCTCACAGGACTTCATCGACCATCAGATTCAGGACGAGTTACTCGATCAATAACTGTTCGAGTGGAGTCAACGATGTAGTGTCCATGCAATACACATCACTTTTCGGATTGAATTGAAGTTCATTGCGGGCAATTAATGTGTATATTTGGGCTGACTTTAAATCCTATTAAATGATTAAAATGAAACTTTACTGGACATAATTAATAGTCCAAAGCTAATTGGACTATCCATTAATCATCATCCATCCAATAATGAAGCGAAAATATCCTTTAATTTTGTCACTAAATTTGCTCTTCAAAGCTTAAAATGCTATATGAGTTTTCTATAGTCAACGCTTGCCAAATATTGCCTCGAGCATTCTGTAGAAGCTTCACAACAATCCATCCATCAAATAATTCAACATAATTATTTTTAACTTTCCGGTTCCAATTTGATTTCTGCAAGTTCAAAACCGCCTGCAGCTTCTTACCAACACTAGATATTATATCAGGATTCCGTTCACATGACCACTCCCAATCCTGTAAGTACGCAGCCAAACAATTGAAATTGATGAGTTATTACCGCAAAAAAGAATTGTTGATACAACAACCTGGTTCAATGTCAACCGCGAATTAAAACAATTGAGCGGAATAACTTCTGTTTATTTTAAGGCGATCGATTTTTCACATAAAAACAATCTTAAGAATTTCTGCAATTGATCAGGTGAACATCGAGTAAAAGACTTGTTTGACATCGCAATTGGATCGATTTATGCTAATCATGACAAAAAAGATAAATCTTGAAACTGGTTCGACTACGACAAGGTCGCACCATCCGTTCTCAATGAGTGACTAAGAATCGTATGTGAATGATATGTGAAACCATGCATATTATGGAAATAATTAATTCGCAATGCATGCAAATTACGGTTCGTGGAATTTTAGGGGACGTGAATTAATTGTCGTAGTATGATTTGTTTTAAGAGCAATCTTTGGTAAAGATGTAGATTCTGACCCCCACCCCCAAAAAAGTAGCGGTTAGGAGGAATCGAAAGTGGGGGGATCTCCTACTACTGTGGCATAAAAATTAAGTTATGAGGTTTCCCCCACAAAAAAATGGCTACTTGCCAATTTCCAAAGACCATATGAACATTATATTACATTTATGGTAAAAATGGCATTCACTAACTTTTATATTTATATTTTTAAGGGGTAACACTACTACCCTAGAGACCCCCTTTTTCATGATTTTTCGTAAGTAAATAAATTTAAAAACACCAAATCCGCTTATGGTTGTATATTGTATAACTCAAACAATACAAAAAAAATATGTTGTTGTTTTTTTCAAAATGGCGGCCGCATGACCCCGTATTCGGCTGTTGTGTGATCCACCTTTAAAAAGTTACCGGTAACTTTTCTTACGAACGGTCCCTTCTAGAACAAAAAACCAAATTTTTTCTTGAAGTGCATACTGGAAGCTAGTGAAGTACATAAGCGTTTTTTTAAATCTAACTTTTAACAAAATGGCGCTGTTTTGAAGAAGAAAACGAATTTTAACAAAAAATTTAGCCGTAAATTGTTTATAAAATTGAAAATAAACAAGCCATCAAAAAATCCGTATGCACTTCACTAGATTTAGGTATTTCAAAGCTACTGTCAAAATTTCAAATGGATCAATGCACCCGTTCCAAAATAAGCTTACCGGTAAGCTTGAAAAAAGTGATTTTGAGAAAAACGCGTTTAAAATTTTTGTAGCGTGCGCAGGGCTCTAGGACGCGGTGCAGCAAAGTCGCTCAGTCTGTCCTTTAGAAATTTTTCCACGCTATAAAACTGCCGACATCTCATTTTTATGACCCTAAAGCACAATTTAAGCCAATAAAAAACGATTTTTTGAAAATCCTAGGGTAGTGTTACCCCTTAATTATTTATATTTTTTTTGTTAATTTTCAAGTTTTTTTAATTTTTGATGAAAAAAAATTTATTATTTTTTTAATATTTTCAACTTTTGATCAAATCTAAAATTCGCTTCCCAGAGCAATTTTACAGTTTCATATAATCTCTGGAAATAGACGAAATAACCATGTTTTAGTGGGGGAACTCCTATAACTTCTTATGGGGCCGTGCCCGACGCGAACTTCTTACTCTATAGTAGTAAGGGAACCGCCTCTTTCGACCACCTACGCGCACCCCTTTCGGAGGTGGTGGACATAATCTTAACCTTTACCCAATCTTTAAATTCAAACCAAATTTGGACTGTAATCCTGACAAAACTCCTTCAAATATGTGAGCACCTGAAATTCTAACGAGGTTTCAATTTCAATCCGATTACGCATTCTGTTGGTGTGCACGCTATAAACTACGTCCAATATCAAATATGATTAATAAACTATTGCAAATGTAATCCAAACTATAATCTATATTTTGCCGCTGATAACAATCACGTGTATTAAACACCAATAACATAGTAATGCATTCGATGTTATTCATACTTTACTCCTACGACTATTACGTCTATCCTCTGGCATTAAGCCACATATAAATAGTATTCACATGATATATATATGTACATCAATTTATAATCAGAAAACTGAAGATGATTTCTTATCGCGTTGCGCTTTTAGCAATTAAAAATACCATCCACCAAAAATCATTTCAATCTTGAAAAGTTATCTCTCTTCGTTTGGTTGAGGAAAAAAATCCTTAGTAAGGTCAAATTCATGTCGGACGATTTTTGTTTTTGAAAAAGAACATTTAGATTATGTTTATCACGAATAGAAAATGAAACTGTCAATAAAGAATTTTCGATAGAATTGAATTCAGTATTTGCGAACTAAGCATTCGATACGGTTTGAAAGTCCACTAATCGTGATTAAATGCTTTGAAAAGTGTCTTGAACGGATGATTTACACATAAATGAATTGTTTGTGCGGGAAGTATCTAAATTGAAACAATAAGATACTAGTGAAGTTTTACAGTGTGATTGTTTCGGTAGACACAGTGCTAAGCTGGCAGAAAGATTCAAAATGCGTGAATTAACTTATAACAATTCAAGGAGATCTATGATTCCCAGGGATTATACGAAATCGCCAAAGTTTCTTGAGAGGAATTATACATTGCTGACAGCAATCTTGGGTCAGTTTACTTGAAATTAACTAACTCACAATTACGTTGCACTAAAAAACGTACAAAATCAAATTAAATTCAAAAATTAATCAAAAGGAACTATTGTCTCTTCAATTAAGATCAGCCGATGTTGAAGCAATACCCAAATCCAATGAAAAGTCAATCCGAAGAACCCTCATAAAGTTTTTTAGTAGAAATTTAGTCGTATAATTTTTGAGTACGTTTTCTAGAATTTCCTTTTTATTCTGTTCGGATGGTACATAATCTAAGACTAATGTCAACAGCTATCGCTCTAAAGCTGATGAAAGTATTCATCGAATTTTTGGTTGCTCTTAAATTAAAGCGTTTAAGTTTCAACCGAAAACTTTGATTATGGAAGTGAGCATGAATAGTTATTTATTATTCCGGCTTACACACTAACCTGAAATAGTGTATTTCACAATTTTCAAATGTAAAAAAACATGTTATCTGTATATAGTGTGTCTTATCAAATTATATTTACATAAAAACCATTTGAAAACTTTGATTAGCAGTTGAACTCATCAAAAAAATTTCTTGGGTTTTTTGCCTTAAATTGGTAATTATTTTTGATTTGTTGTTAAACTAGAATTTTAAGAATACAGCCGAAATATCCTCCCTTCAATCTAATCACCGGGAAGAATGCCATCACATAGGCTAGACTAAACAATATGATATTGTTTAAGAGCTTCTCGGCAAAACCCCATAACAATTAGCGTAACGATTGAGTCTCAAACTTGAACATATTCACTTTCAAAACACATAATTTGTAGTACTTCCCATTTCTGAAAATACTAGCAACTAATTAATACATTATTTAACATGAATAATATGAGCAAGGGTCAATCGAAATGATAAGAAGATCATGGAATATTGTCTCGAGTGCTTCAAGAGCTTACTAGATGATGAATGAAATCAGTTTTCATTAAAAGATTTGTTCGCCATGAAACACTATCTAAACACTTATTGTTATTCATGTTTCAATTATCATAGGGCGATAAATGGATTTCAGTAATCACGTGTTCAAATTCTTTAGAAGTGAAGAAGTTCATAAATAACAAGCGTCTTCGAAATTTTAGAGTGACGTCAATAGCATCAAAAATTTGATTTGTTTTGAATGTTGTTTCGTTGGACAACTTTTTCGAAGAAGATATCTTTTGATGTTATATGGATTCTTCCGTTGTTTTACTGCTCTTGAACTTTTCTTGAAACAAAATGAATAAAAGAATCACATGAGTAAACTTTGATACTACTGACGTTCCACGTGGAACTAATTTCCAATTCAAACCAGTGAAATGTGAGCGACTTTAATTTTCTATGCAGATTCATACCCAATGAATAAATCATTGAAAAAAATTACATTAAATTATTGAAACTCAGATTGTTGAGTAGTAACTCTTGATATTATTTATTTTAAACAACCTAGTATTTCCCATTTCCATTTCTGAAAATCCCTTCAATTTTATACGCAGTACTTCCTAGGGAAAAAAATGCAACCGTAAGAGTTTCAAAACTAGAAAGGCTTAGAGTCCAAATTTCTGGACGTATTTGCGTTATAATAGATTTTTAGTATCGAAAGTACTTGTAAAATCTTTACGAAAAAGTTTACAAGCCTCCCAATTCATTATTTTTATTATTGAATTATAAATTTTGCCCGAAGCTTCATCTAAAGATAAATTCATTATTTTCGCTAAAAAATTCTATTCATATATTTGTGGTTTTCTTTGCAAGTCATGACGAAAAAACTGTTGCAAATCCAAAGTTTAAACATTTTTACCTTTCGTCGAATGATTTTGATTTCATTAAAACCGTTGTTATATTTTACTTATGAAGTGATAAAATAATACCTACACAAGTAGTTTCAAATATACGATAAAATTCGATTTGTTTTTAAAAAAATGTCAACTATTTTCATTTCATGACCCAAAGCTTCTCAATTTTTTTTTAGTTTTAGAATGGTATTCAGAAATTAACATTATTTTTTCTACCTAGAAACTGATTTCGTGCAGCCGCGTTGTTCACAAAAAGCGAGATTATATACTTTGGCATATATTTTCATTTTTTATAAAGGTTACTCGTATTTCCCAAAACAAGGTTAAATTATTATGTATCTTTCCTGATATATCAATCGTCAGGCAAGGCTATTCAGTACTTACAGAACGGTTTTATTCAACTGATTGCGATGAAAGCATGTCTCCTTTCTTTGCTTAAAATTTGTATTTTTTTTGGAATTTAAGAATGCACTTTCGAAATGAGCGGTGATATCTGTTTTCACGCTAATTCACACACAACCACAATTCGTGGCTCCTTCTGGTCGTTTCCAGTCTACGTTCTACTTTTTTGAATTGAAGTGCTACGAAAGTCACACTAAAATTTATGCCACTTCGTCTCATTAAAAGTTTCCCATATTGAATTTGCGATATACATTTATCTCACCCATAACATATGAATTAAATCAACATCTGCATAGAATGTCGTATGTTCACTCACACACTATTGTTTATTCCCAGCTCGTTAAAATTCCCAACTTTTCCCATTTATCTTGACAGGACTCACAGTGAATGCGGAAAATTATGTTAATTATAATGTTAATATTCCGTAGTCATTGGAATGTCCCCAAGAGGCAAATCTGAACGAACGTTGAATGTAATACCAATGAAACCCTATTTACGAGTCCTTGCAGATAACTGACTCCTATGTGATTGTTTTCGATATCTTCCCTGTCGAATTGACGATATTGTGTCCATTTGCATTTATGTTTGATATCAAGGATCCCTCAAGGAATACACGGGCATTAAGTTGCTCTCTTGATTTTTTCTTTTCTTTTTGGCTCTGAGCTCCAAGCAGCTTCAATGAAATGTGCTCTTATTTTGAGAATAGATACCACAAACGTCGACGTCTGACAACAATTGAATCGTCCTGATTGTGAGCTTCCGCCAGATAAGCGCTTCAATGGAGTCCACATTTGCATTGAATTAAACATTTTTATCAGGCTTACAGGAGCCATTATGTAAATATAGCAATGAAATTTCCGAAAAAGGAAGTAGGGTTTGAAGTTACGTTAGCAAAATAAAGTTCAATAAATTATGTTGAGCAGGTGAATTTTACATTGCAACAATGAAAAGCGAACCTATCCCGACTCGAATTAAAATTATTTGTTATTTTTTTAACCAAAAATAGGCTGTCTGATATCGTTCTTTATTGGTTGAACTGTACTGTATAAAGTTTCGGTTTTTTTTTTTTACAGGATCTCTGGGTGGATTTTGCATTGGTACGTGTATCGGATGGAGCTCGACTGCAATTAATATCCTGTCGTCGAAAATTCTACCATTAGAGGTATTCACATCTCGATAGCACTCATATTTTCCAATCACATTTACATACAATCATCCTGTCTGCAGTAAACAAGTCCGCACGTTTTGTTGTTTCATTTTTACAATACCAATTCAGCCAACTTAAATTATCAGCAACAGTTCAATGACATTTAATTTGATATCCTTTTTGTTTTCATTTCAGTTCGAGGACATGACATCTAGACAGGTTGCATGGATAGTCACGATATTTGCATCGGGTGCCACATTGTCGCCAATTTTAGTGTACAAAACATGGCGCTTTATCGGAAGTAAATTTTTCATAATTTTTGGATTTAGCTTTTTGCTAGCATCGTGGGTATTGTTGGCAATTTAGTAAGTAGTTTAATCGACTATTTTTCGTTTTTCAAAAGGATGTTCATCTTTTTGCTAAGATTTAATCACTGAATTAATGTTTAACATGTTCTTAGAATCCTATGGAGTATAATCACATCATTTAAGCATGTACTACTCCATTTGTACTGTGCTGTAAGCAGTTTTTATTTGAGTTCTATTTGATTCGGGTACATTCATTATCCATTAACGTATGCAACAATGAGACATGAGTTAAAACAAGAAAAGCACAACTTTACACGCCTTTTAGTTTAATCAATTTTCATCTTACAGCCAAAACCTCATAACTATGCTCTGTGCTAGACTATTAGCAGGCATTGCTGTAGGCGTTCTTCACTTTATTTTACCAGTGTATGCTGAAGATGTAGCATCCTCCGAACAAAGGACAACAATTGACTATATCTGGCATACAGGAGTTGTAGCTGGAATTTTAGTACAATATTTGGCGGGTAGGTTGAACCATAAATATTTTTGTCACAAGGATTCTAGCGTGGTTTTTACATTGCAATCTGGACATCATAAATGCCATACAAGGTATCTGATCTTTAATTGCTGACCAGTAGTTACCCCGATTTACCTTTCTTGAATATCAAGATATAGTAGTCCTAAACCGTATGGTACCACTCTTTTAATATTTCAGACACTCTGCAAATGGGTGATTCAGTCGATGAAAAGTATCTTTTCTGGAGTTTTTGTGTAAGCATTGATAAAGTTCCTTTTGAAGCGTTAGGATGTACTTCATCAGGCATTGAATCCACTTATCACGCAAATTATGTTGTTATCAATCTTGAGCTAGCCTGATCTAATATCAGATACGGTGTTACAGTTTCCTCTTGTTCTTTAAAGTTCAGTCTGTTAAAAATTTCTTTTACATACCCCACTTCCGATATTTCATCCATGCAGAACTTTATAATCTGAAAATTCAACTCGCATGGTTAAACTTTGGTATGAACTTTCTAATCAACATACGCCCTACTGCAGAACAATTACAGGGAAGTATCTACACCGAAGCACGTAACGATTTCCGTGCAGACTTTTACTTACTCGATGCCCTCTTTTCACTGAGTCCTTACCGTACAATGCAACGAAAAATATATGATGAAAAGCATCTGATTCAATGCAGCATCCAGTTTTATTGCAGCCTGAAAACTTTAAACTTGTCTATGGAACAAGGCATCCCAAGTCCTTTGCCACGTTAAAGAATGCCCTTTGCTGATGTTGCTTTGTGCTAACGCAGAATACTTGTTACACGTCGCAGCTTTGTTAGGATTTTTTTTGTGCGTGCCACGTGTGAGGTGAATGGAAATTGAAAGCAGGACTCTTTACAATGCTAGTTAAGTAACGACATCAAAGAAGGGAACGTAAAAGCTATCGGAAAATTTGTAGAACATGTAGGACATCGACGGGAAATTCGAATAAAGTTAACAGCACCCCAATTTTAAAGACTTAAAAAATTATTCAAATCGTTAGAAGTTTCACTTTTATATTTTATATTAAGCCAAAGAAGCAATAGTTTTGCAATTCATCATTCAAAGCGGATCCTACACACACTGTTTTGCTTAGAAAAATCATTCGTATGGAATTTTGCACGTTTTCGCCAAAATAGGTCAATTGTATGATAATCCCCGAGGGTGGCGTGAGAAACCGGAAAAGCGCTTAAACGTAGATTTTACATTTTTCAACGGAAAATTGCACTTTTGGTACATCTCTACGAACTTACTTACCTTTTTCCCGTGTTAAAATCTAGTTGAAATTCCATCAAAGCAATTGTCGACACTCACTAACTTTCTCTGTGTTCTCCGATTCCATTTGTTCAGTGTACCTGGAAAACATGCAACTGATTAATACCCTTTCGGGGATATTGCCAGCAGCTCTTCTTGTGGCTTTTGTATTCATGCCGGAATCTCCGCGATACATGTGCACGAAAGGCCAAACCAATGCAGCCAAGGATATTTTGCGAAAGTTCCGCGATATGGGCGACGAGACGGAATTGGATGTGCACATTTGGTGCAATAAGAAGCTGGAGGATCGATCCTATCGACACATCTTCAAGAACACCTCGACATTTCGACGATTGGTACCGATATTTGTGCTGGTTGTGTTCGATCAACTAGTTGGTGCCTGGGTTGGATGCTTCTACATGAGCTGGATGTTCAGGATAACTGGTAAGCATTTCAGTAGTATTGATATGATTTTATTCGAAATACACTTTTTGAAGCAAGGAAAATTCATCTGAAATCTAATTGTGTTCACTAGTGCTAGTAAATCTAGAATGCGATTTTCTGCATTTATTACATTTCTGCTCCTTCAACCTTAATAGTCTTGAAGACAGTTCATGAATAGGATGACCCGCATTAGATTTTCAAATTGCGTGGTGAAGAAGAAATTATATTTTGAATGTTTTATGGAAAAAATACTGTCTGAAAAATTTTAACTTAAAAACATTCTGCAATTTAGAGTTTTGTAGCGAGTTTTCTTATACAGCATCAAATGGAAAAACGATACTTTGACAAGAAGATTCGAATACTTTTTTGGCAGATATTTTGGCTTGAAATTAGACATTTTGGAGAACATTTCATTCAAGTATGATTTTCCGCAAATACCGACCCAAAAACATATTTTAAATACAAGTGTCCTATTTCAGTCATCAGAAGCAAGGCAATCTACATATTGTGTTTTTAAAGATAGTATCTACCGTGTTGAAAAAATCTGGGCTTGCATTTGTCTAATGTCCGGCAAGCTTGTCAATCATTGCTGACCTCAAGACCACATCCAACAACCAAATCGGAGTGTTCAAAAGTCCGTCAGCTATCAATTATTAGATCAATTGCATCAAATACAATATGAAACATGCAAACAAACATGTTAGGCACACTTAGTGCCAAAATCCATTCAAGCCGGTTAATTAAGTGGTCACTGACTGTTTAACAACGACAGGTAATCACACCTTTGACCACTCGACAACGACCTCTTGCAGGGGGCCTGCAGCCAAACAACAATAGGTCAGCCCATGAACATACCAGTAGCGGTTGATCCGCTAACCAGTTGACCGCGGTCTATATCAGTTAAGATACATAATGCCGATGATAAACTATTTGTATGGCTCAGAAACATGTTTCCGGGTCCGAACCAGATAAAAACGCCGTTCAAACAGATTTTTCTCATGTCAAGTTTAGATAAATTTTGCAGCCGAAATTCCAACGCTTCCAAATAAACCAATTTCAAGTACGTAGAAATGCCTCCCGAGCTTGGAGTGGCGGCAAGGTCGTTCGCTAAAGTATCTCGAAATAAAGCTAATCGTTGAAATTAGCGATAACAATCTGCCGCCAGATGTCCGGACCCAAAACATACAATTTAAATGGTCCTAATTTGTGTCGATATTGATTAGCCCCTGTTAATTGCATGTTAATGATTCGGCGGATTTTAATGAGTTTTTGAGTATGACAGTGTAATCCTTGCAGCAATTATGCTGCTTAGATGGAATTTTTGAAATCTTCGTCAGATTATCTTGTGTCAAGTGATGACAGATTAATTTTCATTTCCCGGAAAAGTATGTCCTAAAGCCTCTTGGCAAGCTTAACGAGAAATAATTGTATATATTCATAATTTGCGGTATAGACTGGTGTCAAAAAAAGACGAACGTGTCAACTCCGTAAATTATTATACAAAGGAATTATTTATAATGTTAAATAATAAATCAATATAAATGCGAATATTGTCAGTCCACCTAATATAATTTAAAATTTTCCCCGAAACAAGATAAAACGTATTCGTTTAGATTCTACACGAAAACACTTTTCTTTTAGTTCATATATTTCCAAAATAATATCTGCAAAAATCCTCCTTACGAATAACGAGAACGTAGATTAAAATATTTCTTCACGGGAAAATAATAAATACTGAGCTTCCGAAGAAAAGTCCTATCTTCATGTTGCATTAATTTTTTATGAAAGTGGAATTAAAATTTGTTGCCCACCTCAAAAATTATGGCAGCAAGTTCGATCCGAAGATTTTCATAAATAATATATTTAAATTCTTAGAATAGAAGTTGTAAAAAAACTATTGGCACTCATTTTCGTCGCAAGATTTAGTATGTTTAACTGTTTGGTGAAGTTTTTTGATGAAATATTTTATTAATGAGTTATAACAAAAATTGATATTTCATCTTTAGTATCAAAATTATATCTTGAAATTTTTAAAAAAAAGTTTCCCATTCCATTAAATTCGTAATTTTTTTTTAGAAAGAAATCAGATGAATCATATGCTCCAGTTTTTTGCAAATAAACAGTATGTGATCTGGTAGACTTTTTTGTAGTCGTCTAAAAGTACCGAAATATCCTCACTAAATGTTTGTTCTCACAAAAATACTCAAATTTTATTGTGTTTCTTTATTTTTGAAGAATAATTCCTTTGTTTAACGAAATGGTCAAATAGATTGCCAAAATGGCCAAAAAAATTTAAAACGAGCTAATTTCCTATTATTATTTGTTAAAGTATTTAAGACACAGAAGGATTCAAATTAAACAAAAAAATCTATGTTAAATAAATTCGCCATTTCAGGTAACTGTTACTAAAGTGAAAAAAGCTTTTATTGATTCTTGTGAAAATATAATAAGCAAGTGATGCCGGGATCAGAAATTGTTTTATTTAAGGTTTAATTCACATCTAACAAAGCACGAATAATATATTATTCATTTTTTAGAGGTCGTGTATCAATTTAAGGTTTCATTTTTGAGTGCCACTATGTTCTGCTCGGGCACGTTTCCAATATGGCCCATCCACTATACAAATTATACCATAACCGACGATTACATCCCTAAACTATTGTCAAGGACTTGTCTACATAAATTTACGATCCTTCCAAAAATTGGCACATGCCATTCAATACCAACAACACATACCATTTTCATTGATATTATTTCCTGCTCTATTTTCCAGGTGGTGAATACTCCCACGAAATCGCTTCAATCATCGTTGGCGCAATTTTCCTGGCAAGCATTTCATCCATGAAATTCTTGGGCTTGTCGCTGAACGACAAAAGGACTCTTATCGTAACCGGCATTATGATGGCAATCTCGCTGATAGTCCTGGGCTTATATTTACACGTACGAGGCTCATATGGACATTTTGAGGATTACGGATACATTCCTTTGGCATGCTATGGAACCTTCATTGGCCTCTATGGTATGGGGCTGTGTCGGATCGCCTGGAAATACATAAGGATATTAACACCGAAGCGTCGCTACTTCGTCGTAAGGTCGATGTGTGTGTCGCTCAGTTGGATGCTGGTGGTGATTTTGGCCCGATCCTATCCAAAACTAATCGAGAATGTTGGGGTTGGTTGGATGTACTGGTTCATGGCACTATCCTGCCTGTTGCTCACGATCCTTACGATGCTATTCGTTCCGGACTTGGACAGCTTATTGACGAAATATATTCTGGACGACGATGATCATTTACAGCATGATTGTGAAGAGCAAACGTAAAGTTGTCGGGGCAGTGAAGAGATTGCTTAGATGGTAGGGTCAATAGTTTTAAGGTCTAATATAATCTGTTAAAATTGTTTTGATGTTGAAAGACTGAGTACTTAAGTTTATCTGTATGTTTTATTTCCATTCATGCTATCATGCTTTTCGATAACGCATCCTTTCATTTACAATTAGATAACTAAGGTGAGCTTATTGGCGATGAACTTGAATTTTATTTTCATCTTAGATTTCGCCTCATAGTCAGTGTTGGGGAATCGTGAGAGGATTCGCGTTTCGTGGGAGTTTCATGATGAACAAACGAGACAAAAGAAATAAGAGTATTCGGATAGTTTCGTGGGAAAAATCTAACACAGAATTCAAAAAATGGATTACTTTAATCAGATACAAAAAGCAATGTTTGCAGCTACCTTGAGTAGCTCAAAACGTGAAGGTGCAATTCCAGGGGTATTTCGAAGCCGGACAGTAAATTATTGCCTCCTGCAGCAACTCATTGCAGCTTTTATTCAATTACCAAGCATTCTATTGCCATTGGCTTTAATCGATTGATTGATTGATTTTCATTTCCTCAAATTGAGTTGTATGTGTTTCAGTCAATTAATGCGTTGTTTTGACAAAATAAAAATTTTGCTCATCGGATTGAGCAATCGTACAAAATTGCACCAGAAATATATTACAAATTAAAGGCCAATAGAAGTTCCAACTTGTAATCTAATAAGTATTGAGGTGCAAATTATTTTTGGTCATTCAATACATGAAGTCTATTTAGGCGGGTTTTAAAAGTTACTTGAAGTAATAACGACAATTTTTACAACACGACTATAGGATATACTAAAACTTTTCAACTCAAGTTTGTACGCCCAGAAATTTCAGAAAAGAGCTCATCTAGGCGTTTGAGAAAAAAAGAGTTGCATGTTTTCTTGAAATATATATTTAAAGACATGTAAGAAATATATATATTCACTGAAAACAGAAAACAGTCCACCAACAGTTTCTTTTTGAATAAGGGATTGTAACAGATTCTAAGAGATAGTATGCATTTATAAATCGTTGCAAAGACGATATTTGTTATTTTTTTGAATTGACTTCTAACATCCAAATTTACCATCTTCACTTGTGTCATAAAAATCATATTACTTTCCTGTAAATTTTTGGCTGAAAGAAAGTTTTTCCATTTTTGTTGCGGATTCCCTAAATAATCTTTTTGCCACCTATATTATTTATTTATATAATATGTGAAAAATGAATGTCATATTGGAGCTGTGCCCAATTTTGGCTCTCCAAGATGTATGCAATGACAACGAAACTTCGATATCAAAGCTTTCTGAACCTCAATTTTAACCCTTGGTTGTCGGTAACAATAATCTACATTCAATAACGTCTGTAGTCGAAGTGTCGCAGCTTCTAATGACTTTTGGTGGTTCCTATCTACTACGAATATGTGAAATACATATTATGACTACAGGGACCTCCAATATACAAAAGATTGTTACGCACAGCTATTACTTTAAATTTTATGGTTGACTAACATTTGGCAAATGACACACGTGTAGAGTATGCAAAAAGAATTCATCGGAAAAAAGCTGAACAACAGTTTTTTTCTTAAGGAGGAAGAGCAGTCAAATTAACAGGACTCACACTTTTGCTAATGATACATATGTGCAAAAACTTAATTATAACGTGTATTCCTATATCAACTAAAGGAAGCACCCATTAATTACGTAAGACTTTTTGAGGAAAATGGTGTTCTGCAGAATTATGACGCTGAGCAAGTAAAGAGAGAAAAGGCGCACTATTTTTCTCAATTTTCTTAGATATGAACATTTGCCCTGGAATCATCAATTTAAAATTTTTGTAGAAAGTTATAAACACTTCATGGTCTAATGCTTATTTCAAAACCACTCGCAATATAATTATGGAGGTCAAAATATATGATTTTGGTTCTAATCGGTAAAGCTTGTCCCAAAGAAGCAAAAATTCTCTGTTTTTTTTTTGGCAAAATTGTGTAAACAACTTTTTTAAGTTTTGAAACTTTTAGACCGTTATGACCTTTTACCATTTGCTCTGCGAGAACAGGAATAGACACAATTTTTTTATGAGAGCAATTGCTGTAGCCAATCGATTGTTCTATAAATAATTTGAGGAAGCATAGATGTATCTAGCTTAAAAGTAATGAACTCCACCTTGAAAATTTTAAATTGCTAATTATTTTCATAATTTTTAAGGTAATCCACGCTGCGCCGATCTAATTAACTATTAAAGGAAAACTATATCAAAAAGGTTGCGAATTTAAAAACAGACTTGTGAAGCTCTACGACTTTAGGCTGAATATTCCTGCAAAATTAAACTTTCAACTAATTTTCAAACATTAAAAATACTGTACCTAAAATTTTTTCGAATTTTTTCTCCAAAATTTGCCTACAAAAATTGCCTTGACAATTTTTTTTTGCATTATTCTCCGTTCTTGCAACATCAGTGGTAAAATATCAAAAACTAATGATCTGAAAACTTAAACCATTTTTAAAAAAAGTTTGTACAACTATCCAAAAAAAGCTGAGAGCAGCTTTTGGTCTTTGAGATATGTTTTTATCGATTGAAACCAAAATCAGATTTTTGATCATGAAAAATTTATTACTAGCACTTACCATCTCAAGTTTTGCTGGACTTAAAGGAGCCTACGCCTTTCCCCATTTGTATCTATTTGCAACCATCTTAACCAGAAAAAGCTGGGAAGTTATTGACCAGGGGTGTGTAATTAGCAACTCTTGCAAAATTAGCCACGAAATGATAAAAAATGCGTTGAAAATTCATATCATATCTAGGAATGAATAAAGAAGTTTTTTTGTGTATAAAAGCATACAACGCGTAGACAAAATATGTTTTGAAGCTTTATAGGGAATGTTGGAAATGTATTACCAAAAAAAATTGAGCTCAATTTTTCCCATTACAGTATATTAACAACTACATATCATTTTAAATTTTGGCTTGCCAAACGATGTTCAATCACTTCTCCAGGAAAATATTTTTAAAAAAACATAACATTTCCATTGAAATATTCATATTTACATAGTAAATATAATAATCATATCATATTTACATAGGAAATAAGGACCTATTTCACTTGTATGTTATTTCTCTATTTATTCTACGATAAAGGAAGGCAAGACGAAAGAAGTAGAGTGAAAAAGAAGAAACAGAAATCATTGGTTAGTATCAACGATGTTACGAAACCATAAAACTCCTTTGTGTTAGTTTACTCCGGTTGAAGATTGCTTCTTCGCACTCCTTTCCGATGACTTACTATCAAACAAATGAATTAACCAAACCGCATACATTTACATATATTATTTAATGAATATATTTATTTATATTTACTCTTTTACTTATCTAACAAGCGATTTGCGCTTACCCACTTATTTTTCTGCTATTGACCTTTATTTTTTAAATATTCTTGGTTCAATTTGCAGTGATATTTACAATTGTTTGATGTTTTTTTTATTAATTTATTTATTTATCAGATAAATTTGACTCTCAGTTTGTTCTAGGATCAATTTTACAATAAACATGTGTACATGTGTACTATCAATTTATCTACGTATGATGAATATTATATAAAAATGTAAAAAAATAGTGAACAGCAACAGGAATCAATGGCCAATGTATATTTTTATAGAATTTTGAGGATCAAATCGAATATCGTTTCCTTTTAGTGCCGAGCGAATTGAAACAATAGATTGTTGTGTTGTTGACTCTCGTTTTTCTTGTTGGAAAAATAAGGCTCGCATCACATTTGGCGATAACAAGGATTCATTTGAAAAATTTACATTCCCTAAGCAGTCAACACTGACGAGCCTCTGTTTTATGTCTTACACGTACGAAATATAGTAGTCCAACTAAACTAGAGCTTATCAGTTAGAATTAAGGAATTATTGCTAGGCTTCCTGCTGATGTTGCTGGACGAGTCCGTGTATTGGTATGCGGTCGAGTCCATCACAAGCGGATGGCATATTTCGTAGAGGGGTGCTTTGAGGCTCGACTTGCGGGGCCCAGTGCTCGAGGACGAGCTGATGCTGGGCCCGAACGAACGTCATCTGGAGTCGGACATGTCACCCACGTGGTCGCTTTCCTCCCCTAACGAGTGGGCTGCAGCGCTCGGCGAGATGCTGGGCGTACGCGCCCCCGCATGTCGGATTGCAGACATGTCTGAATCGCGGCGGGACGTCTTCTGCGACAGCCGTTGGTTCGAACAGAAGCATCGGCAGATCACTCGCTTGAACGCGAATCGGAAGTCCTTCGAGAAGAGCGCATAGATCATGGGATTCACCGCCGAGTTGCAGTAGCCCAACCAGAACAAGACGGAGAACAGGAGTGGGTCGATGCACTCCTCGCAGAACCCGCGGATCACGTACATCGTGAAGAACGGCAGCCAGCACAGGATGAACAGCCCCACAATTATGGCCAGCGTTTTGGCAGCCTTCGTCTCCATGCGGAACCTCTTCACCTGAGCCTTGATGTTCCTCTTGCCCATTTTCTTGCTTGGTTGCGGCGAATTGCTTGTTGTTTTGCCCATGTCGCCGGTCTTGCCACACCCGCCCACCTGCAAGTACCCGTCCTTGTGCGGGTGTCGAAACAGCTGCGATGCAGTCGTATCCTTCCCGTTCGGGGCGGTATAATGTACGGAGTAAAGGACGCTGTTCGACGCATTTGTTTGTGACAACTCATGAATATTTTCAGATGAAGGATATGAAACGGAAATTTTAATTTTCTCGTGTTTTCGTGTTGCGAAACGCGAAAGACGCTCGGGCGAAGGTGTCCCCAATGTTGTAGTCGTGCTGTGGGTGCTTCCATTGCTATGGGGTGACTCATGCTGATTCGATGAGCCACGTCCTCGATGAATACGCAACGTGAGACGCTGCTCCTCGAAACGACTACCGATGCCTTTGGATCCTGCGAAATACAAAAACGGGAGACATATTAGATAGGATTTCGGTTAGCTTGTTTTCGACATATGGACACATGGAGTGAGTGTGTAAAAAAATGTCAACTTGAAAATGATGTTTTCACCTGCGTCTCATAATGTTTTTTCCTTGAATAATATTTCATAATTCCCGGGCTTGACAGCATTCAGAATAAATGCTTGTATACCGAGATGTTTTCTTATGGGAAGAGCAAGACGTGTTTCTAATATCGTAGGGATTTTAGATTTGATGAAGTCATGAATGTTCCCAAGTGCATTTAGAAAATATCCACATTCGATAGTCTGATCCTGTTTTCTTCCTCTGTATTCGTTTTATTTCTTGTCGTATTTATACATAGTACTTTATAACAAGGATTGAATATTCTTGAACTAATATACAAGAGCCCTTAAATTGTTTGAAAATAAAAAACCATTTACGCGAATTTTGAGTCACAAGATGAAAGGACTGTAATTGACTTATAATTGCTGCACAAATCAGATCGATTGAATATTTCAAGCAATGCCATCAACTCAATCCAAGCGTTCAATAAAGCATTCAAGTCAGCCACCTCTTTCACGGAAGTTTTCCTTTCAATAAATCCTGTTCACGATGCAAAGAATGGGAAACATATGTATGGTAGAACATTTTGCTATCTCATTCAGGGAAGCAGGATCATAAAAGTGAATACTTAGTGATGAAAGTTGAAAATGTCCATTTATACATTCGTTAAAATAGGAATTTTCTCACAAAAAATTTCTGATTCTAAAGATTTTGTGAATAGGTAAACCGATTTTGCTGATATTTTTCAATTTGTGTGGGGAAATTTTTTTCATGAATTTATTTCGTGTCGAAAAATGTCTGAAGTGAAATATTTATTCTTGTTTTTAAATTTAAATTTCAGGTTGCATATTTTGTTTTCCACAATTACCCGAAGAGAGAACAATCGTATCAAGGCGGATTTTCAACCATTTCAGCTGAAAACAGCTTTTTCCTAATCTTTCGATTTATAAAATTATGCACCCAATTCAAATTTAAGTAATACAAAACTACTTTGCTGAAAATTTACAGCTTAAGTAAGCTAGTACAAAGTAATTTAAAATTTCAATCACGTCTCCATCACAACAGCAAGGAATATCAATTCAGCTTGAATAATTAAATCGAAAGTTCTCGAGACTTTACTTTATTGCGCCTTTCAACCAACTCGAAAATAACTTCCCGAAAATGTAAACACGTACATTAGAAAATAAGGAGAATCCGAAGAAAATATTTTCGTAAATAATTTACAAAGTCTTGCTGTACAATTTCTTCTGAAGAAAAATTTCAGTAAATATTCAACCAAGTTTTTGAATATTTCACGGAAAGGTCATCTTTTCATGTCGATTGTCTTTTAGGTGGTTAAATAAATATTTAATTAATTATTTTCAACATCAATGGGATTTATCAATTTGGGTGTAAGGCGTGAAATATATTTGATGTTGGTTTCTCGGTAAACGGAAATGCAGAAAAGGACAGAATTTAATTTGAGCAAAAGTTATGAGGAAAAATTTCTCCTAAGCAGTCTTTTTCGGTTATTGATTCAGATAAAATATTCATCAAAATTTTTAAAAGTTAAACCTGAAATAAAACCGAGAATAATACAATATCTGATATTATTATTAATTTGTTTTGAACAATTTTTGATTTCCGACTTGAATATGCCGCTAATACCATTGGGTTCGGTAATATCTAATGTGTTAAATTTTTTAGGACGACTGTTGTTTTACCTGTGAGTTTTTGCTATAATATTGTTACCATTATTTTAAAAATCATAATTCAATCAACATTTTATGGAAAAAATCAAAGCATGCTTTTAAATAAGGTTTTGGAATTATTCTGGGAGTCAAATAGCAATTTTTTTTCAGGACGCACTACCAAATAAATTTTGCTAGTATCCTTCTTGTCCAACTTTATCTTCATCGAATTATAAATTTATATAAGCCTTGACATAAAATCGCAAACTCCGGAATGTATTTCCATTAACTCTTGCTTAAGCGTGATGCCTCACCCATATTTGATTGTCGCTAATAACGTTGTGTTCCTTTCAAATATTTTATTCCCAGGATCAATTATCCTTTACACCTACGCAATGTCAATCCGATGTCTATCAACCGGCTATCTACGCAGATATTGCGCTGTTCAAACAGCGGTGGGAGGAAGTACATTCTGTCTGTATTCAAATACCTAATACCTTTGTCGATTGAATGATTGATTGAATGGGACTGAATTGTACCTTAGCCTGAATGATGTCACCAGAACATTAAAGCAAAAAGGATGTAGACATTTTGCTAACAGCATAAGTGATGAGTCTAAAGCGGATGATGATTTCCAAGGAAAATCCTGTTAGAATGTTATGTTGCAAATTGTAGTCAAATTTATTTCCCTTGTAGATGATACCTACTTAGTCAAGATGCAAGGTCACAAAAGGCTGTAGGATTGTCATTGTTGTTAAATCGCTTGTTAACAATTTTTTTGTCAACAGACTTGAATCAAAGATTAAGCCTTGGAGTTTTTTTAGTTTATCCGTAAGTGTTACATGATATTCGCTATTTTAAGTGTAATAATTCAAATGCATTTATAAAATGAAATTCCGCATGTAAATGTCGTTTATTTTAAAAAATGAAATCAGCATCAGATTGAACCGTTCAATGGCTATTTAGAGCTACAGATATTTAATCGCTTACTAAGATTCAAGTAACGACTCGAAAAAATGTAATAGCATGTCTTTCTAATTTGAAATTTTTTAGCAAAAATGACAGATAAATGTGTTTGTATAAAATTTATATGCTAGCCTACATGATTTCATTCAAGATTTTAATGTCTGTTGCAAAAAATTTTCAAACTTAAGTTTCTCATATATTCTAAGAAATTCGAAACTAAATGGAATTAAAAAGATATCATCATTGATTCCTTACTTCAAGCAAAGCAATTTTCCGTGGAAATCTAGACAAAAAGTTTGTTCTTTTAAATTAATTTATCAAACAGTATTTCAAATTTTCCTTTTCAATTCAACCAATGCTTAAGTTTAGTTTTTGCTTCTGAAGTTTGTGACTTAGCTTAGAAAATCCTCGCGCAACACACGGATTGTGTTGGATATTTGTATTAGTTAAAAATTATGCCACTGTTCAATAAAAAGTCTTGAAGGTGTGTAGTATTTTTTCATAACGTCGATTTTCTAAAGAAAGTGCAGTTAAAAAAATATTGAAACCCAACGCAGCATTTGTCGAAATTTCAAAAGTCTGCGTTGTGCACGGTTTGCATCACTAGTTCAAATGGGGCTGAAGTACGTTGGAACGATTGATTTTCGATACCGGCATATCAATCTGATGTTCGATATCCCTTGATGACACTTTCACACGACAAATGAATTCCGGTCAGAGTTAACATACCTTCTCAATGTAAGCCACGTTGCAGAAAAACAAGACAGCAAATGATGTGAAAACAATACCAGAATCCATCATTTGTTGTCTCGGTTGAAGTGAAGACTATCTTATTTAAACTGAAAATTGCGTTTCCAAAATACCCAATTGAGTAGTTCCTATTGTTTTCTAATATGCTTTCCCGAAGCCAATAAAATCTCAATCACATCCTCGTTTCGTAATACAATTATGAATGACACGTTTTTCGGAAATTTGCATATCACCCTAAGCGCCCTTTAATAAGTTATCTAAGATGTTGGTAGCCTTATCGCTTTCCACAGCCAATTTTTGGGTCTGCTTACGAATTACCTTGAGATAACAGCCAACCGCCTAGCAGCATCACGTTATCTTTTTCAAGTTTTTTCCGATGAATTAGGGCACTTCTCTCGGCAAAGAAAATATGTGGAAAGCTCTATACATGCAGCATTTTATCCTGAAGCCCCTTTAGCTTTCTACTTCCGTTCGATCCAGATTACGTTCATCCCTTTCTCTATATTTCTCTTGCACGCTTGACACACTAGCCAGTGTGGGAAAACTAAATGACTGGAGATTTGACTCCATCAGGAAATCAGATAATCACGATTTCCATCATTCTATTGCTGTTTACAAGAAGTGAATGGATGATGTTGGCGAAACGATTTGAGAGCTGACGGAAAACATTAATTTGAGTAATTTCCTAATTCTGATTAGTCTCAATATATATAAATCTTTATTGGTAACCATTGTTATCTGTAGTGACTGATTGTTGATTTCTTTAAAATGTTTGATAGATATTGCTTGGGAAAAGATGCTGTAGCGCTGCACTTAGTTTTAAAAAAAAGTAGCGATGCATCTTCCTTTATATTTTCACTGGAAGTGATTTTGCTGCAATTTTAAAATATGCTCGGATGAAGAGGTGCATATTTTTAAAAATTTTGTATTCTATTCCTGTAAAGAGTGAGATAAGATAGGACTGCCATATTTTATCCGTGGTATGAAATTCGAGTTTTTAAACACAGCAAAGTGCGTGCGAAAACTTTACAGGAAAGAGTTAAATGTAAGCTAGCCATCTGCTTTTTTTATATCGCATTTTTTCGCGCATTTTAAATTACCATTATGCAATTCTCAAATCAGGTATGTTGCTGAAAATAAGGATTTCTTAATTTTAATAGATTAATCTTAATTATTTTTGCGGTGAGTTTGCTTACTAACATTTTCTACTAACAGAATCTCAAACAGGCCCTGACTGGCCATGTGATCGGTTGTGCAAATGCCTAATTGTCCTTAAAACGATTAATTGAAAGTTTTGAATACCCATAAATGGAATTTAGCATTCACCTTTACATCAAGAAATTTTCGGTATTGGGCAACAATTTGATGAGCATATTGAAATTGAACATAAATAGAGCTCTGGTTCTGATTCTGATTCAGACACGCTACGAATTTCAATCTATTGATATACCCTGAAAATTCAAAGCAAGATAATAGTGATCCTGAGTTACTAACTATCAAGCAATGTATCGTAAAGATGGCCTGAATTTTAAGTGGTTCAGGTAAGATGAAGAAAAGAGTGCTTTGTTTTACTAAGTTTAAGCAACAGGAAACAATGGAAGCTCTTCAAAAACATATCAAGAACATACACTGAATAAATATCATAAACAGTTCCAGAACGATTGTAGATTTTCCTGCTTTTTCATACTAAAATGTTGACCAATAATGACGGGAAATAGTCTAAAATGTTTTTCTCCCAAAAAGTCACCAAAAGATAGCAAATTGTAGGAACATAACAAATATTTCCATAATTTTTCAGTACAGAATATCATTCAGAATAAATTTTTTTTAGTAATTTAAATTGGAGTGAAAATTCCGGTTTACTTTTAAGTCTAAATTAAGTGCATTTTTATTTATAAAAAATGAGCCCTGTAGATACAAAGTGAGAGTTGCATCAATTTCAAAAATCGATTTCGAGAAAGCTTGCCAAAATTGCGAGTAGGACATAATATGACTAAAACATGGCATATTTAAGGGAGGGAGGAGGGGAAATCTCATCAAACAAAATCACTCATTCTAGCGTATTTTTTGTGCACATTTTCAAATAAAGTCATAGAAAAACTAATAAAAAAGTTATCAACACAAAAACTTACTTTTTTATTAGTCTTATACATACACACACATTCTTGTTTACTGCAGGAAAATTAAATTAGGAAATTTAGTTTAAAATTGAACTATAAGACTTGGGAATCACAAAGAGATGAATTTTGTCGAAGAAAGAAAATTTTGTAAGCTTGCAAAAATAAATTAGCGAGAAAAGAACTGTTCATTTTCAGTCAGCATTTTTGGTAGGAATATTGAGATCGAGTTTTTTTCGCTGTAAATTTTTTGTAATTGATCGAAAACTACAGTGATGACAGTTTTATAGGCATAGCGAAATTCGGTTCGAAAAATTTACAGGAAATTGAAAAACTTTGAAGTAAATCTCTCAAAATATATCGAAAACTCCGTTTTTCAATGAAATGAACGCTTTAAAAAAATCGTCTCCAAACACGTCACACATAAGTGACTCGCATAAATCGATTGCTACATTTTAATGTACCAACTCGAATCATTTCTCACCGTTTCGCTTAGAATTCAAAGGCGGTAGAGAACATTCTATGATATAGAAGGGAATTTTAGCTGGTTTTTCTCTGGAATTGCTTAATATCTTTTAAAAACAGACTTCCATTTGCAAATCGTAAACTTTTGGTAGGCATTATATGCCTTCATCAGAACGTACGTGAATGAACTCGAAAAGGAGCGTTAGACACAAATGTTTTCAAACAAAATTGAGGTCAAAATCGTTGTTATGTTTTTATGATAACATAATAAACATCATCATCCGCATACTTAATAGCCAATTTCGGTTTCAGCAGCATGATAATATTGGCTTATCGGCCAACAAATTTCATTAATCTACCATCTGTAAACCCTTAGCACTTTTTTACGATGAGCTAAAAATTGATTGTATGATTTACTATACTTGCAGACCATTCAAAGAACGTATCTGCCTCAATCTTTTCTGACTCTTATGCAATATAATCATAATTAAGGCAATTACTTTTCCACTTTATTTCATTTACATCAGATATGCTATATCTAGATCCATCTTCGAAGCATAGTGGAATTCATGACGGTATCACGGCTACATGGTGATATATACATCTTTGATTTATGAAGATAATTCAAAAGCATTTCGTCTAGATCCACAGGAACCATTTAATAGGCAAGCCACCAAGCGGAAAATTTCAAAGGACATTTTTTTTCATCGCCACCACTAACCACCTGCGGCATCACTTAATTATTTCAGCAATTTCCCATAAATTATTCAGCGTTCAGGCGCACCTTTAATTAAGTTTATGGCACGGTGCAAAGCAGCCAAGGCATTTCTTATGTTATGTAACGCCAGGAGGGAAAGTTTTCTGCTGGAAAGACAATATAAGTTCACTTGTGTCGACTGTTCAACTTGAAGGGTGCAGGCATGCCAGGTCAAAAGTTAGGCGAACAGTTTGTGGGTGGGTGAAAGTCTAGCAAGAGTAACGATTTCTGGCTCTTATCGCAACACTTGAATTGATTTATGATTTGAAATTTTATGAAAATGTTACCAGTAAACATTTTCCAGGTATAATTGGAAATTTTGGATTTAGAGCATGAACGACCACTGTGATTGTTTGCGGTTTCATTTTAAAACTTTGCAGTTTTGGCCACTTTGTGGCTGAAACCGTTACTAATTATATAAATTGTAGGAAATATAATGTTGTTTAAAGTTTTTCATCAAAATATAACCTTTTCAAAGACAATGGCCGAAGTTTATAATACCTGATAAAATAAGAATGATAGTTTTTTAACCTAGTTCCATAATATCTTAGTATGTTGCCGAAATTTTACTCAAGGAAATTTGTTTCAGAGTCATAATCAACCATTTATTCGAACACAGCCTAATGAGCCACAAAGTCTCATTCCTATCATGACGTCACAACATATATGTTGCTATTGTCATCCATACCAACGCCTTTTTTAAAATTATCGTGTAAAACCGAACATCCTTCTTAGATAGTGCACTTTAAAATTCACAATTATTACTCCTTGATCCTTCGGTTGTAAATTTTTTGCTGCCATTGTTGGGAAGAAAATTGTACATCTGCATTTTTGGGTCGAATGGATGTGCAATAACATTACCAAAAACAAGCAGAGCTTCAATTTCTACCAAAAAGTTTTGAAGAAGCCTTCTAACTATTTTTCCATATTACGGAAAAGTTTTTAAATAATTATTTCCAGAGATGCGGGACATTCCACCTAGTAAAAACTTGTGATTTGGATTTCACGCCGTCATTTGTATTTCTGCCTGAAAGTATTATGACACGGTTTTTGATTGCTCTTCGTTAATGCAAAATCAGTGTTGGCAATTTATTCTAAAATAGAGACAAGGCATCTTCCATATTTGCTCTAGATGTTTAACAGTTGTTGTGGAGGATAGTTACCTTACTGATTAATGTATATTAGTTCACTTAAAAATTTGTCTTCCATTTCTGCACCATGTTTTTTCTTATCGTGTAGAATAAAAACGATCCGAAGCTAGTCAAAAAAATTAATTTGAAGCTTTAACAATCGTCAACATTTTTTCTTCAACAATGATGTGACGGCAGCTTGTATAATATCAGTGCTTCAAAGGACGATTTTCAAGTAGTCAAACATTTAAATGGTTTTTAATTTCTTCTATGATATTATTTCTGGTGTGAATTAATTTTCTGATATCAATGATATCTAATCGCTTGTATCATTCATCCTTTCAGTTTTAAAGACCCTACAGTTTCCTTCTCTGAATGCTTTAGGGAATCCATTTCCGTACATTTCCTTAACATTTTACCATCCGTTTTTATCTAGATTTTTCGATTTACTTGCACTCATTTGAATAACAAATTTTTAACCGTGACCATTCTTTTATAAGAACAAAACTGTACCAAAAAAACTTATTCCAAAACATTAAACATTCTAAAAAAAAACTAAAAATGTCACTGTCGCAAAAAGGGAAAGGAACTATGATACGCGTAGATATGCAAGGAGTGCGTTTAGCGAGGAATAACCGTAATTGTTATATTCGAAGTTAAAATAAATAGTTGACTATCGCGACAGTAAAAAAATTATCACTGAAATTTCAACAATAAATTGAAAAAAATGCATTCATTCTGCTAACAAAAACAGTTTGATAGTTTGTACGTATCACTCACTTTTTGAATGAGTAAATATTCTCCTAGTGTTGTTTCTTCGTCAAGTAAATGAGGTACCCCTAACATCCCCTCCAGGTCTTGACCCATTTTTGACCTCAGGCCACAATTTTTTTTAGTATTAAATGGTTTCTTAAAGTAAACAAAATCGAGGAGTGAAGATTCATTCCTTGACTCTTTGCTCCTGATATGTTTCTAGAATTTTTCAGTTGGTATTTTAAATAAGTCATCACTTTCAAATACATATAAATTCAATTGCAAACTGATATCAATACTGTGAACAAAATATTCAATGGACGGTTATCTTCAATACAATTTTTTTATTATAGTATGTTCATCCTAGTTGATTACTGTTTCATTCAAAAGATGTTTAATTGATCAAGTTATTTGTTTCTGATTAGATAAACGATCTCGTAGGTAGGTCTCTCTTCTAGATAATTTTTCGGAATGATTCCATTGGCTGCCGTTGGCATAAATACAACGAATATAATTTTAAATAACAATACCATATTTTCCATGATAATGAAACTCATAAAGGAATTACTGTATCAACCCTTAAAATATATGCCTGGTCGAGTTACTTAGCGCTAGGCATTCTCCAAAAGAAAATCCTTTTGCCAATTTTCATAGAACTCTTTGTTAAGTTTGGAGAATAGAAACAACCATCTCTAATTTTCCATGAATTTCCCTCATCAATTTAATTTGCTTTGTATAGAAGTGTCAGTTACATTGTGTATTTAGCAATAAGTAATTAAATGGAATGCCTCATGGCGAAAATATACAAGAATCATTGGATGCTTCTGTAATTTAGTTGCAAGGTTGGTTTGTTTTTTGTTTTTGAATTTCTTGAACCAAAATATTTGATTGCTTTCTACTTATGTTTGTGAAACCTTCTCTTTTATCAAACTGATTTGAAATTCACATAGAATTATTGTGGCACCACAGAGTAACTCATGTGGGTTTTAATCGTTCAGTCATTTTCAGAGAAATTAGATAAAAATATGCAAAAGAACTATATAGAAAAATGATGAAAAAATTCGGAAGATATTTCACCTCAAAATGAATTCAATTTTTTTAGAAATACATGCGATGTTATTTTAAATATTTATCTTAATTTTTCAGTGGGCCAATCATACGAAGATTACTGCAGAAACATTATGAAAAACCAAGCGTAGGTAAGACTTCAGACAGTTATTCAGATTCATAAGCTGGGTACAACGATTTTTAAACGTTTTTTTATGGAAATCAAGGATCTTTTTAAACTGGTGCATTACTGATCACGATGATCTATGCATTGTTGCTTCCAAATAAAATTTTGGCCAAAAATTTCATTGAAACTCGGCCGTGTTTATAAAGTCTATATTTTTCTTAAAAACAACCACAACAGAAATCCACGTTTAGAGATACAACACTTTCAAAATCAATCGATTTCGTTTCTAATGTTACAATTATTTTCCTACAATAAATCTTCTCGTCCCATAGCACAGTTTATGTTAACATTTGTTGACTCCTTATTTGTTAGCTCGTTTCCTGGTCATCCATTGAAGCTGCTTGTTATTCTTTCATGTATATTTATCTATCTAACACGTACATACTTGAATATTGATTCCTTATTTCATAATATGATTACGGATCGAAGGCAGCTCAGACATTTCTCTTATTGTTTTTGGCACCTCCTTTTGCACAATTCTTATCGCTATCCTTATCCTGGTTTCTGGCGAGCGGAGATGGTGGCAAAAGTTGCCAGTCAAAATCGTCAGTCTCATGGGCATTACATTCTGATATTGTCTGATGAAAGTTGATTGGAACCAAACAGGCTCTTGCCGCCACCATTTGGAAGTTCTCGGCCGCTCTGAATGCCGACCGGCTACACACGCAACGGAAAAGGATACGTTTGAAGGCTATCCGAAATTCGTTTGAAAACAGGGCATAGATGAACGGATTGATTGCAGAGTTGCAGTAGCCCAGCCAAAACAGGATCGAGAATAGCAGCGGTTGGATACAGTCCGGACAAAACGCCCGAACCAAATACATGCTGAAGAACGGAAGCCAACAAATAATGAAGCCACCGACAATGATGGCCAGTGTTTTGGCCGCCTTGGTTTCCATGCGAAAGCGGCGAACTTGGAACTTTGGACCTCGTTTGCTGGAACCATTCTTTCTGGTTTTTGACGACAGTAAATGCGTTGATTGAGCATTGGCTGCGGGTTCTTCATTCAGCGATAGCGAGGACGAGGCTTCATCATTTGATCTTGCCCGTTCCAGAGGATACGTTAAAATAATCAAGTTTTCCTCTTTTTGCTGTTTCAGTTTGCAAAATACTGCACTACTGGACATTGTTCTGGTTGTGAATTTCCTCCTTTCACTGCCCTCTTTCAAGCTTCCTCCAGCAGACGAAGCTTCAGTTGTTACCGATTGGGTTTTACCATTCGATTTCTCACTTTTATTAGATCGTCCTCGGTGGATTCGGAGGGTGAAGGTCGTTTCTTTCAGAGGGTGAGAAGCTGTCCCTTTGCATCCTGGAAAAAATTAAATAATTCATCACAGAATGGTCGTTGCGTAAAACCAAATCTTCATTAATTAATTTTTATAAGAAAATGACAATAGTCCTTAAAATCGTCAAACTTTAGGTAAAATATCAATCTCCTAGATTTTTTTTCATAAAATTCAACGATTCAAGTGCATATAAAATGTCACAAAGCTTATTGAAAAACATACTTAACTTATAATTCCACTTGGATTCGACGAGACGTCCTTTCACATGAAATTCATATCACAACACACTATTGTCAGGCTTTTAAGGCATTCCATACTAAATACGAGAAATGTAATACATATGTTGTTTAATGGAATTTACAAAATGCGACGGATGCATGTAGGAGCTTAAAAATTGCTTGATTCCGGCAAATACAATTGTAGGAATGGAATTATTGTCGAATTGCAACAAACAAAAGCTTTTATATTGAAAAAAATTTACTTTAGTAAATATTTCAATGCACTAAAAACACCATGCTTCACTATCACTACTGTACAAATCGGAAAATTGACTGGACTTGATTTGGTTTCATTGGCGACTTATTATGACTGTAATGAAAAAGGGGGTTAATTAGCTACTGGTTCGCTTGATAATTTTATATGTTGATTGAATACTTACGGCAATGAAAACAAGGCATACCAATGGAGTATGAGTAAGGGTAGGGTTGAAAATATCAAATAGAACTATTCAGTTTTTCAATGTACGCTAGTCATGCTATAAATGGACTTCATATGGAATATCTATTTATGCGTGAAAATATGGGTTCAATTGGATTGGGGTTACTTTTGGAACAATTTTTTTTGGGCATGGTCATTGTCAATGTTGACCACAAAATGAAATATTTATAGCCTTTCATTGTGAATTTAAATAGATAAATAAAATTCTATGGAAGCATTCAGTCGTTTATATTCTCTTTATTCTAATTATCAACTAAAAATCTCCTGGATTTACGATGTAAATATTTTCAGGTTGAGTCCAGACATAGTTCTATGAATTTTAAATCAAATTTTCCCCTTTGTCAATTGGTATTCACCACACACAAGAAAAGTTTTGGTCAATGTTAACAAATTATTTTTGTGAGGTGAAAAAGCATAATATTTAGCAAAGGCACAGTTTTTCTCATTCACTCGAAATTGGCGTTTTGAAGAAAGCATAGTTCAACATTTACAAGTGTTATTATTTTTTGGAGAAACAGCTCGACAGACACTCCCTACTATAGTGTTTAAAGAATTTGCCGACTTGCTGCTCGAATAAATGTAAATGAATTATATAGTGCATTATGAAAACAAGCTTCACAAACCTTCAAAGAAATACTCTAAAACAGCCGTTTTAAAAATGCTCAGAAGAATTTCCTACCATTTGTCTCTCTGAAAAATACTCAAGAGTTCTTTCTATAAAGTGCAGACTCTTCAACGCGAAAACTAGATGGTATGTAAACTGCACCGGGTAGAATACAATACTAAGAATAATGCTGGTGAACGATTCAATTTCATTCATTAGGAATTCAAGACTACAGAAAGTAAAAACACACAAACGGTTTTGTTTGTGAAGACGTTAAACGCAAAAGGAACACTTGCAAGTCATTACGAGGAATTGAAGTGCACAAAAATAATTTCAGAACTACTGCAATGAAGTTTCTGTATAATCGGATGAACTTTCTTTGATGTGTCCTAGTGTTTTCATTTGAAAACAATTATTTGAGAAGGTGATTAAAATGTAAAGAAGTGTACAACAGAAATTCAAGAAAAAGTATTGCAGCAAGAATCCTTCCCAAAGCCAGCATAATTGGATGTATTTTTTAAGGCAAAATTCGAAAATGTGAACAACAGTTTCTCATTTATGATTTCCAAATTTTTGATCAAATCAAATGATAAATCAATACCACTTTAATCATTTAGAATATATTTGCTGTTAAAAAATTGCAAGTGGTATGATTAGAGAATTTTCTCCACAATTCAGTCTTTGTACCACTCTCCATTAACATTTTTCGCGTAAAATTTTCACAAGAAACTTCACCAAAAATCTTTTCAATTAATTTCCTGTCGCATCCACTAAAGATGCATATCAGCAATTTTGAAATTGCTTGATTGCAGGAAACTTTGATTTTTAAAAAAATTCTCAAGGATACATCACCAAAAATTTTGGGAGATTTTGGTATAAAATCAGTCTTAATATAAATATCAAAAATCGAGGTGTTTTTATTATTATCAAAACAATTTTTTTACATTTTTATCCCAATATTTTTTTGAAATTTTCTCCAAGTTGAGTCTCGCTAGTGAAATGCCGTTTTCAAATTGTTCGCAACAAAGAAACAACTACTTCAAAAATACAACAGCTTTTCATGCTGGTGAATTTCGTAACAAATATTTCTTTTAAAAAATTGGATTTGTTCACCAGAAGTAATATTATTCCTACCAATGATTGAAGATAATTCAAGGAAGTAAAAGTGGTAAATTTTTCATTGGAAAACCTCAAAAACCATTATTTTATGTTTGAAACTACTGAGATATATGACCGACGTTGCTAGATTTTTTTCTTTACATCGATTTTCCATTATTTGATAAAACAAACATAATAAATTTATTCGAAGGACCCTTTCCCTTGTCGTTACTCTAATTGTCAAAAATATCTCGAAATTAAAATCGAATTTGAGTTGTCTTTGTTTCCTTTTTCAAAAATGTTTCCCAAATATTAATATTCTTACTTCGAAAAACGTGTAATTTAACTTGGAAAGAGGTTTTCATGCATCAAATATCAAGGGTTAACAACATCCTTGGAAAAATGCTAATCGCGGACTTAATTGCATATTTCCATATTGCATTTCCGTCTATTTTTGTATAAAATTTTGGGTGGTACTAGCAATGCATTTGGTTTTGGATGCATGACACGATCAATTGATATTTTTTTGGAAAAATTTGAATACTACCATCACGTCTGGAAAATTTTATACTTATTGTAATAAAACCTTAAACAGTTGAATGTAAAGCATCGGAGTCTGTCATAATAATTTTTTTGAATTTTTGTGTAAGGTTACCAATATTTTAATTTGTATTCAGTTATCCTAAATAACTGATATCTCTGTTAAATTTACACTAGTTTCAAATGTTTAATTTTTTGACTGGAATTGTGCATATAAATATTTGGGGCATTAAACAACTCACTAAATGATACAATTTTTATTTAAATGGTTATGATCTACTCAATACACTCAATTTAATGATCTTCCAAAACAAATTGCTGGTAACAACATTTACATAATTTTAATAGCGAAAAATATCGAGATCCAATATTCTGCACACACATATTACGGGAAATGCAAGGATAGTAGAGAGTAATATTAAAGATACAAATTAATTTCCATAAATCAATCGAGTGACAAAGTGAGAAAAAATTATTTTGAATAAAAGACCAATCAAGTGAATTTATTTTATTCACATAAAACAAATGCAAACTTACCCTTGGTGGTCTTGAATCCTTGATTAATAGCTCGTGTCGTCCTCACCGCCGCTCGATAGATGCGCCAATAGAAGAATAGCATGACAAACATGGGAATATAAAAGGATCCCAGAGCCGAATAAAGGACATATCCACGATCATTTGTCAACTCACATGTCCAAGGACATGGTGCTGGTGTTGGTAGTACGACTGGAGGCTCTGATGTTGCAAAATATAATGTCACATTGCCACGACTATAATGTATGTCGCCGGTGTCTGGCTGGAAATTTATTACAATTGAAAAGAATAGATAAATAGATGGGCAACTAAGGATAGTGTCTGTCGTCATTAAGATGAATGCGGTTATTTATTATTTATTCTACAGGTGCTGATAAATAGGCTGAATACTTATTTAATGATGATTTGATAAATTTGGATGATAATTTATGTGAATTATGCACGAGGGTCCATAATATTTTTATATCATTGTGCATGTCATGCATAATCGCATCCTTGGCGATGGTGCAAATCGATTCACAGTCAGTGTTCAATTCAAATGATATGAATGAAAAATATTTGTTTTGCTTGTACGAAATATATCGACAATTAAGCATAGAATTTTTGAAATTTTAGAATACTATCTGAGTTTTCTTCAAACACCACTTTTTTCTTCAAAAAATGAAAATAATTTTCCAATTGCTACATCTTAGCTATTACCTTTCTAAATGAGGTAAAACAATTTCAGATGATGCCTGACAATGCAACAAGCACTATTTTCAAAAGAGGATCGCATTCCCGATATCTTTTACTGTGTCTAATGCATCAAAAAGTAGCATATTTGAAATTTTCAACAGCTTTTCATGTTGCTATTTGGAGTACTGTCGCTAAACAAAATAGATGAAAATTTAAGGATATCGTTTATCGAATTATGCCTAGCTTTTGTATATTTATTTTCTTCGTGCCCTATTTTCAACGCAACACGTCCAAATATTTGGATAGGAATTCAATCATGTGTGCTACGAACGTACAGCAGACAAGAAACGCTCATCACCCGTAAAAATGGCAACAAGAAAACTAAATTGTCAACCCTCACATCGCATCCTCATCCGTATTTCTAAATCGAGTGAATTCGATTAGGATACATTCAATTTTCCACATACGAACCTTTTGATCCTTCCATCCGACTAATGGCGGAAAGCATATTACGAAGGATAGCACCCAGATACCGGCAATCAACGATTTCGCCTTTTTAGTCGACATAATGCTGGGATATGTGACCGGCCTGGTGACAGCCACATATCGGTCCAATGAAATCGCGCATAAATTCAAAATTGATGCAGTGCACATCCACACGTCCACGGCTAGCCACACACGACACCACACATCACCGAAGATCCAGACCTGGAAAACGCAAAAGGAAAAATTATACGATGCCACTAAATCAAATTACATTTAGATCAATTCAAGGAAAATACGTGAGCAATAACCGTTCGATAGCGAAGGAGCTCAATAGTTAGTGGTGGCTGCTGCGGTGCGTGATGAAAATCCAGAATATCGTCGCTGATGGGGATTTCTTGAAATAAGGCCATTCTTCCTCTATTTGCATTTATTACTGATGCCACGGAACCGCAAATACAAGGTGAAACACTGAGACGAATTGAGTCCAAAAAACATATCATTTTTTTCGACAGTAAAATACTTCACTTATTGTTATAACAACAATTAATCACACAATCGTACATACCCCTATTTCTTGAAAGTCGGTTCAACATGCAATAAATAAATAGTTTATTAGAAACTATATTTTCAATTTCTGGCTTTGCATTCAGCAATCATTTTATTTAAATCAGCACCAGTGCTGCTGCTTTGCTGCGATTGGAGTATTTGTGCTACTTTTACAAAGCTTGTACTACCACATTCCCATAATGCACTTCATACTCCCTGTGTCACCATCCATAATTCGATAAAAATATTAATAATTTGTTTATATAGACTAGAAACTCCTCAATGACTACCGAAATTTCAAATGCGAGCGTTAATCTTTAGAAGTGCGTTACTTTGACTTTGATTGCAAAAAAGATGCAAGGATTTTTGCATTACATCCACAGTTCGTTCAATTTCAATTTTCAAAGAGCTACCATCCAAATCCATCAATTTAATTATACAATATGTAACAAGGAACGAGTAAATGAATCAAGCTTTTATTGATTATTCGCACCTCTCTATTTTATAAGCAAATTCTGCTGAGCAAAAACTTAAACTCATATTTCACAATTCATCATTCAATTTCATTCCTCCATCATTCATTTATCATTGAATTGAAACTTTGATTGATTTGATTTTTTTGTTTTTCAAAATTCATTTTCACAGTCCATACATCATTTTAAAAATTCATCACATTGCAAGGTTGGAAGCGAAATGAACAATCCGAAAAAAAATTCGAATAAGTTTTCTTTTCTATTGAATTCCAATTGATTTATTTCTGTCACTTTAAAAAATCATCCCTATTGTAATTCGCTAAATAAACTAAACTAAATGCAAAATACTATAACCGTTTTGGTCCTCTTTTTGCTCCTTTTGACAATGACTAAACAACAGCACTGATCACCACCGTTTTGGATGAAAATTTTGATATCATCCAAATACATCAGCATCGTAAATGGGCGCATTTTTATGATTTTATAGGATAACTATAAGCGTTTGCACTATTCTTGTGAATCTGAGTATCTACTTGTTCTGATCCAGTCAAGAACATTTTCATAATGTACTAAATGTACAAGAAAATTCGTTGGCCAAATACCGAAAGAGAAGTTCAACAAAGTAAATGTGACAGCAAGTCTTCTGATATAATAGTTGTGATAAAATCTTAATTGGAAGTCAAGTAAATTTAGAAATTCGGGGCATTACCTTTAATGATATTTTTCTTTCATTCCTCAGCCATTTTTGGCACGTGTATTCACGATGTTTCCAAATACGCAGGTTACAATCAGGTGAAAAGAATTTCAACAGAGAAAGCCTTATATCATTTATCACTTTTAAGCATAGCATAAAAGGGAATAATGGCAGGATTTGGTATCGTAATAAAGGAACAATCAGATGAAATACTACAGGTTTTCGTTTGGTGTTCACAATTCAGCTACCTTGATTTGAAATATTTTGCTGCGTAACGACTCGTTCGTTGATGTCCACCCTTTCATTGCTGATTAAGGATTATGACGTAGTATTCGTAGTCTACGACAAGCGGGCAATGACTGTTTTTCAATGCGGAAATAAAACGATGTGGTCTAAATAAATGGATAGCCATAATCGTCCACCGTTTATTACAGTGCTGGTAATTCCACAATGTTTGTTTATCATAATAATGAGTACAAAATCAAGCAACCAATTAAGCGATTCTCGCTTCGTCATTAGTGTATTTTTTTGCTATTGTCGAAGGTCACAAACAGTTTTTCCAGCATGCGTACAACCCCACCACAATATTTCTCGTGGGGTAATTATTCCTGAAAGTCATTATTCTGGCAATCTACTTTGAGACTATTGTACTATTCTGATTCCAGACGTCAACAAAAAAAACATGACGGAACAACACGAGTCCTGTAAATGAAACAACATAGTCAACTGCTACATCTGTACAATCCTCAATAGTGTGTGGTAAATAAAGCTCAATCAATTTTATATACATATATATGCAGCAGCTCCTTGGTGGGGTTTTTACTTTGGGAAATTCACAACATGGTATTATGTCGTATTGTGACGAATAAAATGAAAGTTTCCAAGGCAAGGACTTGAGATGTCAATGATTTTATTATGCCTCCTTTATTTTTCTTCCTGACAACTGTAGATACTTGGAAAATACTCCAAATCGCTCTGAAAAAAAGCACCAAACCAAACTTTTTCTTTGAATTACCTTACATTTGATCTAATTCTAATGTAATTAAAAATTTGATTCTGATTTGATTCAAGTACATATATCAATCATGACAATCAACAAAAATGCTGGAAAAATTAAAAATAAAGAAATTCGCAAACATCACATGCATCAGTCTACCCAACGAATTTGGACACATTTTTTCAAACACCTTAAATGATTTCGAATTTATTTCAGGATCATGCATCATATTATGTTTTTTACATTTCCCATTCAGTTACTAGCATGTCCAACTGTTTTCACTGACATTGATTTATATTATCCAATAAATGTCGTTGTTCTATTTTCTTTTCATTTAATTTAACTTTGGTATTTCTTTTTCAATTTTCATTATTTTCGCAAATGTCGAGAATTTCTTGAATATTTATGAAATTCCAAAAATGATATAAAATTGCCTGCGTCGCTTTAACTGCATTCCAATTTTAACTGTGACAGCCTGAAAACAATTCGCCTCGCTTAAAAATATCACACAACGTAGAAAGCTATTGAACTTCTTAAAATCACATTAAATTCTCTTACATTCTATTTGTATTTAACATGATTGAAAAATTGATTTTCACTTACATGCCTATTTACATTTTTGATTTGATCATTCTCGTGTTTCAATTTTGCAAACGAAACACAAACAATTATTAAGAGACTGACTTCAACCCTCATTCCACCTACACAAACTTTGAAGGTGAATGTCGTTTTCTAAATGCTTCCATTTAATTTGCATGACGTTCAGCTCCTCTGAATTGCCTCAAGTAAATGTGATGAATTAAGGACAGAAAAATGATTTATCCTCTTTGTAAGTAAAAACCTACAGTATCTTTCGAGGACAATTTTTCACAAGAAATTTCTTTGAGATTGCATAATAAGTGAGTAAGAAATCAGGGAGGATAAATGAAAAGTAAAGTTAATTATAAAGAAGAATTTGTTAAATTTAGACGTGATTCTTCTTCTTCAATTTAATTTAGCTGTTGATGAAAAATATGAAAACGACAAAAAGGTTCAAAGGTCAAAAACGCTTCAAGATGTGAATTTCCTGGTTATTACAAGTTCAGAATATTTCAATTTGTCTAGCAGCGAAGACATGTATTTGTAAGAATTTCGGTAAAATTCAAATTCTCCCATTTTCAAAAACAGCACTGTTCCTTCCTGGCAGTTTTTTATGCAAAACAATAACGGTAAAAATTTAAATGTGATCTTAATCAACTCTATGCTTCTAAAAATACCATCCAGTCTTCTCTCCATTGCCTCAGCTTCGTTTGCTTATGATATAACTGATCTTAACCATACGCTTTTACCATTTACTCTCAAGCATAAACTCTATCGAGTTAAATCAAATATTAGCTTCCTTGAATTTGTAGTTGTTGACAAAATTGAAGCTTCCTCCCGGCAACAATGTGTAAATTTTGACTTCCATATTTTCTTCTCTCAATTTTTTCATATTGATTTCAACGATGATATCGCTGCAATTTTACGATCATCCTTTCTCCTGCTGTTTTAATATAGGGAGAATAAGTCTATTACGCCTTCGGTTGATCCAGCGAAAAAACAGTATCTTGCACAAAATTCGTTAAACATCTTACATTTTCTATAACTAGTTAGTTTTTCGGATGTTTTCCCGGAATTTTTTAAGTAGTCTAATGTCTGCTTCATCCTTGAATCTGGAATTGTATGCAATTCCAATTATCACCCAAAATATGATTGGAAAAACCTTGTTGCTGTAAAGCAAAATTGGTTTCCAAAACTCGTTCAGATGCAAAAAATCTACAGGAAGTTTTCAACGATGCCTTGCGTGCGTTGGATGCGCATCTCCATTTTTTCCAATTTATTGATTTATCTAAAGAGTACTGGAAAATCAGGCAATATTGTGTATTAGATGCTTATTTGGCATGGCTTAGCTACTACTTTTCCCACCGTGTGAGTAAAGGTTAGCTTAGTTGCTGTTATATCTGAACCGTTTTTCTTTTCAAAACTCTATAGTTTGTATTCTTATGATGTATCAATCTTAATTTGTTTCTTTATCTAATTTTTTGTCAATTTTTTGCTGTTGTTCCAATCTATGAAGTGATAAATCCCGCTTCTCTTATACTATGCTATCATTTTTTGAAATTCCACCGAAAATACGTAAAATATTCTTTAGAAGGTCACATGGGTTGCCATCAGCTCAACTCGATTGTAATCTAAAGTCAATTTGCCATGAAATCGATTGCCCAGGAATAACTCCATTAATTCCACACCAAATGAACTCAACATCTTATCCTTGGTAATCAAACAAGCCATACATCAATCATTAAACCTTGCACTACCACAACACATCAAAAGCCAACTATCATTCGCTACGACCTCTTTCAAGCTTGTATAAACATATCGGCAGCTGAAAATCAATAAAGCCACTATTTTCTTGTGTTTTCTATTATAAATAAGCTTGCTGACGTCAGAGCGGTTGAAATCCTTGGCTCTTACACGGCGTATCTGATGCCTATTATCTTCACCTAAATTGCCCGTCAAAGTTAACATACATATTTTTTGCGGTTGAAGCTTATCTTTTGGGGTAAACAACACGCTATCCACGGTAATATACATGTCAATCGAACCTATAGATATATGGCTAAGCGTATCCTTGTTGGGGAAGAATTTGAGAAAGTTGATATACGTTAGCGAAGAGCAACGACTTTTAACAGAAGGCGTTTGCAAAAAATAGTTGTTTTTGTTATTCGGTAGAGAGACTCAAGCTTATTACTTTTTGCAGAGAATAAATTAGATACGAGAGATTTTCGCATTTTGCAGAAGAACGATAAATAAAATGAACAATTTTTCAAGCAAAGTAAACAAGACAAAAACATTTCAGGCAGGCGATATTCTAAACTCTTGGAACGGATTTCGCGCCCAACGTGGGCACGGCTCTATGTCAATTTGAAATTTGTTTCGCTTCATTTTGTGTAAATATTATAGAAAGTGAATAATTTATCATGCCTTGCATACAGATTTGAAAATAATGTTATGATTTATAATATTATTAAAACAAGAACTTGCCATATATGTAATGGGAAGTTAAAAATTATTAAAAACTATATTATCAAATATTTGGGAGAAACGACGGCGTTGACAAACGTCGAGAATTCAAATTCATATGAAAGATTGTACCAAAATTCAATGATGAGAATGTTGAACAAATAGATCAGAAAAATTACAAAAGGTCCCCTAAAAATTTTAAATTCAAATTTTAATTTTAACAGAAAACACGTATGAAGAAATTTTGAATAAGTAACCTTAAAAAGCGTCAACTGTATTCACTAAATAAAATTTCTGTTCTCATGTTGAAAAGCTTACGTTAAATTTAAAACCAAAAATAAACTTAAGATATCATTGTAGAAAGAAATGGTCCGAACGTACGTACCCACATACAATCAATGTTCTGCTGCTCAATATGTTGACCTTTAAAGATGTTCTTAATTTAGCCATATGTTTATTAGTATTCAAGTGATAACAATGCTCGGAAACTTGTTCACGGATAATTGAACTCCAATATTATGGTGTCATTCAATCAATTAATATTAAGCTCAGCCTCAGGGTACATTCAACTAGAACCAATTGCAATACTGGTAAAAACACTTCATCAAATATTCTCTCGTGAAATAAATTACAAAGGAACTGAACAAGTGGGTAATTCAATCATTGAGTTCGAAAAGACCACTTGCAGTTACAACAGCAGTTGATTACTCTGATTTGCCTCATCGTAGTCCTTTTTGCCATTTCATCCCCAGCCACTCATTCACTGGGCAAGTGCCAACATTTCCTTTGTATAATTAAATCAACAAGTCTAACTGGGCAAATGATTTGCAAAAGGATCCTTCAGCTATGCGATTAATATGCGATATATCCACTTTATGTAGTTTATTAGTTTTCTCATACAGAACCTTTAATACTTCATACGCAAGAATATGATAAATGTGATATTTTCATTATTGAATTAACTCAACTACTCACCTTATATACTTCCCATGTTGCAGAGAATGGAAGAACAGCGAGGCCAACTAATAAATCAGCTACCGCCAAATTAACTATAAAATAGTTTGTAACACTACGTAATTTGTTCGAACAGAATACGGCGGCTATCACTAAACAATTTCCAACAATTACTAAAACATTGATAAATTCGAGAACCGCTAGCGATATGAGACGTCCTGGTTCTGTCCATTTTACCGATTCAATTAGATTAGCACACACTGTTTCATTCATGGCGATAATGTAACAATGGATGGATAATTTTTTTCACCACCTGCAATAAAAAATATACGTTATGATTATTTAATATTGATATTCTGGCAGTAAAAAATAGAATCTTTCCATAAAAGTCCTAAGCGAAAATCTCCTTTATTAATAAAAAAACTAAATTTGGGGCCAAAAAGTGTGAAAACAGTTTCTTCGAGAAATTCTACTATACACAGCCCTTTAATCTAATTATTTGAAATAATCTGTGGATAATATATGCATAAACTTTCATACCAGTCTAAGTGTCAATTCCAGCATAAAAATTGTAAATTACATACAAGTTGCAATATAATTCACAACTTCTTCTATTATAACGACAATTACAAGTCCCAAATGTAGAGTCCTCCGCTTTCATCACGCTAGCATTGTATTTGCTACAATACATTTTGGAGCAAGAGGATATTTATCTGATGATTACCATAATGTTCCTTCTGAGACCAACTATGGTGGAAGCGAAAAGCTAATAGTTTACGTAAGTAGGAGATAGAAGTCGGCTAAATAATATGCATATGTGTATGTACGAACATTGATTCTGTTTGGCTACTTAAATATCTGATATTTAAGGGATTCAGATAGAAATGACTCAGATCAAATTGAAAACATACATTTTGAGCATTTAATATTTGGATAAGATAGAGAACACACCCAATAATGTCATATTTACTTGAAGTTGTACTTATGTCTGTATTCTATTAGGCCACCAAACTAAAAATCAGAAGTTACTAGCAGCAATCCAACCACAAAAAATTCGAATGATTTTATTAATTGAAACTTCAGTCTTTTGAACTTTATGTTTGATTTGATTTTCAAAAAAATTAAAACCTGGATAAACATCGGTTGATAAAAATTTCGTTCAATTTGCAACTGTTCAAAGTTTTGGGGACATAAGGAGGTCCAAAAATTTCCATATTAGCCCCTGCAAATACTCAAATTCATATTAAATATATATGTAAGGACATTGCTTTCACCAAAATACGAAAAATATATTCGCAGCTATCATCCTTTCCCAGATTCACTGCCATGAAATGCTCATTACAGATTTAATTAGTCAGCGACAAGGAAAATTTACGATGGGTTATCAAGAACTTAAGCAGTCGAGCAATTTAAAAGGCAACCTACATTCAGCTGAGTGTCTGCCGCTAAATGTTTCTTCACTTTAGATTACACATAGCATCTACATAATTTTTCCACTTGACGCCAAGGATGTAGTGCTGGATTTTTGCTTGCCAAGCTCTGAGAGTGCCGACCAAGTATTTCTATCGTTGTCAGAATGCTACAATCAGGAAGTGAAAGCTGCTTGTGAGTTTTCCGTTGATTCTTTGAGCTTCAGTTAATTAAGATGCTGGAAGTTTTCTTTAGTATATCAGATATAGCGCGAGGATTTGTTCGTTTTGTGTGTTAAACATGTGATGGCATTACATTTTAAGTGCTTTTTGTGAGAAAATACTGAATAGTAGCTGTTTCGCTAGAAAGAGTAAATCAACTTGGAAACGATGATGCTCGTTGACTTTTCTGAGTACATTTTAATCGGCAGCAAACAGACAAGCTATCTTTTCCCCGATACATAAATACGAAATAATTCTCATTGTTATCTCCGTATATTTTCCAATGATTTTCCTGTTAAGCTCATTCAGTAACAAGATGTTCCGCGTCATCTCATTTCACGCCACTTGCCAACCCATTGTCTTGACTAAAACACCTCAAACCCATACACTACCAACGAAAATGCCATAATTTCTTAGCTTTTCCATTTGTCTGCTGCATGTTGACAAGGAAAATCCCAATAATCACACATTCTTTCAAGCTAAATCCTTTTTCCACATCCAACAACTCACTGCACACTGCGATCGATAGTGGTTGGACTCGTGTACCTCCAGGAGTGGTCAATGTTATTGATGTTGGCTGAAAGCTACAATGCCATAATTTCTCATCCTGTTTGGCCGTCCCTTTTTCATTATTCCCTTCACAAAGGCCGTGTAACAAAGGCAGAAATACAAAACGTATCATCACGTTGACAGATTTTTTTGTTGCAAAATGTCTTGAATCCTGTTTTCTTTCTTCTGAAAATTGTTACCTTATTCGAGTAGTTTTCAGAAAACTGCAGTCCGTTTCAGTGTGTACACTGTTAATGGTTTTGGTACGAAATAGAATGTTGGATGTTGTTTGTTCTATATGTTACTACAAGGATGCACATGTAATCTCAACGAACCAATGTTTCGTTTGAAAATGAAGGACTTGAACAAAAGAACGTCAAAAAAACAACGAACTATTTTGTCAGCCCTTCAAAAAATTGAGTGCTTTTAGTTCTCTTGTGGTAGCTGTAACAGTTTTGTCGTTTGACCAAGTTTATTTTAGCTAGATGAATTGAGACACAGTTTTACAAAAGGGTACAGTTCCAAAAAGCAGAATTTTCGGGAATCAAAAAAAAGCAATTATACTCTTGGCATTTTCATTTTTGAAAAATTGAATTGTTGCTAAATTATCTAGAATGTAGCGAGATTGTATTTATCTATCAATATGATTCAATTACCTGTTCCATCAGATGGGAAGTTAACTATGAAATTGGGGAGGTTTCGCAAAACGGTACACATCCGATTTCTATACCGTTTTGCAAAACCATTTCCACCCTAGCCCAAGAGATGGGTTTTCTATTGATGCTATTTGGTTTAATTTAATTTGAATCTCACTGTTATGTGATGTTGTTGACACATTGGTATCAATTTTATTTATAGGAAAAAGATATAAAATATGTAACATTTTGAAAAAACTATAGAACTAGTACCGTTTTGAAAAAACTTAATGCTTTTAAGGCGGCATTCGTCCCGTTTCGACAAACCGGAACGTGACCATTCGATTCCTTGTGAAATTTTACATGAAAATCGATATCAAACTCGATTTTTTCGATTTTGGCGCTTATACCCTTTTGCAAAACTGCGCCTCAATTTCAAAGGATTTAATTTCCATTTTTCTCAACACCGAGTAAGTTCATCAAGATAGATTCTTAAGAAAAAAATCATATGTTGATCAATGGCTAAGTACCACTCTTTGATGCCGTTTGTGTAATCTATGTAATTAAAGGTTTATCATTTGATAAAAAGTTAATTGAAAATAATGAGTTTTTGGTATTTTATGATGCGGCTTAAAACGAGCTGAAAAACGATTGTAAACGCAATGTTCTCACATACTTGCTTGCTCCTATCTGAATCAACAGAAACGATGATGCCATTCGTTTCTATTTCATGTCCTGAATCGTCTATTTTTCATCACCAGCCAAGTAGCAGACTTTAGTCCGCTTAAAATATTACGTGAAAGCTAACAAAATCACTAAGTATGCAGCAACTTCACGAAGGACCAGAATTTATTAGTGACTATTTATTTCAATGGCTATCAGACACGTACTTAATTGCATCTGCTTCACTACCGTCAACATGGCAGGGTAGTTTGTTCACGTCGCGATCGAAGCTCGGAGAAGAAAGGTAAGTGGTTGATACATCGTTACAACACCACCATGGTTTGTGCCGGAGCTGTAGTGCCAAGGCGCAAGACGTCTATCGTCCTTAATGTACGATGGCAAAAGATATAGACTAATCCCACGTAATTTATTTCGGTTAGCACAAAAACGCTAATGAAATACACGGCACCGAAGCTTTCTTCAGTAATTAAATCTTTCTTGATTGGAACTGGCGAATCTTATCCAGTTCCAGGTGAGACAACAGTAACGACCAGGAAGAAACTTGTTCAAGTAAGTGCACTTATTGTGGAACTTCTCAACTACCGAAGCATTGATACTATCGTTCAAGGATTTGTTTGCACTGCATGATTGATTCATTCAAGAGTTGTATTCCTTTTAATAGAATTCCGAACAACAACTTGAAGAGCGGCGCCCTTCGTTTACAACTCCAAAAAAACTGCCATTAACTACACCTGAGAGTATCGAAAAGGATCGCTTCATCACACCTACCCTTCACTGTCGGTTCGTGACCTATCGAGCAGCAAATGAGGTAATTGTTTGTTGTTTAACGGCAAGGCGTAGGAAATATATTAAGATCATCAACGTAAAAGCGTCAGGACGTACGTACGTTTCGTTTTCGACAGTTGATATATTAATTTCATTTAAGGAAAGTGGCAACATATCTCATATGAAGGACGCAGACAAACATGCCTAGTTTGAACTAATGCCCGTAATTAGAGGACTTTGTTAGGCAATCAACTAGTATCTAATATGTTGGAAAATCGTTTGCCGAGACTTTTCCCGCTCAATAAATAACCGTGCTAAAATTTATTGTGATTAAACAGCATTTATCTGGTTATAGTTAAAAGCAAGAGGGTTATGCCTTATTGGCAATTCTGTTATGGCAATAATGCAAGATAATTGATTTCCATTAATAAAAAAAGTTTGCAAGGTATATAAGTTTATTGGTCCATAGTAGAATTGCTTGAAATCATTAGACCCAATTGTTATTTCTGAATGTTATTTGTTTGGAAAAGATGAAAAGATGTGGCATGTGGTTTGGCATCTTTAGTTCTCCCACATAAATCATACGTGTTTCAGAATCCCCTGGTTTTTTTCGCCAGCCATACTTTGTTTTGGACATCAGAGAAAGTCAAGTTTAATCGATTTCTTTGTTGGGCACGTCTCCTGGTTAGTAATATTTTCTGGTTTAGACAACACAACTCCACGAATTTCTTACGAGTTTTTGATGAATTCGCAACCAACACGTCACATTATTTGCCAAATTCTAAGGCTACTACCTATCATTGCAGTTTTAATTAATTCAACAGCCAACTTGCATAACTTTAAATAATTATGAACCCAGAACTGGAAGTCTCGCGCTCAACTTTTGCAACGAAACGTATTTGGGACTAGGCAAGATCTTTTATCCTTGAAGAACCTTCTGATAGAAGACAAACATTTTTTTAAGAAATATATCTGTACCACGTAATTTAAAACATTATATCGATTAGAAACGTTTTCGTTTGGCATCATGCAAATATTCATTTAACAAAAATATTCATTCAATAAATGTCGATTGCTTAGCTTTATTTCAATAAACGTGAATATGCCTTTATTTTAATGATTAAATTTTCACCATAAATCAGTTATGCAATAGCTACGCAAAACTCCTAACTAAAGTCGAAACTTTTGAAGCGATTAAATTTTCATGGAAAATGGTCTCAATACTATTTCAAATCCTGAAGGAATTATTCACACAAACCATCCATCAATTGATAAAAACTGTTCCCAATAAAAACTTAATTCAATCAACTTACCCGAAAAAGTGAAAGAAATTCTTACTAAGCAAAAGAACTCATACATGGACCTATGCACCTATGAAATTTGAGTTTAGAAATAGCTTGAAACTTCTTGCTATAAAGATCCTTAGAAATTGATATACAAGAGACTTATTTTAAAAAGTTGATTAACATTGACAAGAGACAAAGTTCTAGGGATGGAACTTTCCAAACCATTTGTTAATTAGAAACTTTTTGATGGATTAGATAATTTGCTTGATAGTGGAATTGATGAGGGTCAAGAAGCTATATCGAAATTGAAGGCGGAATATGACATTTTTTGGAGGAATATTCTAGGCGACAGGATATTTTTATGGGGGAAATAGAAAGTGAATAGGGAAACAAGTCGAAACGAATCTCGAATACATTTAAACTTGAACTCATTAGTTTTATGACAAATAATTTTGTGGATTCATAATTTAAAAATTTTTGGCGAAAAATTCATTCCAAATTTTTGAAAATCCATAGCAAGAATTTGCAGTAATGAACTTTTCATTGATTTTAAAAACTTGCATAGTTCAAAATTTGGCAGATTGTTTTTTAAATAGCGAAACGCCGTTCGTTTTAATAAATCTTAAAAAAATTTGACATATGATTCCACTCAATTTTAAATTATACCAAAAACTTAACTGATGAACATATCTCAGTATGAAAAACTAATTAAGTGACTTGACATGACATTTTCAACTAGCTTTTAAAAGTGTTAGTTTTATTTTATCGAGAGAGAAAAAAAATCTTTTAATTTAAGGATATACTCTGGGATATTTTTTACTGAATCGAATGGGTAAGTGCTTGATGTGTTCAATTTAAGGGTTGCTTGGAGCCTCTTTAATAATAATTTGAGCTTTCCTATTTAATTTTTAACAAGGCTTTTGCATATTAAATACATGCATACCTTATTTGTTTGAAGTTTCGTTTAACTTTGAATCAAGTCAATTTTGACACTGGTTAATAGCATGATAGTATGAATACCTTCACTCATTAATTTGATGAATAATTTGGAACTAGAATATCTAAATACCCGGTGTCCACTTGACCATATTGACTCACACCACGGAATAATTGAAAAAAGTTTTGAAATACTCGAAGAGTTTGGAGGTTTTCAGTTTACCATGGGAAAAAAATAAAATTTTCTATGTTATATTTTTCGTTGTCACTTGTATCAGTTGATATTTCAAGAAGTTTGGTCAAGGAAAAATACTATTGAATTTGTTATCTAGTGTCGTGTGATGGGTCCTTTGCCATAATGTGAGTCTTCAGCATCGAAAGTATGGTCCTCTCCATAATGTGATAAACTAAAATAGCTGGACGACCCCATGATATGAAACAAAATTGAAAATATGAGTAAAATTAGAGGGAGAAGACAGGCACAATTTTTAGACCACTGGCTAAGGTTTTAAAGTGCGAATAATAGGCATTATCAATCAAGAAGATCTTTTGGGTGTCAATAAGGATAAGCACTCAAAAGACCACATTCAAAAGATGTAACAAAACTGTATTTTTTGTAAATTCCTAGTCTTCTTCTTGATGATAACTCTTGTAGGTTGTCAAAAACTCAACAAAACGGTCATGCACTGATCGATGTGATAACTAATCACTACTCGTAAATTTCCCACAAGACTCAGGCATCAAAAAACGGAAATATCTACATAAATCCTAACAGTGCATTGATTCCTGCAACGAAAGGTGTTGGAGTGCTGAACGCGCACCGTGGTCAGATATGAGTGCTTCAATTACCCACGTTACGTAATGATTAGGTTACAATGTCGCGGGGGAAAATTTAAGAAACAGTTCGCGATATTTGTCCATTCATTATACAATGTTTTTATTTGGTATTAAATCCATCATTTTTTGGTTTGAAAGATGGGTTTCTGATTAGATGTTTAGTGCTAAAGGCACATATAGTAGAAATATTATTTCACATAATTGGGATCTCAGTTAAACAATTGCTCCACCTCATTTTGCGCTTCATTTTCTAATTTCTTCAACCACTGAACATAATGAGAAATATCTTCAAAATCAAGGATATTGCCATATTGTTAAGTAAAAAATAGCTATGTGGTACTTCTGACCTACAAATCCCTACTTCCACCAGTATCAATTTTGTCATGACGTGGAATCTACATCCTCTCATGAAATGATCCTCCTCGTTTTATGTTTCAAATTAAGCTTTTGATTGGTTGCTGGTGTTGTTGCCAACGAAAACGACAACTGAACACTGTCACTACCAAGTCCTTTCAAAAGCAAAATCACCAACATGGAAAACTATTACCCCCCCCCTTGCGTGGCCAACTGACCGACCTCCTAGCGATAAAAACTAAATTCCCGATGTAAAGCTAGTATTCAAAGGGCCATTTAACTCGATAAGCGTGGATGCATTGAAAGTTAATTAAAGTGGAGCATCAGAGATATTGGTTTTACCACTCATTCAATCGAAAAGTGGACGAAATCGAGCAAAAAGCGAAGTCAATTACGGAACTATTTTTCAATTTAAACTTGGTATTCACAGCTTACGTTCAGAGGGCAAAGATACGTTAATAGTTGCGGCTAACGCAACAATGTAAATGTAGCAACAGATTTCCCTGATGTATTCCCTATTGAGGGTAACTTCGATGGGGACAAAATTACATTTGTTGACGGTAGTCGGTCTTTCAATTGTTGTCAGCCCCTAAGAGCGATGGCTGCTTGATTTTTAACATTGGAGGAACCTGAATATGACCGATAATGGAGTACAGGTATTGTGAAAAGTTGAAAAGTTGAGGGAAAAAAGTTTTTATGTTTAAGGAGGAAACTTTCTCCATCATTTTATTTTGATCACTTAAAATAACTATTCTCATTAATTTGATTATTGGTAAATTTGTAGCATCAATTTTCACATTGCACTCTTCCTTTAAAAGAAAAATATTGACCCTACAATAGTTTTTAAGCTGATTTGGCATTTTAAATTCACATAAACCGTGGTCGAAAAATCTTATTTGATACTCCATGTTATCAGGAAATGTGAATTCAAGCAGACATCGGATGGACTCTTATTGATACGATGCATTTATAATAATGTATATAAATTTCCGTTTAAAAATTTCAGTAAACATTGTAGTTAATTATCTCATAAAGTTATAAAGACTCTCAAAGAGAAAACTTTTTTCTAAACAATTATAAAAACATTTAAGTGTCTTTCAAGGAAAAATAGTTTTAAATTGAAAATTATGATGATTGATGATTCTTTTAACTTGTCGTTTCAAGTTTTTCCACACATTTGATTTCGCACAAAAAGTTTTTCGAGAATTTCATACATGAAAATATAGTTTTGAAAGAAGAAAAAATAAATTTATTTCTTGTAAATATTACGTTCGTATGAAATTTTGTACTGCGCCACCAATTATGAAAGCAAAAAAAAGCTTTGAAAACTTTTCATGTCAAAAAAACATTTTCTTCTTATTTTTCAAATCGGATTGTTGGAAAATAAATTTCCTTATATTTCGTAATAATTTTCATTTGCCTGCATTGCACGATTTTATCAGTTCAAATTTCAATCTTGCTAATTATTTATTCAAAGAAAACTTTATTACCATTATTTTATTTGAAAAATGTTAGTTTATTCAAATATGGTTTTTCTCATAGAAAAATTATGTTATTTAACCAACATTGTGACATTTTAGGATCAATATTTCTTATCAAACTTGAATTTTGTGGAATACGACTTCCGGCGTTTCTTGAATTTCCTATGGAAACTAACGTGATGCCTATTATCAATATTTACGCTAGTTTTCAAATTGTTTTGAAACGATTTTTATTGTTATCATTTTGTTAGAATAATCAAATTAAATACATATCAACATAATATCACACATTCTATTTTACAACTATTTACAGAATTTTCATAGGATTTTTTTTCTGAGAATGGATGATTTTGATGACTATCAACGAAAATTTACGGTCTGAAACTTTTCTTTAACCCTTATGTACACACCCGGGTACCCGGGTGCCCACTTTGTCATATTTTTGTTGATAATTTGAGCAAAAGTTTAAATTTCGCCCTGAATCTTCTAATCCCCATTATTTAACTCTTGTAAGAGCTTAAAATACACTGGTTTATTTTTCCAAACTTCATGAGTCTAAACTAGATGGGTTTAAAGTACATGCGCCTCGCGGGCACACCCGGGTACCCGATAAGGAGCAGGAGTAAATATATAAACCAATTATAATAATTTATGTATACATTTATATTTATTCATTACAATGAATACATTTAATTGTCGATACACAGTGTTCATTGCTTTTCACAAACTGAACAGCATTTTCGCGCCTTCCTGCGTCTCTTGATCGTTTCTTTGTAACAAATATGGCAAGAACCCGTAACTTTTTTCCGACCAGTACTATCTTAAGGTTGAATTTGCTTTTCAGAAAAAATGGAAGGAGCTGCCTGTAACCCGATTACGCTCTCAAATACACTAGTTACCAAAACACTGCTGCGCCAGTCACCTTTTCTAAAAATTTAGTCTGAGTTGAACAACTAACGACTGAGCTAAAACTAAATGCGTACAAGCTTAAATACTAATTTCTATTCTATTCTTATTAACTATTAGCTCGAGGTACTTGTTTAACTTTTGATTAATTTTAAAGTTATTTCTAACTTCCCTTCATTCTGATAGATTTATATTTTGTGCGAAGCAAAGGGTATCGTTTTCCTCAAATTTCAAATTGTCATACAAAATTCGGAACATGAAGTGAATCATGATCAATATTCACTCGAACTTAACTTAACTTCGCAGTTGCGTTTAACTGGTTAAAAATAGTCCTGACTACTATTCATAAATACAAAGAGATTCGCAATTCTAGTTGAACTTGACAACAATTCCTGAACCATGCACACTTGTAATAGCTCCAAAAAAGCAAGAAACAAAACGGTTTCACCATTTTAAAACCCCATTTATACGTAAATATTTATATTGTTTACATACCTAAGACATTGAGGTCTTAAACTTTTGCCTCCAGGAAAAAGTAATTAATTCCAACCCTCCACACCTCCATCCCAACTGTACAGCTATTTTATTTTGCATAATTTTAGACCCCATGTTAATCTTGAAGATTATCTCATCGCTAAAATGTTTTGAATTTAAATCGTCCGGTTTTTATTCACGCGCTGAGTCAAACTCAACCAGCATCAAATAAACATGAAAATGAAAAAGAAAATTCTAGATGATGATCCACACAAAAACTCCAAGAAAAAGTTAAGACACCGAAATATCATCAGTGCTCAAGGCGCGAATGACTGACTATAAAAAGGACGAAATGTTCGGCCTGTCGGCTGGTCGTCCCTTTTGTTTGTGGTGATGATGTCAGGTATAATGCAAATGAGATAATCTACATTTTGAGCCCCCGTGGCAACTTTCCGAAACTTTTACATAGCCGAGGACAACATGGGAGGGAGAGTATCGAATCTAGTTAACACATTATAAAGTTTTTCCTAAAAAGGTAATGTCATTAATACCAAGTACTTTATTTAATGGTCGAATAAACAACGGAGAAAATGAAATTTTCAAATGAAGTTGCTGACGCTGCTAAATTGAATGCCAAGGATAAGGAGATAGCATGGCGATTGCAAGACGTCAAGAAACCTTTGGCGCTTGGGCAGGGAATAATTTGAATACTTTGCCGGATGAATTAGGAAAGTAATTGTTTTTACATAGATACCCAAAACATTACCCCGTTTCAAGGAACTTACTTGACTTCAAGATGAAATACAACAGACAATTACCGATCGGATAATTTAGTTCCTCGACGAATATATACTATTTCCAACTGTTGCTTCGAGATTAAAGGGAATATTTCAAAATGATATATATTTCAGGTTGCCTTACCAATGAAACGTAGTACGAATTCAACCAACTGTGACTATCCTTATCCATTTTGTTGTTGCACTGTGACTTTATCGTTAGCCATTCAAAAGTTTCGTCGGGATTTATTTACAATCAGTCTTTATTTTGCATCTCGAATTCTTTCAATTGCAAACTTATTATAAAAGAATTTATTTCTGTTAATCTGTTGGATGCAAACGTCTCAGTTTCCCTCCTGAAAAGAAAATAAGATTATTCTATTTTTTTAACCTTGTATATTTCTATAATAAAAATTTTGCTAAATGGAACTGTTCAACATTCTGTCTTGTTTCTGAATTCATTCAAATTTGTATTGAGTTAAAATTTATTTACATTTTTTAAGTACGAGTCATTTTTCCTGCTATATTCGAATAAGAATCAAACTTTTTTCGTTTTTACTCAAATAACTAAATTTACCAAAGAGAATAATTTCATTAAAAACCACAAAGATATCATGCTTTGAAAAGAATTCGCAATAGTGTTAAATCTGCTTATGTTTTTAACAAACTCAATGATATTACTTAAATATTGACGAAAAATGATTGTAAATTTTAATCATGATCTAGAAAGTTATTAAAACCATTTTTCAACCATTGACATTACAACTTTCTGGTTATAATAACTGCAATAATAATAATAATCATAAATGAAATTCATTTTCTACTTGTTCCACTTGGTAGTTCTTCAAAAACTGTTGATACTACCATCAAAACTTGTTAAAAATTTTGCAACCAAAAATTCACCGATGAGTTTTTGTCAGACTTCAAAAGTTTCTAATTGTTTCTTCATTTCAAAACATTCTACGAACCTTGTTGCATCAATGAATAGAAAAACGATTGATCTATCACTAAATTTTAAAGTTTGATCTTTTTATTTTCCTTTTGCTGGTCCCATTTTATAACAGAATCCATTTAAAGAATCATTTTCTTGGTTAAAGTGTGCATAGAACTACGGGTATACCAAAACTAATGAATCACTCATCTAGTGAAGAGGATTCCCATATTCATATACACAATCCGATGCATAAACAATAATGCATATCCATTCACTATAGCATAGCACTGAGTTCTCAGCATCCTGGTTTTCATAGATGAATGTACCGAGCCCTATACAGGAGCCCTATTCAAAAGGACTTTCCAACTTGAGAGATCAACGTTGCAGCTAACGGATGACGGCAGGAATACGAAAAACGAATATATTCATGTGCATTCTTACCTACATACTATGCATAAATGTATATGTAAGTGCATCCACAATCTCATCAGAATAGATGCAAAAATATGTGGCTGAAAGACTTGTTGTAATCGCACTGTAAAATAGAGCAAGGCAAAAGGACGTTTGGAGGGTATGTACAAGTGACGAGGCCATCATTGGGGAGTGGTAACGTGATTCCTTTTTCATATACATTAACTTATAAAAGATTAACCTTGGCCTTGTTTCATGCACTTAAATGTATACAGTTTGTGACTGAATGGATGGATTGTGGTAGTAAAGATGGATGGCGCCTTGTTTATGCATATGAATTCACACATAAATATGGATTTGGATAAGAAGGCATAGTTTTTATTATAAATATTATTAGAATATAAACAAAGATCATGATTACAAAGAATCATGCTCGGTATTATGTCACATCTTTGTTGTTGGTTCCAGGACAGAAAATTTTGACCCTGCTTCAAATTTCTAGTACTTTCACCTAATATACATTTTCTGGCAGAATTTTTCTGGGGGCTTAACATGACTACTTATCAAGGTGATTTAAAGCCACGGGCCTCTTCATCCACGAGTTTGTATTTAGTGACAACCAAACAACCTCCCAACACCACTTTGGAGTACCAGTTTGCCTACTGAGTGCAGGCTCAAAGACCTTACTGGTGAAAGCAAAGCCTATCTAATCCTCTGCCGATCTCACGATTTCAGCACCGGGTTACCTCGTAATGCCGAGCCCCCAGAGATGCTCCAGAAGTCTCCATGCTCGGAAGCATGAAGGCTTCAAAGCGCATCTAAGTAGGCTCTACCCGCATATGGGTCTTATCCACAGCTATCACGTTCACCCCACCCCCCTATTGGGGTCCTCACCGCAACCGGAGGAAGGATTGACCTCCCTAGGCTCCACTCCCTCTGGTACTAGATTTACCCCTGGTGATGCATCGTGGACCCCTTCCAAGCCCACTTCGCTTCTGTCCGACTTTACACTGGATCGTTAACCATCATTGGATACGCGGGGACGACCATACTCGAAGGCTGCACTGGAATCGTCCAAAGACTTTGGCTAGCGCTGATGCTACCGGCATCACCCCTATGCGTTTATACATTTTCTGATGATTTTTTCGCAAAAATTAAAATTAAATGTATAGACTAGGGCAGATCTGTTTTCAGTTGGCCGTTGAGGGGAGGCACACTGATTTTTGCATGAAAAGTTTATGGAATAACTCGTATAACAATACTTGACTCATGCTGGCTTTCAAAAATATCGGGAACATTTAAAAAATCGAAATGTTTAAAAAAAAATTTAAAAATCGTTTTTTCCTACTTTTTTCACTCCTTACTTTAAAACGGTTCATTTAAGGTGAAAGTTGTGTGAAAAGAAAAGTTGCGTAATAAAATTTTCTATAAGATAGAATTAGTTAAAAATCCTAAAACATTTAACCCTTGCCGCAAAATTGCAATAAATATAAAAAACATATGTAATTTTATTTTTATCACTTTAAATAAACTCAGGAGCTTCATATTTCGCCTCAAAAATCTTTACAATATCGTAAAATAGCGAACACATTTTCATCTTAATTGATTTGGTAGATTGCCTATAATAATTGTGCAATTTAAATTTATTTAATGAAAAATCAAAAATTTTGAAAGCTTGCAAGTCAGAAACTTAAGCATATAGAAGTTTAAAATTTGTTTAAATTTTTTTCACATATAAAACAACTCCTCACCTATCACACGCACTTTGCAAAATTAAAGTCGGATTATTAGGGCAGCGTCAGGATTTTTGGCTAAACTTGGGAATAAACTCTAAAACAGTGCTGAGTTGCTGGGGATTCAGTCGTAGGAGCCATGCTTCAATCTGCTTCAAAAACAAAGATATTCATGTACAAAGGAAGAAGTTTAAATGCCAGCACCATTTTCAAGAGACTTTAAATCAATAATCTCGACATAATTTAAGTGAAAAAATGAATTGATTCAATGCACACACATATCTTCTACCAGTACTTAAAATCTCATACATTTCCATGTATCCTGACACACATCAAAACCACTTTCACTCACATTCAATTATCGAGATAAATTGCTCAACGTCAGACATGAATTTGACTTTTGACTTCGTAAATAATTTAGACGACCTCCATCTGTGAGTGTCAGCCACAATATCACTCGCAAATCAAAATCGCACACCCTTAATTCTCGTAGACTTCCTTGATCCTGGCGATGTGTTGTGGATCTGATTTATTTCGGTGCTTGTGCTACGAAACAAAGCGACATCCTTAATGCCAATCACAATTAATTGATGCCTGCAGCAGCAATTTTGTAATTCAAGGATGCTTTGAATTTTGTGTTGAACGTCTGTTTGCTGGAAATATTTTCAATCGCCTTGAGGTGATTTTGTCATGCCTCACAAATTTGTATGACAATAATCTGAATTTTATTTAGTATTGATTCCATATTTGTTGCGGTAGATAAACTGATTTGTTTCAAAAGAATTGGTTTACTTACACTAAACTTGACTAGCGCTAATCATTTTTACGAAAGCAACTAATCTTACATTTTATGATAATTTTCCCCAAAAGCATGGTTTTGAAGTTTTATTACCAGATATTGAAAATTCTAAAAAGCGTAGTAGTGAATAAATCGTCCCATTCCTACCAGCAATAAAATGACTATTTCGAACAATGTAACTTTTTCTCGCAGATAATGAAGATCCCGGAAATACCAATGTTTCGCGTTTTTCGAAATATAGCGCCCAATGTGGGTGTGACGCTTACTAATTTAGTTTAATAATTTAATTGTTTTTCAATATTTTCAACTTTTTTGAGGGCAATTTTTTAAAGATAATTATACTCAATACAAAAAAAAAACAAATATTTAAATTGGGATGACCAAAGTTGCTTTTGGATGAGGTTTCACTTATAGTTGATACCAGTTTGTGCCTTGAAATGCTGCGAATTTTTACTTAATTGGAGGATTTGGATGTTGAGCCGTGTTATAAGTCTCAAGTTTTTACTGATACGTTATAAGCAAGATTGTGCAGGCTTGCATTAATAATATTTAAGAGGATTTTTTTGTAAGAAAACTCAAATAAGTTTGATAATATTTTTCCATGAAAACAATTGAAAAAGTTTTTTAAATTCAAAAAATAACATTTTTGAGTGGGTAATTTTTTTTTATTCATTGCTCAACACATCAAATAACTAATATTTGATCCTATATCGGTCCAATGATCACATTCATTTACTTTAATATTTTTTCCTAATCTTTCTAGGGATCCTTTGACATTGCAATCTAGCGTTTCAAATTCAATAATATTCATTAAACGATTGCTTTAGCCTAGCCAAATAATACTGAGTAATGAAGATACAGCTATATCCATTACTTTTAAGAAGTCACAACTGATTCAATTTATTTACATTTAATCCCACTTTTGCGCAAAAATTGTTTTGTCTCTTGAAACATAATTTTAGAATTTTTAATTAAATGTCGAATCCGAACTTCTATATTTCAATCATTTTACTTTTCATGAGAATCAACAATAAATGTAAATTACAAAACACAACAAACTGCTGAACGCTAAATACTTCCTGTTAAAAGGTGAATAATTTTGCGACTCATATAATTAAGTAAGTAAGAATTAAATCAATTATTCCGCTACTGCTTTGCCTCCGTTTTAGCCGTGAATAGTAAGTCTACGTCCATCCAAACAAGGATTCTACTCTAGTGTAACGTCATCAAGTTTTTATCAATAAATGAGCCTAAAGCATGCAATGTTTATCACGAAAGCTAAAAATATTTTCAAATGACATCAATGTTCTTCCGAAAGATATTGAGCGTATTTTCCTGAAAGGTTTACTGCCAATTGGAAAAAATGGGTTTAATTTATGGAAAATGTTAACAACAGCTACGGCAGTTAGTTACGTGAAACTAATATATTTTTATCATTTGGTTTTAAAAAAGTTTTGAGTAGTTTCCAATCGTACTTTTCACCATGCCAATTTTATTTTGCAAATAATCCTGCAGCTTTAACTTCTAGATATCATTTTGGGTTATACTCACCATCACGTAAACACGGAAATGTTAGTGAAGTTCTTGTCTATATTTATATAACTTAAATGCTGAAGATTTTGCAAGATTTTCGTTATGAAATCCTTTTTCTCATCGGATAACGTTTCGCTTAAGAAAAACGAGTTTCATTTTTTTTAGATAAAAATATGGACGTTTAAAAATGCTTAGCTATGATTATCCATGTGCGACGGTTAGGTTAATCTAAGGGTAAACAAATTCACACTGAATCTGGCTTTGATCAACATGTTATTATAGCCATTCATTCTCACGTTAATTCAGGACATACTGAATAAAGCATCGATAGAAAGCAAATTCTCAAGCCTAGTCACCTTGAACGATCGCTTTCTGTCAACGAACTGCATAGAAAACAGCTCCTAAATGATTATATCCCTTAATCTCTCTTAACATCATGTCATCCAGCTTAAGCTGCTTCTTCCAAACGAAGTGAAAACGCTAATCGAGTTTACGCATCGATATCACCATCGCTCTAAGTCAATAACTAGAGAAAATTCGTAGCCAAGATATAAAAGTTTTGCTTCCTCCAATTGGAATCCAGCAGATGCTACCACTCACGATGCAAAATAACTGAAAAACGTACACGAAAACAGACTAAAAACATATTTCAGCATTTACGGAGCGTGAATCTGGCAATAATTTACAAATTGTCGTTACTTCTCAAGAGTAAATTATCACGTGTACATGTTTGTTATTTCGAGGGATGCGTTTCTTTGCTCCTTCGCATACTTTCACTAGCAGCCATAAGCAATGGTCAGAGTGAACGGGGGATTTTGAGTTCAATCAAGCTTTTTATGGGATCAGGTACTGTACTAAACGACTCGATGGACGATTTTCTGTAAAATCAATACTTACTTTTGCGCTCCATTTCAGATTATGGAGCTGAAGTAAATCTAGTGAACATAATGTGATTTTTTTCATCATTTCCCGAGTTATTTATGTTCAGTTATGTTTAAAGTTGCGTGCTGAACGTTTCGATAAAAATCGAGGAAATGATGTGAATGACTTCAGGAGGAAGGACGATGACTCTGCTGTTTATTGGCAACAAACAATAACGTTTACACTTTTCTATAATTTAAGGATTTTTTTCTTGGAGGTAATGCTCGACGGAACGTATTTCACATTCAACCATTATTATTAACCAACCATTCGATACAAAAAATATTTAATCTGCTGATTAGAAAAAACGCAGATGTGTATCTTTTGGTGTCTTGAATGCCACAATAGTTTAGTGACGAACTTATTCTCCAGCCACACAAACCACCAAGGGCCAATTCGAAGCTTCATTATCAGAAATACGTGCACTATTTTCCAATGAGCTTTTCACAGCACCATCGAAAACAAGCAAAATCAGAAACACCTTTCCTCAGGAGTCTTCCCTGCCTCCCATCATCCGAATCCTGTCCGATTCCTTCCATTTGGTACAGATGTTTCTTGAGTTGATGTCAAGCAACCAACTGCTGTCGTTTGATATCTGAGTATCAATATCATTGACTTTGATTGATGTGTACACCGCAAACATTAGGAAATCGTTTACTTAAAATCAATAAACCTGAGAAAACGAAATCCCAACGTGACTTGCATGCTCGCCCGAGAATAGATGCGGACCAAAAGATACAACTTAATCGTTGAAAGGATAATAAGTCAGATTGATATTTTAGCCGGTAGTGGGTGGCTGTGATAGCTTTACCCGCAGCTCCGATTTTATTTGGTTTTTCCTCTTTTCCGTGAAAATCGCACAAGCATATGAAAATGTTCAGCTATTACGAAATTCAATGGGCTAGAAATATGAATCCGATGAGCAACATCTACAAATTTGCATGAATAATATATCCATGGAACCGATTGACGCATTCCGACTGCAAGGCTTGTTGCTTCGTTTATTTGTTCCTTAGTCGTTTTCTCAAAAAATTGATTTGTTTGATAATATTTCCAACATAAGTAAACAATTTGCAAAAGTTATGCTTGAAAGTCTTGGAATGTATACGATTCAAATTCACATAGGAATAGTATTTCTGGGGACTCCTTAGGATACGAGATCTATGCTGCTTGCCTTGGGCTGGATTTTTGAATAGCTCTTTTAGCAAAGTAAAAGTATCCAAGTTTGATCCATGAAAATATTGCCTGATGAGAAATACGTATATGATGTGTACATGAGATATTTAACATTTTTGCAATATTAAGATCGAGATCATGTTTTCTATACCAGGAATACGAATGAACCTTTCAATCCTTTTCAACTCTTTCGACAATTATGGAGAAAATTTTGACTGACAATCTGTCTCTCTAACTTATACAAAAATTTCATCGAAGAACCATTGAAAAATATTTTATTTTGCTTTAGCTTAGTATGAAATTCTGTTGAAAGTAGGCAACAAATCTTTGTACACAATTTCCAAACGAAATTCGTATCTAAAAAGGAATCTTCTGTTCTCTTCTAAATAAACACGATTAAATATAATTTCTCAGAAACTTAATACTAAACTTAATATTAAATGCATGTAGTTCTTGCTACCTATTAAGGGGTTACAAAGGTCTTGAAGGGGAAAAAACAACTATTTCAAAAAAAAATATTTTAAAAACCAAATATCTATTTTATTTAAAATTAACACACATAAAAGTTAAGCATTCCAAAAAGTTGTAATTTTTTTTTAGCTAAAAACATTGAAAATTGTCAATTTTCCTGCAGTTTTTCTCGTTCAACCTTTTTTGCCGTAGGCAGAATATTTCGGTGCAGGTTCATCTCAAATCAAAAATTCTTTTTTTTCTATTTTTCTTATAGTTTATGCCCTTGGCTCATATTTGAACGAAAACATTGAAGAAAAAATTAAATTTAAAGTTTTGAAATGGATTTGAATGAATTTTCGTCTCATTTTTTTAGCATTTTTCCGATTCTCATCGTTTTTAAATTATTTTTTCGTATAAAACTGAAGCGAGTCAACGGAATGAAAATCCCTTCGTTTAAACACAAGTCAATAGTAAAAAGAGGAACTGTGCGAAGTTTCAACAAAATTGGTCGATTCGTTCCCGAGAAATCGTGAACGTGCACGGAAAAACAAAGTTGCGAGAAAAACGCGTTTAAAGTTTTTTTTATCGCGATTTCATGAATTAAAGTTATGTTTTAGCAACTTACATTGAGGCGTCGATTCCATGTCCAAACAGTAATTTTTTTACCTCATTCGCAGCATCCTTTTGATGTTGTGATGTTTGATGAGAAAGAAAGGAGCTGATTTTGCGTGGTATAACCGCGCTGCATGCGTATAATACGCTAGATAAGACAAAGCGCACGTACCGACCACGTAGTATTCATATCTCTGTAACTCCGGTAATATTCCTTGAATTTACTTCAAATTTGGTGTGAATACTCTTGAAGTACTATAATTTCATAAAGAATAAAAAAATTTCATCGATTTCCTAAAAACACAACACCTATGTAACCCCTTAAGTTAGTTTTGTGGACAAATTATATGTGTGTCATGCCAATACTAACTAAATTCCAGACATTATATAAGTGTATTAAGAAATATATTATATATTATATATTAGTTATTCGCAGCATGAGCTAAATTTATTTCCTGGATGCAAAACACAATCACTAAATGACTAATGCACCCTACAAAAATTGTTTCAAAAAAATCAAGCCTTTTTTCTTTCTCGCAATTAACGTCTTCCCACTGACTTCAAACGCAAATAAAAATAAAATCAGAGAATAAAACACTTATCCTTGGTAAAAATGCTTTGGCAAATCCAATTCTACACCATTTTCCCTGTTTGGTTTGTGTCTTGCGATCCGAAAGTGAAATCCTTGAAACTGGTATTCGCAATGTTTTCGGATTAGAGTGTATGTTCTTTTCTCGCTTTTTCAGATTGTTCTTCGTGCTTTGCTTCGTTTTAAAGAACAAAATAAGATTTATATGCTGACACAATTTCCTGTACACTTTGAAATTGAAATGATTACCGTTTTTTTCTTGCGTACACATACATATTTGATGTGTGTTGTGTATTTTTTCTTGAGGAAGAAGCAAAATGCTCTTAACGTTATCCGATTGTCAAGGCATTTTACGGGGTTTTTTGAAGAAAGAATATTGCCACTTGAAGTGAAGTGTGCCTTTCTTAGTGGACACAAAAAAGCTCGTTATGCTGTTCTTTTGGTCTAGACTGGATCCCAAAAGGGATTATACCAGTTCGAGTGAATGATGGACGAGGAAACTGTTTATCTCTTGAAAATAAATGGATCTTGGATAAGATGTAGTAATTCAAGCATCTGAAAGACAGCAAGAAGAATATTGAAGTAATTCGGAACCAGTATGCGAGCTCAAACCCCTTTATCAGATACACACCATCGCACCGTGCCACATGGCAATCCAATTATCTACTTTGCCATTTCACTATAACATGTCCTTCGCCCGAAGCAATATCTCAGCATCAATCCTATAAAAAATCCTTAACTGCCAGCCATCTCATTACTAGCAGCTCCCAAAAACCATGTTGGGGCTCTTAAACCGAAAAATTATTAATGTAAGCAATGCGATTAATTGCCCTGATAGCACAGACTTACAGTGGAGCGTGAAGTGTTAATTGAAACTGTAACATTACTCAAAGAGAAGGAGCCACACAGTCTAACCATTTGCCAAGTTTCCTTTGATAGCATCATCATCTTCTGGCGTCAGATCGCGGGTAAACATTGCACTATGTAATTAAGGACATGTTATCAGGATATATATGATACTTGGCTTTTGTTTAATACATAAAAGGGTTCATATGAGCTACCCAGAGAGAAAGTGACTTGAATTTGATGGGTACAAATAACTTCATTTATAGTCGTGTCGAATCAAAATTTCAGAGAAATTTAAATTCAAAAGAGAAAGTCTTTATGCTTGATGGTAAGCTTTATTCAGTTTCTGATAAAGTTTGTGTAATATGTAATTTATATTGTCGATAATCAGAGAATTTGTAGTGATTAGAAGATCAGAACTTTTTTCGAAGACGCCAATTACGTAGGCTAGAAACAGACCTATCTTGCTGGTGGCAGCGTTGTTCCGATTTTCTCATACAGTGCCTTTCGTTCTTACTTCAATTTATGAAAATATCAAAAATCATGGAGACTACGCGAGCCACCTAGAAGTCATTCATTGCTAGATACTCTATGCTCATCATTGCATTTCTTCATTCAATAAAAAATTCTGATATCTTTATCAAAACTAAGCATTTTGAGTTTACAAACTTGGCCTACGATTTTTCAACTTTTTCTCCTTGTGGAAACAGTGCCTATCTTCTCTGTAACATAAATATATTTGTCAATATTTACCCGAATTCAGAAACGTTTTATAGCTTCCTTATAAACATATACTCAGTTTATAATAGGCCAACTCCTCGTTACAAAATATCACCCACCAATATTGTTTGACACAACTGAAACATGTGTAGTGGATCTACACATATCTACACAATCAATCAGCATTTTACTATAAACTAAACCCACAAATTAATAATCAATGAGCAATCGTAGAATATACAAATGCATAACTTACGATCACTTTGTAATGCTCACTTTGCATACTCGTTTCGCATTACACTCACACGAAAGTCAATTCATGTTGTCAATAAAAATAGACATATGAACGAATGTTTATACTAACCCATTGCGATCGCTCTAGACGAAGCGGCGCCTAGCATTGGCATGTGTAATGTACACACAAAGTACGAAACCTGAGTAGTCATTACTCATGGACTATTATGAGTGTTGCATATTACTCATGGACTATTATGAGTGTTACATTTCACTCATGGACTATTATGAGTGTTGCATTTTTAAATTGGGTCATATGGAAAAGTGCTGATCGATATTTTGATTGGTAGAATGAATTTACCATATTCAATTCTTCCAGTTTTAGAGTAGGGATTATGTATTAAGTAGAATAAAATATTAGAGTAGGGATTATATGTTAAGTTGTAAAAAGTGTATAAAAGGAAAGTGTACAAAAGAAAATATAGTCATAGTCTTACTTTTGACTCGTTTTTAATTATCTACTATTGCCGTAGTTTGGCAATACGCTCGAGCCGTAACTTGGCTTTAGAAGCGCTACAATTAAAGCGTAAGCAGTCGCTAAAAGTAAAACAGAATAAAAAATATCGGCTAGCTTGGATCTTGAATCCTGCGCCAGATATGTGGCAATTAACTTGCCGGTAGGTACTTCAATTTAACCCTGTTCCCTCACTAAAAGTGCGCTATTCCTATACAGCGCTAAATCCCGGATCACACTTGAGGAATACAAGATCCGGCGTTCGGCGTCCTACACCGAGAAGGCATCTACTGCGACGAACTATCATTTAAATGCAAATCTTTTACATGGCGATCCTGCAACCGACGATCCTGCAACCGACGATCCAGTAAACTTCGAACATCTGAAGGATGATATACCACAGTATACGGAAGACCTTGAAGACGGTGAAATAGCCAATATAACGACAGATGAAGAGTTCCACAAGGCATTTGAAAGATGTCTGATACGAGCACAAAAAACACCAGCGGCAACCTTACACGAGGAGTATGAGCTTAGTCCAAATCTACGAGCTCCACCATATAAGCCATCATCGCTACCTGGTCCACGTCCAAGGAAAATAGAGGACTTCGTGAAACGAAGTGGAATAGATGAGCCACGTATAAATAAAATAAAACGTCGACAACGTGGAGGACGCAGATACAAAGAAAGGCGTGAAAAAGCTATACTTCACAGGCTAATACATATTTCGGCCAAGGAACAAAGGAGGCAATTTACGGAGCGGCTAAACAAACTTAAAGAGAAAAAAAATTGTATAAATAATTAAATTGTATCAGATATATATTAACTTCTTTAAACTATGGGAAATAATTGCAGTACTCAGGCTAATATTTTTATTGAATACAAACAAACAATAAGTACAACAATTGTTTTCTTAATAATAATGGCGTGCCTATATCTTTATAATAATAGTCAAAAAAGGTATGCAAGGAAGATAGTAGATAGGAATATCGGATTAGGACGAAACAATGTATAGCTGAAAGAAATTCTAATTGTCCTCACAGATGTCGGTGGAGAAGATAAAACAGATATTGTCTGAATTACAAAATAATTTAATAAATTTAAAGAAAACAAAGACCTATACGGTCAAAACTCTTAAAGAGAAATTAGAATACGCAATCGATGCAGAAACTGTAGGTAAAAACCTTTTTAACGACATTAAGGAAGGCAATGAGATAGAACTAAAATCGACATTTTCATCAGTTTGTAGAAACCTAATTACAAACCTGATACAACGGCTGAACGCTGCAAACATATTGGTAAAAATTGAAGACAATATCATCTACACAGAGATGGCAGAATTTAACATAGAAAGTGCAATCAAGATTATACCCACATTTGATGGGAAGTTCGCTGAACTAGAGACATTTTTAACTATAATCAAATTAATAGAAAAAAAATTATCGGCAGAAGGTAAAATAGAGTTGCTGAATCTAGTTCTACACATTAAACTCAACACAAATGTGAGAACAGCAATAAACATTTCATCAATTACTAGTATCAATAATTTAGAAACAGAGCTACGACTCAGGTACAAAAATAATAAAACAGTACCCCAAATACATACACAGCTCGCAGGCATAACCCAGAAACGCATGCCCATAACGGCATACAAAGACAAAATATTATCTTTAATAAGTGATTTAAACCAATTACAAATTGGCACGTTAGGTGCAGATGTAAACCAAGCTGCTAAACAAGCAATACAGAGCATAAACGACACATATGCTCTTACTATATTCAAGAATGGTCTAAACGATCAAATTAGGGACACTGTGTTCGCAGCACGACCACAGACTTTCAGTGAAGCTATCACATTGGCCACTGAAATTGAGAACAATGAATCTCAACCTTCAACAATTATGTACGTAAATAAAAATAACAAGTACAATAATTTTAATGCCAGAAGACATAATAACCACAATGGTTATTATAATAGAAATGACAATCGTGGAAGTGCCAATCACCCACGCAATAATTTTAATAATAACTCGTATAGGACATATAATAGGTACAATGATAGGAATTCTAATCCTACCAGAAATTTTAATAGAAATAAATTTGATAATAATACAGGAAGGTATAATAACAATAATAACAGATACAACACTAGAAGGGTAAGATTGATAAACAACCAGGGAAACGTGACAAGTTCCCGAGAGGAATTAGGCAACCTCCCGGAAGAAGCATAGTCTTTGAAGCCGAAACAAAAAACAGTAATAAATACACTCTAGAGAATAAGGTATACAGAATAACGGGTATGAGCACAAACTATATAAAAATATATAACAAAAATGAACATAGATATCTACAACTATTAATAGATACTGGAGCCGACATCTCCATATACAAGAGTAATAATTTAAGTTCATATGATATACAAGCACAAAACAGGTGCAAACTCACGGGCATAACAAACGAAACTACAATGTCACTCGGAACTATCAAACTAAAATTCAACATTGAAGATATCATTATATCAAATACATTTCATGCGGTAGATGAGAAATTCCCTATCGAAACTGATGGCATTATAGGACGAGACATGCTAATCAAGTATATGTGCAAAATTGACTACGAAACGTATACCATATCCTTCAGTACACAAGACAGAGATATAGTGTTACCAATGTACACTACAAAAGCTAACATGGCACACATAACTATTCCCGCAAGAACAGAAGCGATAATACCCATAGACGTAGACAGATCGGAAGACAGCATAATACTAAACAAAGAAATCGAAAAAGGGATATTCTTAAGCAATTGCATAATTCCAGCGAAAGGTATATGTCATGTGAAAATACTCAATACTAACGAACATGACATAACTCTGAAAAACTTTCAAACAGAGGTAGAACCACTGAGGAATTATGACGTATTAAAGACAACTCGGAAATTTGACAAAAAACGATTAGACGAACTATTAAACGTAATTAATACCAACAGTCTCGATGAACAAGCAAACAAGAGTTTGCAAGAAATTATAATGGAATACCAAGACGTTTTCCATCTGGAAGGTGAATACCTCACAAAAAATAATTTCTACCAACAAAAGCTGAACACTTGCGACGAAAACCCAGTCTACATAAAAAATTATAGATTACCACAAACTCAGAATGAAGAAATTCTTAGGCAAGTACGGGAACTAAAAGATAATGATATTATCGAACAATCCACAAGCCCGTACAACTCTCCATTGTTAGTGGTACCTAAGAAAAGCTCGGATGACACCAAGAAGTGGAGATTAGTCGTTGATTTCAGAAAACTGAACGACAAACTGGTGAACGATAAATTTCCTTTGACAAGGTTAGAAGACGTCCTAGACAAACTAGGTAGGGCAAAGTACTTTTCAACCTTAGATATGACTAGTTCGTTCCACCAGATTGAACTGGAAAAAGAATCAAGACATTTAACCGCTTTTTCCACCAATGATGGACACTATCAATTCAAAAGATTACCTTTTGGATTGAAAATATCATCAAACAGCTTCCAAAGGATGCTCACTATTGCCTTAACTGGTCTAAGTGACTCAGCATTCTTATACGTAGACGACATCATGGTTTTCGGATGTAGCATGAAACATCATAATGAAAATTTAAGAACAGTTTTACAGAGACTTCGTAAGTACAATTTGAAGTTAAATGCAAATAAATGCAAATTTTTAAAATCAGAAGTAGTGTATTTAGGACACCTTATTACAGCAGATGGTATAAGAACAGACCCTGCTAAGCATGAAGTAATTAAAAATTATCCCATCCCAAAGACCGCGGATGACGTGCGAAGATTCGTAGCTTTCTGCAACTATTATCGACGCTTCATACCAAACTTTGCAGAAACGGCAAAGAGTTTGAACTCGTTTTTAAAGAAAAAAGCACCGTTTGTTTGGGAAGAAGAACAGCAAAAAGCATACGAACTTTTAAAACGCAAACTGATTTCACCTCCTATACTTCAATACCCAGATTTTGAAAAACCCTTCATACTTACTACAGATGCGTCAAATTTCGCACTAGGTGCTATACTATCGCAAGGAGAAATTGGTTCAGATCTACCAATCTCGTACGCGAGCAAATCCTTAAATAAGCACGAATTGAATAAACCTATCATAGAAAAGGAACTATTGGCGATACATTGGGGCATAAACTTTTTTAGGCCATATTTATATGGACGGAAGTTTATAGTCGTATCAGACCACAGACCTTTGGTATCATTGTTTACACATAAAAATCCATCTTCAAAACTTACTAGAATACGTCTAGATTTATCGGACTACGATTTCGAGATCATATACAAAAAGGGTAATATAAATACAAATGCGGATGCGCTGTCAAGAATACAAATGAACACTGAAATGCTAAAATCCATGATACCTCCGACAAACGATGAAAATATTAGCAAAAAATTATTGGCGATAACGAGAAGTAAAACGAAAAAGGTACAAAGTGAAAATAAAAATACAGAAATCGACAAGCAAAGTGGCAACCAAAACGAAGAGATTGATCACCTCCATGCGTTTGATTGCACTTCTTTGTCAGATATTAAAGGGGCGATGAAACTGAAATTTTATATGCTAGCTAGCAAGAAATACAAGAGAGATGATATATCTATAACTAAAGAGAAAGATTTTATAGTAGTGCGCTACAGTGATAAAGTTGTTGAGAAACCAGTTTCCTTCAACGATAAGCTGAAAGTTCATGATAACAACAACGATAATTCATACACGAAATTAGTTTCTGTCATGAAGAAGTTGTTAATATATTCAAAGAACAATAGCATAAATGCACTATCTTTATCCTCTAATGATGATATATTCAGGTACGTACCGAGAAATGAATTCAAGAAATTATTCAATGCGTTGCAACGAGAAGAAATTTATAAGTTAAAAATATTAATATACAGACCGCCCATAAGAATTCAAGACGTCAAAAAGCAAAATGAATTAATTATTGAGTACCACAATTCGCCACATGGAGGACACATAGGAGTACATAAAACATTGCTAAAATTGAAACAGAGATACTGTTGGAAGGATATGAAGAAAATGGTCAAAAAACATATAAACCAATGTGAAAAGTGCAAAATGAATAAAATAACTAAGCACACCAAAGAGAAAATGATAAAAACCGAGACTCCATCTACTAGCTTCGAGATCGTAAGCGCAGACATTGTTGGCCCGTTGAGAATTTCCAACAACTACAGATACATTCTCACTATTCAGTGCGAATTAACGAAATTTATAACTGCCATACCCATAGAGACTAAGGATGCTACCACAGTAGCAAAAGCTATAGTAAATAAATTTATCTTATTATACGGTCATTTCAAGATTCTAAAAACGGACTTAGGGACAGAATTTACAAACAGTCTAATGAAAGAAGTATGCGAGTTACTACAGATAAAACAAATATTTTCAACCCCTTACCATCATGAGTCGTTAGGTGTAATAGAAAGGAACCACCGCGTATTAAACGAATACTTACTGTCCTTCGTTGATAACAACAACTGGGACGAATGGATACCTTTCTATACATTTTCATACAATACAACTCCACACATTGACACAAATTATACACCTTACGAACTAGTATTCGGCAAACTATCCTATTTACCAAATGACATTTTAAGCGATTCAGAAGAAATATACAATTTAGAGAATTACAGAAATGAATTAAAAATTAGATTAAAAATGTCTCTAACAAAAGCAAAGGACTTAATTGAAAAAGCTAAAATGATTAGAACAAATAAAGAATGTTATTCAAAACCATTAAACATAGAAATAGACGATCTTGTTTTATTAAAAGTAGAGAACAGAAGAAAACATGAGAAACCGTATAAAGGTCCATTTAAAGTACTAAGTAAAAATAATGTAAATACACTATTGGAAATAGATAATAAGAAAAAATGGATACACAATAATAGACTTAAGATTTTCAAAAAAAAAAAAAAAGGGGAATAACAATGAATAAAAATATAATATAAGACATGTAAAAATACCTAAAATAAGTCTCGAGTTTGTACCCAAACTCTCACCTCAAAAGGTTAAGGGTGTAGTGGATCTACACATATCTACACAATCAATCAGCATTTTACTATAAACTAAACCCACAAATTAATAATCAATGAGCAATCGTAGAATATACAAATGCATAACTTACGATCACTTTGTAATGCTCACTTTGCATACTCGTTTCGCATTACACTCACACGAAAGTCAATTCATGTTGTCAATAAAAATAGACATATGAACGAATGTTTATACTAACCCATTGCGATCGCTCTAGACGAAGCGGCGCCTAGCATTGGCATGTGTAATGTACACACAAAGTACGAAACCTGAGTAGTCATTACTCATGGACTATTATGAGTGTTGCATATTACTCATGGACTATTATGAGTGTTACATTTCACTCATGGACTATTATGAGTGTTGCATTTTTAAATTGGGTCATATGGAAAAGTGCTGATCGATATTTTGATTGGTAGAATGAATTTACCATATTCAATTCTTCCAGTTTTAGAGTAGGGATTATGTATTAAGTAGAATAAAATATTAGAGTAGGGATTATATGTTAAGTTGTAAAAAGTGTATAAAAGGAAAGTGTACAAAAGAAAATATAGTCATAGTCTTACTTTTGACTCGTTTTTAATTATCTACTATTGCCGTAGTTTGGCAATACGCTCGAGCCGTAACTTGGCTTTAGAAGCGCTACAATTAAAGCGTAAGCAGTCGCTAAAAGTAAAACAGAATAAAAAATATCGGCTAGCTTGGATCTTGAATCCTGCGCCAGATATGTGGCAATTAACTTGCCGGTAGGTACTTCAATTTAACCCTGTTCCCTCACTAAAAGTGCGCTATTCCTATACAGCGCTAAATCCCGGATCACACTTGAGGAATACAAGATCCGGCGTTCGGCGTCCTACACCGAGAAGGCATCTACTGCGACGAACTATCATTTAAATGCAAATCTTTTACACATGCCCTGGAAGGATACGATGTCCAATAGAATAATTTTCACTAAGCAGATGTGGAATAATGGCCTTAAATTTGGATGAATTTCAGCGCGAAATGAATTATTTCACGCTTCAAAATATCTGTTCAATCTCGTATGGGCAAAACTATCAAATTTAGCTCCTGGCTGCAAGCCATGCAGAATTGTCTTTCGTTGGTGCATTCATTGTGTGCCCAATATCCTTTTCAATACATTTTCCAGTTTATTGTGATGGAAGTAAAGCGATTCAGAATTCAATTTTCCCAGCCTGATGATGTAATTAACATGTGTATGTATATAATATCCTTAGCTGATAGATTACGCCTTTAAATGCATGAAAATGTTATTTTAGATCTGCCAGTGATTAAAAAACGGGTAGAAATGATTTTTTTTTGAATTTATTCGATCCTATATCTTATATCAAACCAACATTTCAATTTGAGAAGTCCTCTTTCATGTAACCAAACCGAATGTGTTAATTACTCCTACCGTATATCAATCATATTCAATCAACTCAGATAAGCTTATCCGTGTAGGTTGCTACCGTTATTAAGCCTGGTATGTAAACAAACCGTACAAGAACCCATTAGCCAGGCTCGTCTTCGTCGCGCTTTATCTTGTGGGGAGGCTCTCAACTCATTAGCCGAACGTCGACGTACGGATGATACGCTAGCGTCGACTAGAATAGATCCTGCCATAATGGAATCAAATGCAAATTAATTTGCACCTAAACACATTATTGCGCGCATTGAAAGTAGTTTGGAGTGCGGAACCGGTAACTAAAAAGGAAGTTATAGAGTAAATAGTGGCTGAGAGGTTTTAGAAAGTAGCACTGTGGTTGGTAGCAAGTGGAGGTAACAAGGGTTGTTTTCTTGGATATTATTCACTACTTGTTCAACAACTTGGTAGTTAAATATTTCAATGAAACTCAAATAGTATAATGTATTTATCTTTAATTTTATGGCATTTATTGTTCGTTTGAGGACTATCACATCTACACCTGAAATAGAGCTTAAGTGGCTCTGATTGTAGCTTCAATTCATTTAGTTCTTTTCTAAAATTATAGGCTTATTCAATAGTAAGGCGAAAATACTTTTATAATGAACAACTGCACCGAAACTTCTGTTTAGAATAAATGGATCAAGTTCCAGTTGATAATGTCTGGAAAGACGCAGAATCGTCAAATGGAAATATATTTTCGTCCAGCGAATGTTACGGCAATCATGTTATATGCGCTGGTAGTTTCGTCTCAGATCTTGAAATGGAAAAACTGCGGTAAACAAGACATCATGTAAACCATAAATAATACAAATAATCTATGACCCAACGGTCAAAATTAGCCCAGAACCTTAAAGCAATCTCAGAGTTAGTTCATTTATTTTATGGACGAATCACTAGGAGGTGAGGTGGTCATCAACGTGCTCCTCCGTGATTATCACTCTGATTTGACTCAGGTAATTATTTAATCTAATAGGCTGGCACCAAATAAGATAACCGAAAATTACTTGGAGTCAAGCAGCCTCGGGTAGTCGGTGCAATGAATGCAAGCGCTTTAAGGGGTTACATAGGTCTTGTATATTCAAAAAATTTATGCAATTTTTTTTATTTCATATGAAATTCTAATACTTCAAGCACATTTATACCAAATTTTAAGTAAAAACGAGCAATATTACCGGAGCTATAGAGATTTGAATACCGCTTGGTCGGTACGTGCGCTTTGCCTTACCTAGCGTATTATACGCATGCGGCGCGGTTCTACCACGTAAAATCAGCTCCTTTCTTTTTCATCAAACATCACAACATCAAAAGGATGCTCTGAACATCGCAAATGAGGCGAACGAATTACTATATGGACCTGGAATCGACGACTCGATGTAAGTTGCTAAAAAATAACTTTCATTCATTAAATCGCGGGAATAAAACATTAAACACGTTTTTCTCGAAACTTTGTTTTTCCGTGCGGTAGGCACGATTTCTCGAGAACGAATCTACCGATTTTGCTGAAACTTTGCACAATTCCTCTTTATAGTATTAACTCGTTCTCTAACGAAGGAATTTTCACTCGGTCGTTTATGTTTTATACGAAAAAAATATTTTAAAAACGATGAAAATCGGAAAAATGCTAAAAAAAAATATGTGACGAAAATTTATTCAAACCCTTTGAAAACTTTTAATTTTGTTGTCAACTCCTTCGTTCAAGCATAAGCCAAGGGCATAAACTATAAGAAAAAAATTGAATTTTTGATTTGAGATGAACCTGCACCGAAATATTCTGCCTACCGCAAAAAAGGTTGGACGAGGAAAACTGCAGGAAAATTGACAATCTTCAATGTTTTTAGCTGAAATTTTTTTTACAGCTTATTGAATTGCTAAACTTTCTATGTGTAAATTTTAAATAAAATAGATTTTTGGTTTTCAAAATATAATTTTCTGAAAAAGTTTTTTTTTCTTCAATATCTATGTAACCGCTTAACCATTGCCACCCAACACCCATAATGCTAATAATTAACAGAACTAAATCTAAGAATAAAATAGATTTTGTAACATTTTTGGATATAAAGAGGTGAAAATTACTCTGGCACCCAGAACATAAAGGCCCAAATAACCCACCGAGGGCCCGTTCTATTATACGACGAACGAAGCGAACGCTCTAAGCTTTGAAGACGGAAAAGTGCCGAAAAACTTGCAAAATAAAAATACCGCCACCGACAAGATTTTCAAATTAATGGTCAAGAAAATACAATTTTCCTGAAATACACTTTCTAAAAACCATAATTTTATATTTTTTTTAAATTTTGAAACTGCATTTATAATATACTGAACGATTAACTAAATAAATTCATTTAAATTAATTTGATTAATTAAATATATTAGAAATTTAATATTTGAAACTTTGGGTTTTTGAGATGAACTTTGTTGATGTAATCTCGAATCAAATTTTAAAATTTGTGGACTTGGGCACTTCGAATTGCAATAGAAGCTAGTTTTTAAAAAGTCCTTAAAATAACAGTAGAGATGACACGTGACAAATGAATGATTACAGTCAAAAATCTCGTTTTTCAACATCGAGAAAATAAACTTAAACATCAATTCACCTAAAATTTTCAAAAGCAACAATAGTAACAGTGAAGTGATAATTCATTGAAAATTAGTGAAAATAACGACCCTGTAATCGTTTGAAGAATCAATTAATTTTAGAAAGTCTATGGTGGAATTTTCAAAAAATATGTGATAAAATAAACTAACTCACCAATTTGTAAAATTAATAATTTTCTAAATTCTCTATGAATAATTTCAATCAACCCTTGCAGTAAATGATTAAAATTCTTCAACCTAAAATTTTTGAAATTTTGGTTCTACTTATTTAAAAAAAATCGTTAAACGCCTTGTAACATCGTATGAACGAATTGTATTAAGGATTTTTATAAATTACACCTTCAATGAATGATTATTTTTAGAGAAAATATTCAAACAACGCTCAACGATAAGCAATTAAAAAAATTCCATTTTATTTTCTAACCAGTTGAACATTATATTCGCAATCGCTCAGCTCTTTGGCCAAAATATTTAATTTATGTTTTTTCCATTATCATAAAAGATCTAAATCTAACCTTGAAGTAATTTACGAAGCATCTACCATCTCGACACCTCTTCACGAAATGTTTATTGTACTTCTTGTATGAATTCAAACAATAAACGGTCATCAAGCTAATTTTAAGAATGCTATAAAAAAATTAATTACCATTTGATTGTTTACAAAGCATCTCTTTGATTTTTATGCTATCAATTTAGATATTTCCAAGCAATTAACAGATACATTTTGTAGGCAGCATATGAAAAAATAGAAAGTAATTACGGCAATTTATTGACGCGTTAGAGATATTTAGTAGAAATAATTTATTTTACATTACATTTACGCCGAACAATGTTTGTTTGTAGCTCTCAGGTGTATTTCGTGATAATTGAAGTTACAAACAAATGCTGAAATACATAAATAAAGAATCAATGATTGTGATTTATTATTGTTTTTTCCTACGATGTTTGGTGTGTATAAATCAGGAATAATTTTTGTTTGCATTTCGATAGGCATTTTCTCGTTGAAGTTGAAAAGCGAATTGACTTTCAGTATGCCACCTTGCAAGAGTATATATACAGAAAATTGTTCAAAAAGCCATATAAATGCTAAATGGATTTCCGTTTACATCAAACCGAATTCATGGAAATAATTGTTGTATAAACATCTCTATAAAAGAGTTGTTTCTTTGCAATTTCATGGTATCGATAATTTTGTAGTATCCTCGCCTATAACTGCCTCTTTTCCTGATAATATGGCTGGCACTTACGAAATATTTATCTGAATACAGTATAATATACTCAATTACAACATTTCAGATTAACTTCTCTGGTAAATGATAGTAATCAGTCGCAAATTAATATGCTCATCAAATCCTTAACACTTTCAAAAGCTCATCAAGAAATACTCATCTGTAGATCAGCCTAGTATGAATCTTTAAGTGAACATATTTCCTCCCATCGATTTTTATCCAGGAATCTATTGCAATAGCAGCGACATGAATTCCGACGAGAAAAGGAGAATGAGGACTACCATAAAACGCTGAGATCATAAATTCTTATTGTAGGAATGGATGTTGAGCTGCTGTTGAAATTGAGAATGAACATTCCGTTAAGATTTGTAAATTCCCAACAAGGACGAACAGAACGGAGATGTACTCTCCGATGTCTTTATCTCATTTCTTCATGCTTATTGTGGGCAAGCTGAAATTATGGCATTTTTGCAGTCATAATCTCCCTGAATGGATTTAAGAGTCCTGGGATTTTTTCAATCAGCCCTGTTGCTATAAAGGTCTAAGCTGATTTTGGAGATTTATTGTCGTAAACGTAGAAATTAAATGTGTTCAGTTTTATAATCGCTCTGAGATACGGCTTGTATTGGTTAACGTTATTGAATTTCAAAAATATTTTCCTGATAAAAAAATAAGTTAAATTAAGATATTATGAGCTTTTGTCTTCATGAAAGTTTGCTATCGTTAGAGAAATATAGTTGCAGAGCTTATCTTACCCTAAAAACAAATTTGATCTAGAATTTCACAACTGTCTGTACTATCGTTTCCTCAAATGAGAAACCATAAATGGGTGATTATGCCAAAACTTATATTTTTCGACCTCAAACATCGACAGACTTTTTATAGCAACAACTTTATTCTTGAGTTCTGTAGCCATTTAATGTCAAATAGAATAAAAATTATAAAATGGGGAGTATTGTTAATTTTACATATTTTAAGCATATTTTCAAGATTTTTTTTTGAAAATACTGCAGATATAAATTTATTTCTGAACAAAGCACATAACAAATAATTTAATCAAGATTATTCTCTAAAATTTTTGGTCCAAAAATATTAATTATTGAACCAATGACAGCAAAATTCGTAGACCCCTAAAAAAATATAGTTTTGCGGTGCACAGCATAACTCATCACTCGATCATCTGATGACAGAAAACCAAAACGATTTCGTTAGTAAATGGGAAGTGTGGTTTCGGCGTAACGAATGGCTCCTTTTCAGGTACTGCCATTTACCCACTCGTTACGAGACAGCACTACCACCGCTGGCTTGTTGATGGATCAAGCTCGCTATATTTCAACTATTTTATAATTTTACATCTGCGAATTATAACGACTGTCACTTTGTTTCGTATGTATGCCTACGTAGCTTTTTTCATTATTTACGTTTTATCATGGGCACAATAGTGTTAGCAAGTCGTTAACCAAAAGCACACTAAGAGACGAAAGTTGTCGAATAGACCAGGAGGTTCTAACCCATGATAAAACGTAAAAAAAAAAGATTTCGTTAGTTTAAGAATTTCTCGAGGTAAGCACGTCAAGATATATTTTTTTATCGATTTTTCAATTTTAAGTATCAATTCTAAGTAAAAAAAAAGAATTTTTTTAATGGTTTTATTCAAAAATCGATAAATTTGTTATTTTAAAACATATTCTAATCATCAAAAATAAAATATCTTGACGTGGTTACCTCGTGATTTATGTACAAAATAACTGTGCAAAAGGATCGGATAAATATATTGTGAGTTAGAACGTTTACCGACACTGAAAAAGTGTTGGAAAAACGTGTTTAAAAAGAAAAACAGCCGATTTACAGTTTATAGCGTGTCGAAGAGCAAAGTTTCAAAATCCTGTCGCTCCGTCAGTTTTGCTTCAATCGACCTTAAAATTTAACTGAATGCAAAAAATACCCTACTCCCCCCTTAAACGATTTTTGAAACATTAACCGCAGATTTCGAAGAATGTTAAATTTTAAGATTGTGTTTTTCAAAAAATGTATGTGGTTTTCAGCTCATTTTTTTTGGAATTTAATTATTAGCTTGAGGAAGTTCAACTTTTGATTAACTTTAAAGTTATTTCTTTTCATCAATATTGCGAAATACTAAAGCAAACTACTGTCGAATAAAAAAATAATAAAATGCAAAACAATAAAATTAAATCATCTTTATTTTTATAATTATTATTAGTTTTAGTGAAGATGGTTTATGGCTAAAGTTGTTGCTCTTTTAATATTGGTATCGGAAGATTATTAAATCCGTCGCTACATTTCTGAACAGATTTCCGTATTTATTATTAGAACAAATTAACATTTATTTTTATGAAACACTTCAGTTCCATGTCAAATGGTAAATTGAGCTTATTGACATGAAACAATTGAAGTTATATCGGGATAAATAATAAGATATTAATTAACGCGTTGTAACATTGCATGTATACACTTTTAATAGACACGTTATCAATATGTTTGTGGCATATATTAAACCGCATGCACTCAATTGTGTTGGAAAATGGATGACATAAAGCCTATTAATTTGATACTTTAGCGATGAAATGCATTCGAAATTGTCGCATTGAATTAAATCGGGCTGAAACATCCATTAGGCTAGCATCAAAGGCAACTGATATCGAATTTAATTTTTTCAATCCATTTATAAATCACATGTAACTGCTGCGATTTCAAATCTTTTTTTGCATCAACTTCAAATCAATTTGTCCTCAAGTCTGCAAGATTCTATCTGATCTCTTTAAGGATTCTTTCACCAATCAGCAACGGTAAGATAAGTCATAAAGAAAATTACACCACTAAGCGCCTATTAGCCCCTATCAAATTTTCTGAACATCGTCTACCAACCAGTCCCTCGTCTGGTTTTCATTATCCTTTTTCTACTAATCCGTCTCAATGTTAACTCAACCACGACAATGATGCTACCCAGAAAAAACTCTATCCAATCCCTTCATTATTTCTCTTGAAACGCACCCATAATTTTTATGAAACCTTTTACGCTTAACCCTTATCACAAAGGTGTAATATCATGGTGACAAAAATCGATTACATCACACTTTTAACTTGCTGAAACTTTTCGGATCTCGTTCTGCCACTCATCTTCCTTCAGTCAGACGTGTCATTCATTTGCCAAAGATATCTTGATCCTGTTTTGAGAAGCAACAAATAAAAAAAACTTCTATGAATACCAATGGTTTCAATAGCGTTATAAAAGGACATTTATCGGAGGTCGCATCAAAATTCATCCGTGGAAAAATATCAAGCTCTCATTTGTTGTTAGCTCGGGAAAAACTTGTCGCGCTGTCGTTGGACTATCTTTGAAAATTTTAGGTGATATTTCCATTTTGATTCTATCCGAAATTGAAGCGGTTTCATGCCATGTTGGGATCAAAGTAAGTAGAGACAACCTTTTCTTGTTTCAACCTTTAATTTTCTTTACCGCTTCATATTCTATAGACAACAACCCGCTTTTTCTGTGGGTGACATGCTACTGATTTTTTTCTGAATCTTTTATTCATGACTCGGGAATCTATTCAAGGTAAATATCGTGGAAAAGAAGCCAAACAACCCTTAGAACGAACTTTTTTGCTGTCACTTATACAGAGAAAGGAATTTTCGAAACATAATAAAATTGACATGGACAAATTTTTAAATGTTACAACAATTAGCGCTCTAGGTGAGGAATTGATGGATATTGAAATATTTTATTCTGCATTCAAACTAACCCAATATCTAGCTACGATAGGAAATAGGAAATGCCATGATTGATTCGCGTTTTGCTTTTCAATATTCTAGTCACCAAAATCGTGGAACTGCACTCTGAGGTTTCACAAGAAATCAGAGAAAACCTACGAGCACAGATTGCCATCTGCTGCTGCAAATATATATATTGCAGAAAAAAAACAAATTTATTCCTTTACTGGTTTCAAATTAATCACCGACCTAGATAAATAATTGCTTACATTTATTTAATACTGACATATTTAAAGTTATTATTAAGATGCAATATATTCCTGTGAACCTTTCATTGTACTTCTTCAGTTTACTTGAACATTTTATATGTACTATCAAATATTTCAAGCCTTGCGCTCACTTAACTGCTCAAAAGTTATATTACTTTTTGGAACAAACTTATTTTTCAGTGAAAGGGTAACAAGGGCTGAATGCTTTATGACTGCTTATACCAGAGAATGCATTGGATATGATGCATTCTCTATTTGATGGTCAGTGGTATACTTCTCAAGTTATATATAAATTTGCAAAACATGGCGCAAAAATTTATGCCTGTAAAAATATTAAAATTCAAGTATGCCCTATATTATTTTTGGTTCAAACAAAATAAACATACAAATTAGAGAGCATTCAGACTGAGCGGAAAAGTGATATAGACTCAAAAGCATCATTATATAAAATTGTGACAGCAAATCTTGACGAAGTTTTACTTTTTTGATTATTAATTATTAACGATATTAAATCCGTAAATGTAAAATACCCATCATCAAATACTAAAAATTACATTAAAATAATATTCTTCTTAAAATTTTCAAAGTCGGCAAAGCATACATTAATAACACTATTGATATTCATTCTTTGATCGGATTGCTAAATACTGTGATCCGCCAGCCCGGGTTAGGCCATCTTGCGAGTAAAAAAAGGGTGAATTTCGTTATTTTTTACAAACATATTAAAACCAGTTGATTTTTTACCGTAAAGTACTTTATTATATATGTATTAAAGAGTAAAAAAATTTTTTAAATTTTTTGGATAAAAAATGGCGGCGCTTGTGTCCGATCCCGGATGGGCAATTTTTGTAACACGTAAAACGGGCGTACTCACTGCTCCCCCAGGTTTGAGCCAAAAACAACGAACGAAACGATTTTAAAAGCATAAACTAAAAACTGATAGACTACATAGGTAAATTAAAAATTACCGTTGTTTTTTTAAATGTCGAGCGTTTGATTTTTTTTTTAATTTTTCGCATAAAAATCATATGATAAATTGTTTATAATAATAAAATTTTATAACTTTTCGCAAAATCCACATGTAGTCTACTAGATTATACATGGTAAATGATGCTATAAAAATTTCAAGGGATTCGATAAAGATTTGTAGCCGTAAGCGGTACGCCCGTTTTGAAAAATGTAGTTTCGAGAAAACAGCTCTTTAAAATTTACGGTCACCACGAAGTGCTTCGGAAGAATACCAAGAACAACTAGAATGACAATTTTCATGGCTATGGTGTATTTTTTCCTTATTCTTTAGGGTTTAAGAAAGATTTAAAGCTAATAAAAATAACGATTTTTATAAATTCTCAAGGTGGCCTAACCCCTTAAAGTGTTCTCAACCAATAATAGGGAAAGTTTAAAAATGGTTGGTCTTTCCGATTTTTCAAGGTACCCAAAGATCAACAAGTAAAAAAGATTAAAGCAGGAGCGGATTTAGTAGGGTTATGATATTTTCCAATCACTTCTTAGAAACAAAAATTACTTTTCGTTTTCTTCTTAAAGTTCTTCAAACTAATCAGCAGTTTTGAAAATATTTCCAGGTATAAATAAATCAGACGGTAATTTCTTGTTTGCTTGCAAGTATCAGGAAAGTACTAGGAAAATTTTCAAAAAAAAAAAACAATCTAAAACTGTAAGCTATTTGCAACAACGTCATGCCTAAATTTTTCAGGTAATATACAAGCACTCGACACTTGTTAGTCATAAAATTTACTCAGGAATTTTCCGAGAAAATTTAAGAAATCTTTTCTACTCATATTTTGCAGTCTAGGATACTTCTAAGCACAATATTCTTTCGTTAACCTGACTTAGTGTATAAAAATCAATAATCTTGCAAAATTGTTACTAAATTTTCTTAAATTATTTAAATGCATGTAAAATTGCGGTTCAGAGATTAAGAAGAGGTCAAATACGTTCAAAATTTTCCCAGAATCAAAATATTCAAAAGTTTAATCTGATCAATTGTTGCGGAGTTTCGAAATTTCAACACCGTTTTTTTTTTCGAATCAACTTTCGTCAACAGTTTTCAACATATTTTATTTTCAAATCTTTCCGCTTTCTCTATCGTCTCTTCAGCGTTTTTAATTATTTTAGTTTTAACAAACAATGAAAGATAAAAAATTCACTAAAATCGCGAACTAAATTTAAAGACACTTTTTTGAAAACACAATTAAAGTTATTGTTGGAAATTTATGATCAATGATAAAAATTTGGTTGAATATGATTTCTAAAATAAAAATTAGATCTATTGAATTGTCTTAAATTAAAAGATCCATTCAACATCTGAGAGAAGCTTTGGTTTAGGAAAGTTGTGAACTATTTTCAAGATTACATCCTGACACTTAAACAAATGAAATAGTGAAAACATATTCGCATTAGGATAAAAATTGCGAAAAAGCTTAGAATACTCGGTGACATGACTGCCATTAAATATTTCCAATAATAATTTTTAATAACAACTTTAGAAAATAAAAGCACAAAATTTCTCATCGATGTGTTCGGAAAGTGCTCGATAAATTCAATCGAGTAATAATTGTTTAGCTTTCATAACTTATTTATTTCTATGCAAAACATTGCCTACAAAGAGTTCAGATACTATACATTCAAAACTCAAACAATTTTCATTTTCCAGTTGAAAACTACACCAGAACATTCACCACGCAGTCAAAATTGCATAAGGAAAATTCCATTTTACTAAAATTAACGACGTGGAACGTTTATGGCAAACATCATTGTCAGTCAGATCGTTGCTTACATCAATGAATTTACACATTGGAAATCATCAATCTATCATGTACGACTATCTTGTCTAAATTTTCGATACTCACACACACACTGCCACTACAGTGGACCAAAATAAACATACATATAGCCAAACTATTTCCCTCCATCGATTTCTTCAATATTTCACGCTGTTTAACAGTAAACGAATTCTTATTAAAGTTTTCACGGTCGAGAATATTTATTGGTGAAGAAAATCTGCTCATAGCATTCGTTAAATTCGAATTTTATCAGACACATAAGTTTCCGTCCAGAAGTTTTACGACTGATTTGAGCTGAGGATTCTCGAAGGATTTTCGTAGTTGCAGGACGGAATACTGCCAATTGAAACGGAATCAATATCTCTTGTCCAATTTTAACTTTTAACAGGAAAAGTTGATTTGTCGTGAAATTAAATGAACTTTTCAAGAAAACAATTTTAAACATCGAAATTATTTGGGTGCATGATTCAAGTTGTAAAAATTTATTGAGCGGTTGTGATGAAAATAGATAACCGAAAAAAGAGTACATTAAGGCGGAAACTTGTGATCTTCAAGTTTTGATTGGTTCTCAGTATTTTCATCAAGTTTGAATCAATTTTAAGAGATTCTATAAATGCAGATACCTTTGAAACGTTACTATTTAGATCAAGTGCCTAGATGATATACATGGTGATTTTAATATCTTCTGACCAAAAAGCACCCGAAAATTCTCATTTAAATTGCCCGCGTTAATTATTTTTAAGTATGTTGGTACTACTGTCCTTAGTTACTATGCCAAAAATGAGCGCGATCTGTCAGTCAGTTTGTTTACGGCAGCTGGTTGGTTCAGTCCACTTCAGTAGTGTTCGGCGAATTTAACAATGGAAAAAGAGTTTATCTCAAGTTTTGTGTTTGGAACGAAGATTCGTGTGCGGAATCGATGCGAATGCTAGAGAAGGCTTACGGCGAGTCTGTTTTATCGTCGAAGTCTTGCCTCGTTCCAAACGGCCGTCGACCTCTTCAACTGACAATAACGTCCAAAAAAATTAAAGAAATCGTGCTCAAAAATCATCATGCTAATGTTAGAGAGGCAGCACGTGATCTCGACATTGTTTGTGAATCAGCTTGTTTGGTTATGAAACAAGGCTTCACAAGACCTGATGATTTAAAGAGTACTTATCAAACAAAAAAAATAGGGTTTTTTATGATTACAAAATATATTCATATGAAAAAACACAGACCCACTATAGTCTCTCATCAAATTATTACTTTTGTTATTGTTTTCAATAGTTTTCTAGGTATTAGTTGTTTGTGTGGACCTCAAGGACCGTATCTCTTGGCTCGGCTTTGATTATTTTTGCATCGGATTCGAGTTACGATTAATTTACAATACATTTTATCTATTCAGTGATTAGCTCTGAATGCGAAGCCACATAGCACAATAACTCTAGATAAGTTATAAAGTAAAAATGTTCAACTCAAAAATGGTCATTACTCGACGAAATGAAGTTAAAGATAGACTAAGGAAAATTTGGAATAAAAAAAGCAAACCACATTTTAAAAAGGAACGTTTCGTACGTAGTAATCTACCACAATATTTTGAAAAAATGACCAAAAAATAAATAGCGGTTGTTTGAATTTTTTCGAAAAATCGTTTTTTTCCTCTTTTTTTCGTTTGCCAAATGTTTGGGATTGAGTTTTGGCTTTTATTGTGGTAGATTACCATACAAAGATATGAATAAAATAGTACACCAAATTTGACTTAAATCGGTTCGGCCAATCAGGAGAAAAGGTGTCCGCAGTAAAAACGTCATTTCGAGAAAAACGCGTTTAAAGTTTCGATTACCGAAAATATCGCTTACCAGGCGAAAAAGGCGTGCGCACTGAAACTGCCGTAACTTCTTCATTTTTGGGAATATCTTAATGAAATTTTGAGACGTGATTTCTGAAGGTATGATAAATTGAAAAATGAAATGAAAATTGATTTTTCAAAATTATAACCGGTTCTACCCCCAAACTGTTATGAATCGTTTTTTTCGCTACGTACAATAGTCAGAATAGAATCAACTGCACTGAAGTATCATCCATCCAAAAACATACAATGATGCGGTAACAGTGCAAATACAGAAGGAAATGCAATGAAATTGCAGTAAAAAAACTCGTCAACGACAATTTTTCCCTTGTATTTTCATTCGACAAGCTGTATTACAGAAAGCTTGAAGCCTCACCAAAATTTCCCTGCAGACCAGTATGTAGTAGTGCAATCCAGTTTGGAAAAAATGCATTTAAAAAGTTTAACATACAAAATTTCCTCAGCAATTTTTTATTACTTTCCACTAAAATACCTTTTTGTTTTTCTACATCTCGGCTTCAATGGGGAAGAATACCAATAAAAAAAACTTCTTTTTTATACACTGTATCTATTCACTGTTAGTATTCAGAGTAGGAAGCAGTAGAACGAACTATTTACACATTTTAGAAAACTTTTCAAATAGTCAAGAAGAATCAGGTTTCCTTAGTATTTCTATTTGAAAGTGTGGAAAATCACACCGAAGCACTGCACATGCATTCTTTTTTTCTTTTCACCAACACTGTTACTTGCACTTAGATGCAATTTTAAACTTTAAAATATATGCAGGCATCAATAATGTTTAAGTGGAAAAACCGACAGACACATTACCTTAATTACACCACACACTGGAACGTATTAACTTTGCTCTTAGCCAACCATATGCTTCCCGATAACCACTAATCGCTATGTGATTGCATTCAACATTTGCACACTGTGAACTACCACCGAGAGCAACACTTTTTCTTCGCTGGGCCTAGAACAAGTAACCTTACTGCTCCCCTAGCCTAGCCTTGGAGCACTATTCAAATATGCTATATCCACTCTAATGAACCGTGACCGCACCACGCCCGACCAGAAACATCCTTCGCAAATGACGACCAGAAGTCGACTAGCCCGGCCTGCTACTGTCCTATCTGTTTTCCTCAATGAAAATTCGCCAAAGTTAAAATGTTCCGAGAAAATCGGTGGAAATAAGCGTAGTACATATTCTGTTGGCAAGGAATCGTTTGGTTTGTAACCAGGCGGACAGGTTCCATTTCCCCGGAAAGCTTTTTTGTGTTTCCCCGGCAATAACTGCCTTGAGGGGAGGCATGCGTGGGAACAAGGATATGCGCGCCTGAGATCCCCTATCGCTTGCATGTAGCCAAGTAGCAGAAAATGCATCTTTCCTGCTAACTATATATAAGAAGTTTCCTTTTCCGTGGGAGGTGAAGGATTATGGTGCATGCATGCAAGGAAATACGTGGGAACTGTGAACGATGGATTATTTGCTTTAGGCTGAGGCAGACCACATTAAAGCAAGTCGTTTTATTCTGCACGGAAGATTTTAGTGGGTGTGTGAAACCTTTTGGTAGTATTTAAACAGTTTTATTCTTTCTGCAAGCCTACGCAAGAAACACCATTTTATAGATGTACACATGTGAATTGAGTTGGAAGTTTTTGAGTTTCCATGCAATCAGTTCCACGTTTGGCATATTAAAGATGGACAGAGAGACGGAAAACAGATTGAAATTCATCGCAATATTCAATACGATGTAATGTTTGCGGTAAATCCAAAACAAGCAGAAGTTCAAAAGCATCTACTTTATCTCGGCAGGAAAACTTGGAAACAATCATTTACGTAGCTCAATAAATTATAATTAAATAACAAATTATACAAAATTATGATTGTAGGTCAAGTTTTCGAAGAAAAAATTATAGTTTTTTAGAGTGACAATTTTTCACTGATTAACTCCATTCATATAGTATGTGTGATGTGGCTTTTTTCTGAAATTTACGTGTTTAGTTTGATGGTCTATGTATGCCTAGTTGAATTCATCAGATCAATTTTTTAGACAATTTTTTTGGTTGAGCAATTTTTCAAATCAATTCTCTGGAAATAACACTCAAACATTTTCCAATTTTTGAAATTAAACTCCCCCCCCATCACCCTACGAGTGTTTTCTATCTGTTCAACAGTTATGCGAATGACGAGTTGAAAGGATCTTTTTGCAAATTCATCTACGGAAGGATGTTTATTTGATCCAGGAATCGATGAGTAAATCAAACAAAAGAAACAAAGTTGTACACATTTTTAATTCCTGAAAATTTCTATCGAAACATGCAATGGCATTTTTTCTCAAAACACGGTTTCCAAAGTGGTATTCATAATATTTCGAGTGAGAAAACCCAAAAGACTTAAATAAAATAGAAATAAAAAACCTATAGACTTAAATTTTCACATAGTTATCTTTGGTTTATTATCTAGTAGTTGTCGCAAGAGTTTTAAACTTTACTTTATTACTAATATTAAAATTTGAGAACAAAAAGGGATCGATTTTCATACAAAATGTAACACTAAATGCATTGTAATTTTCCCCAAAAAAAACTTAAAATTTTAAAAATCGCCTTGGTCAAAAACTGTCGATTATTTTTAATTTATTTTTAATTTAATTGATATAGATCTATTTCTGGTGAGTGACATTTTCCGGTCACGTTTTTCTTTATTTTTGAATAAAATTTCTTTTTCAACACTATATTATTTATTTAGACAAGATATAACCAAAAGGTATAGCATAGCAAATGTTTCCTACGAAAAACATTCAAACTTTACTCTTTTCTTCTATTCCCAGGTGTAGGCTTTACGTAAAATTATTATATTCCATTTTTGACGGAATTTATTTTTGAAAAAAATATTAATTTAATTTTGTAGATGTTTAGACCTATTCAACACTTATTTTTATACTTTTGTTGTGAATTTCAGAGGAGGCCATTTTTCGTTTCAGGTAGTACCAAGCATTTTTCGCCTTAATTTGTTTATGTATCAACCAAATATTTTTTTAAGCGTTTTCTATATTAAAACTGCTTTATTTCGAACGCAACACTTAGTAATATTTGGTTTGGAACAGTCTGGTTTGAAAAACTTTAATATAAAAGTTGTGAGCACATTTTCTTACTTCGTTTTTTTCAAGCAGTTCAAAATTCTAATTTAGTATTTGCTGAAACAAACATGAATATTGCGACATCTTCTTTTTCTTTGTAAAAGGATACATCAAAATATTTAAAATATTTATTTATTTATTTATGTCAAACTATTTTAATTCTAGAAATAATAATTCCTTCCAAAAATAATTCCATCCTCCTACCTTGTTCATTGGTTGTTATATGTGGTAAAAAAATATGTTTTTATAAATTATTTTCCAAAAAACTGACGAGTACTTGCTCAAAAAATGTTTAGGGTTTTTTTTTGCTTTTAAAATCATAATCATTGTCATAAAGTGCTTAATAAATTTTAGAATTTTGTTGGCATTTGTCAATAAACAACGACTGTTTGAGCAAACATATGAACCTCTTCAAAATAGAACTCCCTATCCAATTCGTTGCAACAAAAAGACGTTTCAAACTCTAGAAAATATAATTGAATTGGATTGAAGTAAAGTAAATATGATGGAATTGCACGCCTATTTTGTGATTAAGAGCATCATTTAGTTAGTGAATGAGTAAAGTAATGTTCATTTGATTTATTATTGCGTCGTTTTCAAACTGAGAAATAGAATTAATTCTCATTTTCGTACATTTTCTTTTCTTTAGGAAAGTGTATTGATGAAATTCAACTGGATTGTAGATATAGCCTACAAATCTCTCGCAAATCCTTTGAGGCTCCTGTTTATTTGATCAATAGCCACACACATTTATTTCCGATAACTGACTGGCTGTCGTCGATCTAATTATTGCATACTATTAATTAGTCGCAGTCTACGAAGATAGAATCGAGAACAATTGACATCACAAATTCGTACGAATTTCCAATCAATTTTGATTTGGTGAACGTTTTTGGAATACAGTTCGGGCCAATGTAGCATGACACGATTTCTCTGCACAAACAACGCTTGATACATTGTTGATTGTTAAATCTAGTCATTATTCCCTCAAAGCGTGTAATTTGACTATAAATCCAATTTACAAGTCCGTCCAAACTGCAAATTAACTCTCAAACTAAATTGCGATAATTACAATCAAGCAATTTGGTCACAAGTGTTCAACTAAACTGGATAAAGTTGTAAGTATGTTGTCTGCATATTGGTTTAAACAGATATGTCACTGTAAGAAGCTCATGTCGATAGCTACGAATTTGGTTCCATCATATTTATTATAGTTCTTTGCACACTTCGGTATGGACCCATCAGGAAAATCATGTTCAATTTTACATGAAATTTATATCGTTTCAATTTTGTTCCATTTCGTTGAAAAGGATGTCGGCACATCTTAATGACAAACTGGGGCACATATTACACAATCATAGAAATATGATGTAATCTTTTATAAAAATATGATAATACATCTATGATGAAACATTCGACGGCAACATAAAATGGTACATTACACTACATCATTTATCTAGGGTCCAATTGCAAAAAAAATATTCTAGAGCGTTTGAGTTTTTATTCAAAATTTTGGGTGAATGTGGTGTTTAAGCTTCAATGATATTAGATAACTCAGCAGGAAATGCATTTTTAATAAACGTAAAAACCCTTCTCTTGGACTCTTGGACATAAACGTACGTATGGTGTTTATGGTAGTATATTCAACATTCGATCATAGATATATAATGAAAAAATCTTTGTCATATCTAGGATATTACACGGTCCCATCCTATGATCAAACTTCTATGATCAAAGATTTCATCATTTTTCTATGATCATGTATAGACCAGGGCGGATTGTTGAGGGGGCACACTGATTTTTGCGAAAAAAGTTGTGGAATAAGTCGTATAACGATAATTGACCTATCTTTCTTCTCAAAAAAAAATCGGGAATATTTGAAAAAAATCAAAATGTTGAATGAAAAAAGGCTGTTTCCCGTTTTTTTTTCAAATAGTAATTGCTGTTTCGGAGTTAAATGTTTTAAAATTTGTGTCTCCTGTCAACGCCCAAATGTAGTTGTTTTTTTACAGATCCGCTCTGGTCTAGTAATGCATGCTTAAAACTTATAGATTCAGCATGACTCTAACTCTTTTGCCTAAACCTTCTCCTGTTACTATGCAACTGATTCACCTAACACTATTCCAACTGGTTTTTTATTGATATACGATCTGAACTAATAGACCGAACTTCGGAACGGTTTGCTGTCTCACCACAAAGTAGCGTATGGATATCTCATAGATACGCAAAACTACCCGCGATATTTTAATAGAGACAGAATTGAAGCGTATAATCATTTATTGGTTACAATATCAAATATCACACTAAGTTATGCTTTACGCGTTGCTGAACAAATGCAAATAATTAAGCTTACACGAAATTTGATCGTTCATCCGTCACTGAATTTGAAATCTAAAACTGAATTACATACGAGTATGTACATATTGGTTTTTAGATGCATGCGAAGGAAGAGGGTTCCAATTTTATTGATGGCAACTTTGAATGTGGTAATTTAGCATGGACGTTTTCAATTAGTTTGCGTATGAATCAATCTTAATCTCTTCAAAAATCAACTTTAGGATGAAGTACTTTCAAAAATGTCTGGACAATTCTATCAATAAGAAAATATTTCCTCCCTTAAGTTTTCTGTAAGTTGTGATGTATGTATATGTTTGCCTACAGTCTGACGCAAAACAATACTTGTCTTACTGAATTAGATTATGTGCATTTATCCATCATTGTCATCAATCGCATTCTCCCTCCGAAATCAATGAACCAACTTTCACCACTAGTTCAAAACCAAGAAAATTAAAATACCAAGTTTTTAAATTTTGATTGATGATTTGTTTTCTGCTGACATTCTAGTGTAATTTTAAGAACTCTTTACATTTAATATATTTGTTCTTGCCTTTTTGGACACAATCATTTCTTTGATTTCTTTCAACCATTTTCTATGCATACCTCAAAGTATCATTTCATTCAGTGTTCTCACAGACATAGACAATCGTTACAAATTTCTCTTGTTATAACAAAAACCAGGCAACAGACCAATAAACTACGACTAATATTACTTCAGTGATCAAAACATTTAATACATTCAGTACATATACAAAGGACATGCATTGGTCCCATCAACAAATAAATTTACGCTACACTTCAACTTTTATAATACTGTCTGGACACTTACCACTCAAGGATGTTTTTATACGAGATGATGTCCTTCGCTGGGAACCAATATAAATTGCTAACAGTCAAATAGACATGACGCTAAGGGTGATTTTCGTTTTACGATGGCCTACATATCATCACACTATCTGAATGCTGAGTCGCATTCATGTCCTTCGGGGACATTTTAAGTTTATTAGGCTGATATTAATTCACTGACTGGTAATTACATTATAGACTAACGCTCAGATAAAATTCGAGGACGAATGGATAGCAAAGTCTTGGATTCAATCATGATGGGATGATAATCTTGAGTACTCTGCGCATTTTTTCAGATTTTTTCTATTTAATTTGATTGTTGAAATAATTGTAACCATTCGTGTGCAACAGATTTGATTTCACGAACATTATGAAAAGCCATATGCAAGACAATATGTCAACGATTTAAATTATTTTTTTAAAAAACACGACCATATGTGCGATATTTTCATGTTGGTGTTCATATGTGATTTTTCATTGAGTAACTTCCATGCGCTACACATGTCTGTTTAAATTCCGATTCTGTTAACCTATTTGAATTATTCATGAATGCAGAAAATAAGTAAAATATTATTGAGCTTGGACATATTGGCATGCAAGCACTACCGATTTGTTTGAATTTAGATTAATTATGATTTGCAAATTTCCAGAGCGACTGTGTATAGATTTTCAATTCGTTAGAAATGAAATGATCGTAGAAAACGTACCCTTGAATCTGTTGCCTACTTAATGCAAGATAAAGTTTTTCAGTCATGGTTTGCTCTTTCTTCTGAACCATCGTTTGGAAAAATGCTTAAAGTAAGCACTTGTTAACATTGACAAGCTAAGAATCCAATTAATACTTTCATTACGTTTGAAAACTTTTTCCAATCAAGAAAACATTATTCAGAATAATGAACTTTGACTGTATATTATTCTTTGTAAGTCTTTATTATTAAGGAAGCAAAAACAAAATAATATTATCTGCTTTCAATTTGAAACAGCAGTGAAATGTTACAGCATCATCGTACATCTCTGAAAATGCAATTATGCAGCGGCTATAATTCCGCGAAATTGCCACTAGGAATAATTACGCTGCTTCCGTCATCAACATCTGCCAGGACGAAAACTTTGCAACTAAGTACTATCGCTTCCCTCGACCAACTTTCTCGTTCAACATATTTTGCCGATAGTTTGGAACACCACATATTACTTTAATGAGCAAATATTCGACAAACAATTGCTGGGTTCTGCATTTTCATGGAAAGTTTTCCGACCATTTGTGGAATTTGTTCGTGATAAAAGTTTTGCGACACTTTCATTGCGGTGATGCCGCAAGTTGGCCGAACGTTTAAGATGATAAGGAAGAAACTGGTGCATAATTGGTATAACTTGATTTAATATCATAATTAAAATGGTACCAGTTTGAGATACAGGATAGAACATTTCCATGCAATATTTGCAAAAGAGAAAGTCGTTATTCATAATGGAGATTTTGTGGAACTTTCTTACCGGTGAGTTCAAAAATTAGATAGAATGTGGTGGAACAAGTAGATACTTATTTATTTATCAGAACTATCAATTGTTATTTTCATACCCCCAAAAAATACGGAAGATACTTTCATAGCCTCAAATTTTATAACAACTAATCATCCTGGTAAAGGTGTTTTCCGAGTGAACATCAAAATTGTATAATAAGATTGTATAAAGTCATATTTTTGGGGTTTTAGTAGGACATTTCTAGCTATTTACTTTCCTATAAAAGAAATTTTTACATTTTTATACATACCAAAACAAGCAATTTTACAGTCACTGTCTAAAAATTTAATTATGATATTTGACTTAAATCATAGAAAATTTGAACTTACAGTCAGAATATCCTGGTCGTTCACCAGAAAATTAATTTTCAAACTTAATTTCAATGATAGGATTTGAAGATGCCATTTCAAACATAATGAATCCTTTCTAATAGCAGATTGAGAGTATTAAAGAACAGTAAGAGAACCTAAAGAGCTCAGGCACTAAATACATTTATATATAATATAAATCACATGAAAGGATGTCCAGCATCGTCCCTATTGCACAACTAACATTAACTTCAACCTTATATGAACTCTACAGGTCGCTCAATTTCACTTTGATGGCATATTCACAGCAAACAATGCATCAAACTTGTGGTTCATTTTTTATGAATGTTTTTCCAGGACGCTAGTATAATGCAGTGAATTTTGAGGTTAAGTATGCAGGAAAGGAGATTTGTCGTTAGAAAAATTAAGTACAGCGATGCATAATAGGTGCCGTTGAAAATTTAAAATAGTTCGATTAAAAAAGATTCTGCTAATATTGCTTACCTTTTGATCATCTCGAATTAACATTTAAATGTGTAATGCTTCATTTTTGGAGTTGCTTTTACACAATTTCTACTTTTAATTATTTTAGTGGATGTTTCGGTGAAAAATTTTCATTCAAAATGTTAAATGCATTTTTTGGAAAATCCAATTCTTTAAACTCAACCACAAAATCATACACACTTCATGTGAATACTCATTAACATTTCCGTTTGATGATCAAGAAATTTTTTAAGGTTTTTGCAGTCCGAAAAGTAGTTTTGGTTAAAAATGTCTACCTTGATTTTTTGTTTTATTTATTTAATAGATTTTTCGTTTTTATTTATTTATTTTCAAATCTATTTCAACACTTCTTTTACCACCATAAAGAGCCAATATTATTTTAAAACCAGCAATTAAAAATATATTGGCACTTTATGGTGGTGGAAAAGGCGTTTAAGTGGATTTGAATGAATTGAGGTGTTTGAGTTTTAAAAAGGAAAATGAAAAAAAATTTAATCATACTTCCACCGGCTGAATCCGAAGCTGCCCAGCACTGTTTTAAGGATTATTACCAAGTGCAGCAAAAAATTCCGGAGGCCACCCTAATAATCCGATTTTAATTTTATAAAGTGCATTTGATAGGTGAAAAGCTCTTTCATATATAAAAAACAACTTCAAACTCTATATGTTTCAGTTTCTGACTTGCGAAATTTTAAAATTTTTAAAATAAGTTTAGATTCCAAAATTATTGTGCGAAATGTACTGAATAGATTTCCATGAAATTTTTTGTACTGTTTTATTATATTCTAAAAATTTGTACGTGAATTATGAAGATCCTTAAGGCGTTCTAAGTGGTAAAAAATTAAATAAAAAAGCTTCTTTACCATTTTTTTATTTATTGCAATTTTTAGGCAAGGGTAAATTTATTTGAAATTTTAACCAATCATTTCCTATACAAAATTTAATTACGCAACTTTCATTACCGCACAGCTTTGCATAAAAAAATGAAGTTTTTTTAATAATTTGTAAACATTTCGATTTATTTATAAATGTTCCCGACTTTTTTAGAGAGAGGATAAGTCAATTATTGCTATGCAAGTTATTTTACAACTTTTCCACAAAAATCAGTTTGCCCCATCTCAACAGCCAAATGTAGTCGTTTTTGCACAGATCCACCCTGGTGTATTTCTTTATCTATCGTCAGATAAGATGCAGTGCTATGCTTTGAACCTGAGAAGCTGGAGATATGCAAGCGGATGGACAGTGATATGCATTCTGTATGTTTTAGAAAGCAAACCAGTTTGCAGCAAAGAAAAGCAATCGAATGAGTGAATGACTTTTATTCCAAACAGAACAACCTATGATATATTTGATGTTTCACCTATTTGTGAATCGGTAAGGGTTGATTTTTTTTGAGTTAAAGACTTTAATTTAATGACTTTGACAGCAATCTTTATACATTTTAAGATGAAAACAAATCTAATCCAAAGCACAAGAAATGAAATCATGATGATAACTATACATAAGCTAAAATAGCGAACACAATTTGTTTTAATATTTTTTTTAAATACTATTTCAAACAACGGATGAAATTGAACAAAACAAATGAAAAAATCATGTCATATCAAGATGTTATTACTGAAATGATTTTCCTTGAAAATTTTGTTTGTAATGATTTTAAGCAAAGCTGTAATGATTTCAATAAATTTTACCAATTTGATTTTAAAAAAATTTAAGGATTTTCTTTGATTTATTTTCCAAACTGATTCTAGTCAAAGCTGTAGAAACAAGGTATGGTAATCAATAAAACTTGCATTAAACTATGTTTTCATGACGGTATTTTTGTCAAATGACGACAGCTGCCACGATATTTCATTGTCTCCCGGAATGAATGATCCAAAAGACTAAAAAAATGATCGCTAGAAAAATACATACGACCATATCAAAGAACAACTTCTACCATCCAAAAATAATAAAATCATGGGATTTTTTCGGAATTATCAGCAAGTGCCCTTGAACGTGGCTTACAGAAACAATGAACAAGGTCATTTGAGAGGAGATAGCGATAGATCTACAAAAGATATTCATGGTTGACCGTATAAATGGTTTGGGAGTATATTTTTTTCTAAATATTAATGATGCCGATACCCGATAGTGTTGGCACTTAATATAATTTCTATGTTATACAACTTATAATTAATACATTCCTACTGTAAGGTGTTTTAGAGTTTTTATGGCGTCACATCTAACGTCTGAGCGAGTTTAGCTGATCCTGAACGCATGTTTTCCTAACATATGTATGTATATATCAATCATACTTTTGGTATATGTTAGAAACATTTGATCAATAGTGAAATTATAAATAAGTCAGTCGCAATTCAATTCAGATCTAAATATTCCTTTTGTGGTATACTGTTGCCATATTTTCTTAAAACAAAAATTCTCTAATTTTCTGGAAACAACAACATCTAAATACAATATATGATTCAACTTACACCAAAGCACTGTTATTTATCCCTTTTTTAACCGCTTTCCACAACACTTACTCAATACACCGTGGAAATTTTTAAAATGTTTCCATCAAAACTAGAAAACATTTATTATTAAGACATGTGGAAAACATAATAAAACATTTGATTTTATCACTTCACCGCTTACTAATTAATTACGTCACGTGCTTGAAATCTTTCAAATAATCTCACGTAATGTACATATGTGTAACCGTGAAGCGCACAATTAATAGAAGACAATAAATCAGAAAATGTAATCAATTTTTGAGGCATAAACATGGGATAACAAAAGAACTTTGTCACTGAGCACTCATGCAAAATTTGAAAGAGAACTTTTAACGGACACAATACGAAAAAGTGTTTCAGTGCCAAATTTATAAAATATTGCAGATGGTCATCTCGCGAACTATTGCGCGAAGAAAGGTGAATTTCGTGTGGCAATTTAGATACATCTACCGTACCGCGACGTCGCAATCTACTAAAAGATGAAGGCAGTCATGAAAAATTGCCGTCCCTATCTATATCTGACTGTTGCCTACCAAATAGTACTAATAGGGTGGATCGGAGCTTGAATGTGATGTTGGGGTGGGATTTTCATTCGCTTTTGAAATGGGTCCGCCATTTTAGAAGCAGTTATAAGTTGAACTGATCCTGATATACCTGTTCAAAATAATATGGAAGTATTTTATTTAGAGGACATCGTGAGTTGATTGATCTTCTGACCGATTTTAACGCGAAGTATTTTACCGACTTGACTACAGATTTTTCACGGTTTTAGTTGATCCATCGCCAAGAATGCTTCGCTTTTCTTTCCATGTTTTGCCATACCCACATCTCCGGTATGCTTCGGAAAATCTGTTGAATATTCAACACCCGACAGTCATCCAGATAGTGTGTGAGACCTACTCATTGTCTGTCCAAGATTGTTTTCCACTGGGCGGCACTTGGGGCACGGAACACGCGAGCATAAATTGGAAAAGCATTAAAAGTTGCACAGGTAATTCATCAAAAAACCAGTGAAATGTGATATGGTCTGAGGTGTGAATCGCCTACTATGATTTTCATACTGAATTTTGTTTTGGCTTGGCCATGAGCAAATCAGTTGCGTGCTAATGAAATGCCGAGATAGCAGTTTTTGCAGTTTGAAAAGTGTTAATGCAAAAAGTAAAACATCAAATGAGACCGATCGTGGATTGGAGGTAGTAATGTGAGAACGATTTTCCTTGCAGAACAATTCAATTCGGAAGCAATTGCAGGTTATTGCTCAGCAACATTTCACAGTTCAGGAATTTTCTTTTCTGGTGGAAATTCATCAACGTTCCCATATCGCGAGTACTTTTTGCTTCCCATTGATTATTTTATCAGAAATAAGTGTTTTGCAACAATCGCTCAGTCAACAGGATGCAGAATTGTATACACGGATTCTGTAATTTTAGTTTTTTTTTTGTTTGCAATTGTGAGTTTCATTTAGGTTTGAGTTTAAATTTAAAAAAAATACAACAAAGATAATGGTACAGTCAGTAGTTAATTAGAATGACGTAGGTAGTGTTTATATCGTCAAAAGCACAATGAGATAGAACGCATACAAGTGGTCTTCGAGAACGAAGAACTCCCATAAGTTGCAAAATTCTTTCCCAGTTACGATGAGTTTGTTTTAAGCTCAAAGCTGAAAGAGTTCAAGTATTATGCCTTGCCCGATAATTTTCCCGGCCTCAATTCAATAGAAAACATTTGTGTAATATTTAAGAGAAAAATGACCGTGGCAACGGCTATATCTACAGTTAGTTCTTTTGTTTCCCAATAACTATTCCAGCCCTTTCGGCAGATTCGACTAGCTAATAAATTTTCTCATTTAATTTGATTCTATTGAAATATTTTAAAATTATATTTCAGAGTAAATGAATGGTAATTTTCTCTGGATTCCTTTGAATTCCTCTGACCTACGTTTTTTTGCTCGTTTAATTGAATGACTCTCAAATCAATGCAACGTTCTTCTACATTTCACAGCAACCGCTTTGTGAATTTCACTATCCACTAAACTTTTATTATGAAAATCAGCAAGTTCCTTTCAACATGCGCCGGATCCTGGCTCTAATCATTCGTACTCTGCCTGTAAATGTAGTAATTACCCAAGAGGATAATAAATTCAAAACCATTTGCTTGGCAGCCTTGAAACGAGCGAAATGGAAAAATCCAGCGCAAGAAATAACATTTACCTTTGAAATGCCAACCAACATTCGTTCTGGTCTGGAATGCAATCACCACTTCTACGATCACAATTCATTTCAACACTTTCCCACCCTCAACGCCCAACTGAGCATATCTTTTCCGCCTTTCGACTTGGCGGTAGCGATTTTTCTTGCCTGATTTAATGGTTTTTAAGTCGCAACGATGGAGATTTCTGCAAAAGAAATTTAAGTGCAAAATCATAAAAAAAATCGCACCGAGGGTGTTTCGAATCAATTACATCTGCACATTGAAAGTGAATAGACCATTCTTTTATTTCATCTATCTGTTCATCCAACCTCGCAGGGATTCTCTATGTCTGCTTTTATGTTCGCTTCCAAATGAATTGATTTCCAAGTGGAAGAGTCTGGGATTTATTGATTCTTTGTCCGTTAAAAGGACCAATAGCTTTTATCCTCTTGGAACAGACCGCACTTGAGGATGGGCTAGAAAGGATGAGGTGATTCCAAATGACTCTACTGTATGTCATCAAAAAGTTAGTGGGACGATTTAGTGATTTAGCCCCCATCGTGATTGGGCTTCGCCGGCTGCAAGGACATTGTAGGATTAAAGCAATTAATTTGGAGTTTTTTTTGAAACAGATGTGGTGAGGATATCGAAATAAGGTCTAGAAAAGAAGATGAGCAAGAAAGACATGAAACTTATTTGGAAATAAACGATTTAGTTGGGGAATAATTGGTTCATGTTTCACAGTTGTAAGTATCTTTTTCTTTCTTTCAGAGTAATTAGTTGAACTTTTTCGGATAATTTTAAAAGATAATTAAGTTTTCACAGTGTGGAGTGAAAAGATCTCGCTCCGTTGTCTAGTAGAACTTGGATCCAGTTCTTTTAAGAGAATAGATTGTAATTAAGGGAACTTAATAATCAAAACAAATTTTTCATCACGCCAGAACGTTGAACAAACGTTCTTTTAAATTACTAAATCTGACTGGTGGAGTAAGTGTTTGAATAAACGAAAACATTTTGTATTAACTTGATTCTAAATAAAATTCAATTCAATCAAATCACATTAACGTAGAATTAAAATAATTAGTTTTTTAAAAAATAACCTGCAATTGATTTCATGCCTCTTGATTTTATTTATTCTTCTGTTTCGTGGCTTAATATTAATATTTTCTTTTCATTGGAACAACTAAGAAATTGTGCAAATGAAAATAGAGCATTGACATTGTATATGTGCCCATTAACATTGACCTGCACATAGTTTTGTGCGCCATTATCCAATTACATATGCATGTTTGCATGTTACCATGTTACCATGTTTTCAAGTGAATATTTGCCTGTAGTCAGTAATGACTTCAGGCAAGACAATTACTAGCGTCAATGATTTCTAGTAAATCAAATCAAATCGTCATGTGCACACTCTTATTTTCCTCGGAAAATTCATGCTGGTGTCCAGATTAGCTTTACCAGCTATGACATCAGCATAATTTATTTGTATGTTCGATTTCACAGCAGAAAATTCACTTTGCTTATAAACTGTCAATAACATTTTCATGAATCTAATTTTTTTATATATATTTTCGTTTAAGCAGTTTAAGAAAATTGTCAATCAGAATCGATTGGAGCAAAACGGTTTTGGCTATATATAAGTCGAAGTTCTTGTATTTTCATTATTGTAGCGTAAATTTTTATCTAAATATTATTGAATCCTCGAAAAAGCAAACCATGGCGCAATTATAACAGGTTTTCAAAAAATCATCTATGCAATGATTGCATAAAATTATTTGAATATGATTAATTTCAATGTAGACAAATTTCCAAGTAACATTTGTGTAGACATCGTTTATTAATTTTTAACATGATTCGGATGTAGTTTTTCTTATGTGATTTCGTATAAAATTGTAACTAGTTTTTGCTGTGGTGGGGAAGTCTCCAAAATTTGTTTCCATGATTCAACCGTTGTTCATTCAAAGATTATAAAGTATGCACTGATTTTCAATTGATTGAACTATGAAATGTTGATCTGCTCCCGGATGGCTTAAGTGGCTTCGTTTCTTCACTTTGCAGAAGGTTCTTGTTCTTCTAAATTATGGACCCAATTCCCATTTCTTCAGCATCTGCCAATGTTGATATGACTAACATCCCATTTGACATACATTATTCCCAAATCTTCAGGAAAATTCAGATGTAGCTCACACACTCTCCATTTTAAGCTGTTCTATTTTAATATATTTTGTCTCGCTAAACGTCTTTTAAACGATTTTATAACACCTTCCAAAATCCTCCTTTATTTCGTTCCTGTTTCTCCTTTTCAATCTTCAACCTTCCCAACCTTTTGGCTGCTTCTTGATGTATTTTAAAGGAACTTTCACCTCGCTTTTTTAATCTTATTATTTTCAAATCAGTTTGATCATTGCTTTAACACTTTTGTGACTTTCTTTCTGCTTCTTCCGTTTCCTTAGATCATGGTAATTATTTTGCCAACACCGTGAATCCTGTTGCAACTTGCTATGTTACCATTTTCACAATCATTTCTACAATCTTCATAACATAGACATTATCAATTGAGCATCCCACATGTCTGTGTTTGTTCTTCGAACTTCAGTAGATATTTTCCTATTAAAAATATTCTTAAGTAGGCTTCGATGGCAGGGCCTCCGATTTGCGATCGTGGTCGTCCTTTACTGGAGTCCTCCAAAGTAAATTCGCACGACGCTTGGCTTTTAAACACAATTAAACACATATTTTAGGTATTCTGATTTTCTACGCTCCCAAATGAAGGACACCAACGTGATCTGTGCTTCCTATTCAATTTATGCACTGACCTTTCCAAACTTCCCGCATCAAAGCGCATATCACTTTGTGTTCCAAATCATAAGACTATGATACGAACTCATTTGACGCACACATTGTTGAGCTAGCTGTTTATATTAATTCACAATTTAGGGTTGAAATAATGGGACATTACGACTCACTACAACTTAATCATGTGTTTTTATCTTTTCCAGGCTTACTTCATTGTAGATTTTAATCTATAATTGAAATGAAAATATGTACATGTGTAACTTTCCATTAATTTTATTCTGATTCCAAGGATTTTTTTCGTTACAGTCATTCAACTATATTTTAAATTCATTTAAAATTATAATATTTTTTACAGCGTGTCTTCGAAAATGCTTTGTGTCATTGTTACAAAAACATAAACCGTAAATAGTAAAATTAGAGAAATGAATCGATTTCACTTTTCTTCCTTAGTAAATTTGTCACTATATTTTTCCCAAAGTTGAATTTACGATAGATTATTATAATTGCCTTTCAATAAAATAAGTCTTTGAATGAAATCTTATAGATTTTTGTTAAAAATATTTCACGAGCTGCAGAATCCAATTAATGTGCAACATTTCTGTGTCATAAATGATAGTTTTTGACCTAAACTTTATATAAAAAAAACATATTTTTAGTAGCCCAGTTTATCTTCTCCGCATTGCTTTGTAAAATTGACATCAATTCACCATTTTTTTCATACATTTTACAACATTAAACCGACGCACCTTCAATTACAAAATGTTACATAACTTTCTCCACTAGGAATAACTGAATTTCCGGCTTTCATCAGAAATGAATAGAACTTCACCATGAGCCTCGAGCATGAAAAATAACTTCGTCAAAGTTATAACCTTGTGATTGCTTCACGAACTTTACATCGAATCAAAACTAATTTAAGTTTATAAGTAGTTCCGATGATAGTAAAATCACTTTTGTCACATAGCTTCTTCATTTCGGCTACATTGTCGATGGAAAGCTGAAGGATTTCCTGAAATTGGGAATGTTTTAATACAATTGATTGGAATAATTAAATGATTAGGAAATGTTCGGCTATGTTTTTGCTATAAGAATTATTTGGAAGCTTTTGGTGTCCTACGCGACTGTTTTTTCAATAAAACCAAAATTGCATTCATGTAGTCAGTCTTAGAAACGTTTGCAAAAATAATGATGGTTTATTTGATCTATTTTCAATAGGATCTAAATATTGGATACACTTCAAAACATATTCGAAATAGCACAAAAATTATCAGTTTTGATCTCGGCTTCATTCGAATAAATACTTTGAAGTGCCACAATTCTTTCGCATTACTCATTTTCACGTCAATCAATGAATGGGATATCCAACGAATCAACATATACATATCAACCCTTGATGGTCTATTTCGTTCATCGCAATCAATCACATTACATCCATTGGCTGAGTCAGAGAGAAGTAACATTATTAAATGCTATTGAGCAAATGAAAGCCGCCCATCGGCATCGCCTACAGCAAATTTCAGGCAGATGTGTGTATGCTTGTGAATCGGAAAATGTTTGCCTAATGGAAAATGCTTCCGGTAAACGCAATATGAAGCTAAGTAGTGAGTTGGATACTAATTGTAAATACCTTACCGAAATGTGGATGAAATTTGATTTTATGATTAAAAATGATTTTCGATCGTTAAACAATTATTTTTGGCACGATTCCAACATCATGTGTCTGCCTTCAATTCATGGGAGGCAAGGTTCAAGTCCCAGCGTGTATCCTCATAACTTTCCTTAGTGATGCTTCTTTTGATTTGGTAGATCCAAATTCAAATATTTAAATCGGAACGCACCGTAACTAATTGAAACGGAAGAAAATAATATCATTAGAAATGAACAAATTGCAAAGGTTCGAATGCACAATGTCATCTACACAAAGTGTTTTTACGGACGGACGAGTTCGAAGTATATATGATCTTATTTACAACGTGGCTTTCTCGGTTAGCATTCGATCTGAAAAAATACTGTTTTATACATATAACACTACCGCTATATAATTATTCCCAAAGATCCGAATGTTTCCTTTTTTCCACATTGTTGTCTAATAATATAAGAAATTATACCGAACCCTGGTAAAACTAAAATATATACATACTTCTGGGTGTCCGAAAAATCAAAATAAGTGTTGGTATAGGACCCCACCTCCTGCTGGGTCAAAAAAATGAGGTATTTAGATTCCGGTCTGTTAATAGTATTGTAATAGCTCCGGCTAAAACCGGTAATGACAGTAATTACAACTGATCAAACAAATAAAGATATACGGTCAAAAGTAATTCCTGTTGATCGTATATTAATTACTGTAGTAACAAAATATACAGGAAATACCTGCTAAGTGAAGTGAAAAAATAGCTAAATCGACTGAGGCTCCCCTATGAGCAATCCCTGCAGCAAGTAAACTGTTCAGCCTGTACCGTATCCTGCCTCCACTATAGAAGAAACCAATAAAAGAGTTAATGGTGGAGGCAGTATTCAAAATCTTATGTTATTTATTCGTGGGAATGCTACATCAGGGGATCCTAATATTAGGATTCCATAGAATAAATATTAAAGAAAAAGAACATCAGCATTTTTATCGATTCAAGTGTCTTGTCGGCACTCCAGAACCAGAAATTTTTCGAAGTGAAAATTTTGACTTTTTGGGTATTCATTTCTTGCAAACATTTCCTCTTTTCTTCATCGAAAAACAATTTTTATTTAAAGGATACAATTTCAAATATTTACTGCCTTCAATTTCTCACAAACATACTTTTGACAATTGTATGCTGGAAAATAAAAATTCGTTCCAGAATTTTCAATGCATTTTTATACATTGCTGCAAGCAAATAATTTTTCCTTGAAAACAATTAGCTGCTTTTTTGTTGGACTTCTTTTTGGAGAACTATAATTTGATTTCCTCAGTTCTTTCAAATATTAAAAAAACTTGGTTAATTTTGTTACCAAAAAAGTTTCGACAAGTTTTAAATAAAACATAATTTCTAAAATATGTGAGAAATTTCAAGTTGAATTTTTTTGAATGAATCAGTTCCAATGTTATTTTATTCAACCGAATATCGTTTTCATATTTCATGCTAAATTTTAAAATTTTCAGAATAAACCATTCTTTCGAAAGTACTTTCCATTAAAACTGTTTACATGATATGTCTCTTCCCAATAAGTGCTCATCTCTTAATTTTTTCGTGGATTTTTTTCTTATACCGATCTATCTCATCGATTATGTGATTCGAATTCCAATTATGTACTAAGCTCTGCAGTTATTTATATGACGCATATTAAATGAGTTAATCAAATCTAAAAAGGATTCATTAAAAATTTGTTTTCCACCACTTTCCAAAGCTGCTTGAGGTATTTTCATATTGAAACTCAAAATACAACTTAACTTATCCCGAAAAACACAACGTACTCTCACTGTTCCAACCATTCAGTGAGGCTTTTCAATTATTGCATGTGAAAAGCCGCTAAGTAGCACGCTCTTCACTAACCAACCATCTCAAGCATCCTCGAACACACTAGCTACCCGTGACAATTTTAACAATTCGTCAAATGCACCCATTCTCACATGTGCCCGGTAAATGTTGAAGCTGTGAAAATAAATAAGTGTTTATTTGTCATTGCTCTTCTATACACGCTATTATTCTTCCAGGACACTTGTTCCTCTTAAAACTGCACGCAAAAGTGCATTAGTGAATGCTTTTAGGTGTTTCGCAACACCCGAATGACTTTCACTCGAGTAATGTCGCTATAAGTATGCAAATGTTGAGAGACTTTATTACGCCAGCCTCGGAAGGAATTTATAACTTTCACAATGATGTTGGTTTTTACCACCGACTTTGTGTCGATGAAGTTTAGAGTTGAAAAGTTCTTTAGAGGTGTATAGTGAGCTTGCGAGGCCTGGAAGATGAATTTAAATTGATGCAAATCTTTCATGAATATATTTCACGGTGGTATTGTTTATCAATTTCAAATGAAGTCCTGTTCAGAAGTGGTTGTTTCGAATAAAAATTTAAGTTTGTACTCAACCGTTCTGTGTACAATAACATCTTTCAGAAAAAAAATGTTTCTCAGTTACATCATGAACAACGGTGGAAATCATTACCAGAAGATTGGTACATCCCAAATTCTGCAAATAATGTCACATAGCTCTGCCCTTGCCCACATGAACCACGAGCAAAAATTGGCAAGGCGTATTCTGATTTCACTCCACGAAGGCATCATTTTTCTTATCCTTCATTATCTTAACATTTCGTCCATCATGCCTTATGAGAGTCTTAAGAGTTTCCCGTCTGGCAGAGTCCATGTCGACAATTTGTCATTTAATCAGGAAGCAAACTTTGAAAACTTCTGGAATGTTGGATGTCTGCACTTGATGACCACTCATGTTATCTCTTTGGTTGGAAGTTGATTTCATGCATTTTTGTTAAAGGTTGAGAATCGGTCAGTAATTAGTAGAGTTTTTTATGACCTTGAGCAGGATTAAACAACTCCAACCGAAACTGTACAAGGAAATTCTTCACCCTGGTCTTGGTCAAAGTCAAGGTGGATATAATTGCTAGCTGTCGGAAGTTGAACTCTGAGGAAGTCAAGTGATTGCGTGACTTGAGGAGACTTCTTAATAGCACGAAAAACTTTTTCAATAGACATTTTTGATGTCCTTGCTATAGATTGAGTGGACTTACAGTGTTAGGAGTCGTGCTTTTGTCATGATGAACTTGACTAGGAAATCATATAATCAAATCAATAATTCTATAAGTTCATAGTTCAGTTTTTATGTATTTTAGTTCGATCGTTTCAAGTCTAACGGCCGTCACCAAATTTCAGCTATAAAATCAACAAATCAATAACTTTCCCAACTTTAAGTTCATCTTAAATTTTTGTTATCTAAACAAACCACCAAATGTTTTTTTTCGTCTTTACGAGTCAAATACACCTTAAACTCCCATAAGGCAGTAGGACTCATTGACATTCAAATAACTTCAGCAACGTTTTCCACAACGGCAATACATTTTTCGTACAAATCATCACCAATCTTTCAACGACACGATTTTCATTCAAATATATTTACGCATATGCTAGCTTCCGAAAAGGAGGTGTCAGACTTTTCGCAAAGGACTTTCACACACACGCTCCCATCCGTTCAGAATATTTTACTAAAACTCCAAGACTTTTGCAGGCATTTCAATCAATCTGGTATTCTGAATATTGAATCTATGTCAACATCACCGAATATAAAACAACCTTCAGCAAATTCTTTGAATAACTTTTTTTGAGCGCCACGAGGTGCAATATGCAAATGTTATTGGCTGAAATATATTAGTCTTTTTCTGGTGTGTACTAAGGATTCCTTTCAAGACGATGAGAGTGTCTTGTTGTCGGAAGCGTTTAACGACATTGTGCGCTTATACCGAAAAGATATGTATTTAATTTTTAACCCCTGGATAATTCGAGTTCTAATTAGGTATAAAATATGTGTTTGTAAAGAGAAGGATTGAATATGCAATTATTTCAAGACAAAGAAATATATCGTACAACGCTTAAATTTTTAAGAAGATTTTGGATCGCGAATCAACAAAACATTGAACTGCAATCAACGAAAAACCAATACTGACACAATCAAATGTATCATAAAACAATTTCAACAAATAGAATTGGAATTATATTTGAACGTGAAAAAAGTAAAAGTATAGTTAGTAGCTACCATTGAAAGAGATTTTATCCACAGCTGACGATATTTCTAAGCCGAAATAGGAAGTATTTCTTTTCAATTGGTACATATACGTTGACTTTTTATTTAAGGAGGTAAATCACGTTAGGAGGCCTATTTTTACGTTTTTTCGTGACTTTTTTTGAAAAGGCAGAAATAATTCAAACTAACTGAAATTGATAGGGAATCTTACTTATATTTTGAACTACATCTCAAAAAAAAATTCAAGTGATTATCTTCAAAATTCACAAGGTTAGAAGCTGTTCTTCATGGAGGTCCGTTGTACGCCTTTCTCATTGCCGTGCGTGCTGCAGTCGAAAATTTTCATGTGAAAGCAATCCAAGTAAATTTCGATGAAAAAGGTTTTGAGTGAAAATTTTGAAAATTGAAAATTTGTGACACGTTTGAAAAAAAAATGAATTTCTTTTGTGCTTTTGTCAAAAAGGAACTCAAAATTTTAATCCCTATTTCAGGCTTAATTTTGCGCAAATTTAATAAGATTTCAAAAACTCTTTGGGTTTTGAATATTGGTCAAAAACTCGCTGAGATACAATGCACAAAAGTCGGAAAAACGTGTTTCGAGAAAAACGCATTTACAAACAAATAACCAAAAACTGAGTATTGAAGGGAATTGTCAATTACTCCTACATACACAGGGATACCAGGAAAAAAACATGTTCCCATTTGTAATACCTGCCGCAATAAATACAAAGTAAGATAGATTCATTGAAAGACAGCTGCGTGGTCCCGCCCAACTTTTCGGGGATCGCTCCATTCGTGCTGTATTCTCGAGGGGGCTTCGTTTCTTGCCTCGAAAATATACAAAGGACTTCGAATATTGGCCGCAAATTTTTTGAGCATACTTTTGAATATCTGAACTTTTTATTTCTGCAATAAAAAAGTCGATTTTTTTGAACCTTCTAATGTGATTATTCCCCTTAAGTTTGACCCTTTGATTAAAATTAAAAATAAGAAGAGTTAGATAATGGATCTCTTCTTCTTTTTAAAACTCATACATCTTACAGATTAGGCCCTGATTTAATGTGCTTTCCCCGAAATGAACCATTACAACACGGGCCTCTTAAGCCAGGGTTACAAAGAAGCTCGCACCAAAACCCCCATAAACGTACTAGTCAGTAGCCCATAACTAAGTATGAGTACTGCTTTTCCGAGTATGGGTTCCAGATCTCATCCAAAGCTTGCCTGGACTTCTTCATAATCCTTGGTGAGAATTTGAACCTATCAGCATCTTTGCCGCTTTTTGTGTAACGGCACCCCCGCAATACAGAAGGGTAGCCGAATCAATCCGATCCCAAACTGTATTTAAAATGGAATTAACCGGTAATGAGTGTATAACCACAGCCCCCAAGCTTAAACCTTCACAGGCTCCTCACCGACACCGGCAGAGACAAGTCCCTGGGGCCCCGGATCCCCTTGTACTAGTTTATCCCTGGTGAAGTTTCGAGGAAGCACAGACAAAACCTCTTCAATTGAGCCCCATTGCAAAGCTCCGGATTGATCGCCGTATTTTAGGGCTTATTTTAATTTTTGCATATGCCACCCTATTTTTCGCCATACCTTTGTCTCAGCATCCTGTTGTAAGGATGTTGTTCTGAGCATCGGCCAGAATACGATAAAGTCAAGATGTTACCAAATAAATTGGTCCTGAAAAAATCTTCGACAGGCTTCAAAACTAAACACTTGTGCATCATGTGAGGTGAAACAAATAGTTTAATCTAAAAAACGTTGAAATGTTTGTAAAGAAGAGTTTTCCACAAAAATGCGACCTACAGCATTGATTTGAGCACAACATAGTTTGACTCCATTACAAATTTGATTGTTAAACACAGTATCGGATTTTTAAAACGGGACCAAATTCTCGGGAAAAAATCCAAACGATGAGAAAGTTTGATCCTCCGGAACACAAGAGACAATCAGAATTATTATTCATTCTAGTTGCTTTATATATATGACCCCAAAACCCAATTTCTTCATGGATTTGGTACACATTGACATCAATTTCTAAAACTTTTACTGGCTCTTGCATATACGATAATATTTGGTTACACAAACATATCTTGTCCAACCTAAAAAAAACCCCGAAAATAAATACGAATATTCATCATTGAGGCAGTCACTCAAACTTTTTCCTTTCCTTACCAGTTGAAGTGTACCATAAATTAAACAAGTATCATATGTAATCTTCCTTATAGGAAACGCACCAAAAAGTTGGATACGTATCCTTTCTTTTTACCTCTTAGCGATTCCATTTACTGTTACATATAATACCTTTTCATACGAGTGGTGATTCGATAAAAGAGATACTAGCTTTGATCGGACTAGAATCTCGGGCAAGAATGGATTCTTCTATTCATATGCTAGATGATTTGTGATTATGCAAAACATACATCTACATTATCAAAAAGGAAAAGAATTGATGCTAGCCCCAATAACACGCAATATAACTCGCCTGTGTGGTATGATGTAAAAAAAACTGAGTACGAATCGTATAGCTTCAAACTAAGTGAATATTTCAATATAAGATATTGTTTGATTTTCAGAATATTTGTGAGTCAGATAAATGCAAGAAAAAGCTATCAATCATAAGTTTGATGGTGGATTCTTGAATAAATTGATCGACTAGGCGTTTATTCTTTTCCTATCGAAATATTACAGTGGGCAGATGGTTCTAAAGTAATTTCAATATGAAGAGATGTATGTATATCTCCAATTGATTAATGTTTCATTTCATCTTTCCAACTTATTACTAGCGAATTTCTATATCTGTCAGTTTCGTATATCAAATAACATTCTTTGGGAATCATCACCCTCTAATCATGTTAAAGTCCTTGATGAAAATATTCCTTCGATTTATTTCCATAGTTTGTGTTCCTCAACAGTCTCAAATTTTCGCGATTCTCATAGCATTCTTATTCAATATTTTGAATTTATGCTCTACATTCTACACTTTCTATTACATTTTACTAGTTGTTGATGAAATTACAATAAATTCCTTGCGTTGATCCATTAAGCTCTGTATTTTCTTAATTTTCAATACGATTTCAAAATGTATTTGTCTTCAGACATCTCAAACTCGTTCCCATGATGTTTGTTTTGAAATATTGTCAAACATAGCTATGTTTCATCTTCCTTTAGCTTTTGGAGTTTCATTTAGTGTTCCTCGCTTTTTCATATAGAGCAATATTGTTCATCCGTAGTCTAAGTTCTAGAGCCTTGTTGAGTTCTTAAGTACTGTGCTCATTTTTTGAATATCCACTGACAAGATAAAACTGTAAGTAGGATACTTCCAGCATGAATTTATAGAAGTTATGGAAGAACTTCAAGAAATTAAAAATCTTAGCTGTCCTAGTTCCTAAATTACCCTTCAGTGCACTAGAATCATTGTTCCAATGATATATCCTCTGTTTTTCGACTTTCTATCTTGGTGCCCCTTACAGTGTTGACTGTTGGATGATCCTCCAATGATAGTTATTTCTTCCTTTATAACATCACTGAAAATCATTCAACGATAATGCATGGCCAACTGTCCTATACTGGTCAACCCTTTTGAAAATGAGTAATGTCCAAACTAAATATTGAAATATTCCGTAACTTAAATATTCAGAATGTTGTTTCGCCTCAAAAATCGCTCTACAAAAAGACTCGAAACATACAGGAAATTATTTTACAAATTAATAAAATAGTTCTTATCCTGATTATTTTTTTAATTGCTACTTTTAAAATTTTAAGTAGCATGGTCATGTTAATCTAAAAAAAAATACGGCAGCTATGCCTTTATTTGAATTCAAATTGAAACATATGGACATAGGTTAAACAGCAATAATTTCATTAAAGTGTTCGTAAAACAACTTAATCTCTGTGAAAGTAAAATTATGGTTTTTAAACATAAAAATTACAAAAAAAAACGTTTAGAGCTGTCATTGTCTGTATAGTCACATTTATTATTAAATGATTAATGCATTATTTTATCATAAATCAGTAATTTTCAAGTTCGATGGCATTTATTTTTAATATATCATCTTTTAAGTGAAACTAACACCAAATACGATTGCAGATGACAACATTTATATATTAAAAGTCAGCAATAATTTTAATATATACAAGAAAAATGTAACAAAAATTATATTGTATCGATATTAATCAATAAGTTTCTAAAAGCATTTTTTTTCATTATTGTAAAATAAGTTGTAAATAGAATGAATTGATAGTCCATCCACAATGAACTGTTTTCACGGGACTCTTTTAAGCCAAAATTGAATAAACGGATGTTGTTCCTAAAATTTAATTTGTAACAAGAGAATTGTTAAGCTTTCTTATTAGCGGACATTTTTTATTTGAAAAATAAGAAGAGTATGTAATTTTTCGATATGTAGATAAATTAAAGAAATGTACTGAAGAAAATGTGGGGATTGATAAACGGTGGATGGAAATTTTCGATCACACATACACAAACACACACACAATATTTCGTGAACAAATCGTAAAGCGCCAAATGAAATGGCCAATAAAATCCTTGGCATCAATGCATCTGTACAGCAACAATTTTTTCGTAACAGATTTTTCGGCCAATGAACTTTAATAATTATCCGCAAAAAAATTATCAGTAGAATTATCGGTCAAATTAAATTTTAGAGGGTGCAAATATTGCTAAAATGTGTAAATTATTGGGAAAAACATATGTCTTATCGGGAAAAATCCATCCTATCATGTGAATTTAAAATAAATTAAATATTTTATTAGCATGTTAACATATGTGTGTATAGTTATATATGACTATTTCATTTCTATGCGTAATAAGAAGGTGGGTCAATAAGTCCTTAGAAAAAGTTTAAAAAAACCATTTTTTGGTAAAAAAAAAATTTATTTCACTACATAATCTTCTTTTAGATCAATACACCTTTCTAGATGCTCCTTCAATTTTTTCAAACCATCAGAAAAATACGATTTTGAAAATCCTTCAAAATAGCATTATTATTTTTTGTTTAAATGACACCACTTTTCCTCTGATTTTTTCAGTCAACTGGCTCAATAACGACGCAACATAATCTCCGGTAATTGTTTTTCCTTTTTACAAATTTTCTATAAAATAATTCCACAAGCATCCCAAAAAATCGTGGCTATAACCACGCTGGCCGATTCCACCGTCTTTTGAGCTTCTGTGTCATCGCAAGGCTAGCTAGGCTACACTTTTACGACGCGGATCCTCTTAGAATTTAGACATCATGCAGCTTTCCTGCTATTTCATTTTTCTAAAGAAATTTCAGTTCAATTGAGCAATGCTTTCAAATAAGTCATCCCAGACAAAGTGTAAGCATTGACCGCAAACACAAATTCGAGCTTCTATTTAGTTACTGTATGCAGCTCTTGAAAGGATTGCCAACATGTCTGTTTGAACAAATAAAAAACGAACTTTATGACTGTGTATTAGATGACACAAAAGTAAATAACATGTATCCAACCCAAAAGGGTCAATGCTTTTATTTTATTTTCCCAAAAACAAATGGCACAATGCAGTAAATAAATAAAAATTTATGTAAGCACATAAACCAAAATCTACACGATTCCACCTTGAATATATATTCAAATTCAATCGGCACTACACCTAATAACAACATTATCATTGATTCATTGAATCTGAACTTCCACTCCAGCTGTATTTCTTCTCAGCAGCCAAACTAAACAAAACACAAACATTTTTCAGTGAAATGTTCCTTTACGGATCATAAAAACCAAAATACGACTGACTTTCAACACAAGAAATCGAGCATAAAACTAAAATACGTTCGCCTCTACTAGTCGTCCTTTCCCGGTTGCACGGCTGACTATTTAAAGGCGAGTTTCTCGAGTAGGTAATGAAAATTCTTGGATATAAATTGCCTTTTTATCCAGCCCGCTATCATTCAGGTAATACATAAGGCTTCTCACAATCCTATATACACGCTCAAGCTGTGATGTTTTTGGTCTTTGTTGTTGTTGCTTTTTCCTGTTCTTTTTTAGATTTTTTCCTTTATTGGCTCATCGCTAGATTGTGTTTATGACATTCTGTGAATCCTGAGCGAGTCTTTGAACGAACCACACACAACTGGGGGTAGGTTAAGCCCCCTTTGATATTCGCCAAAAGCTTATTTCGGATTTCGTTCATTGTAAGCGATTCTTTGCATTTGTTTGGAAATACTTCGGTTGATATAAGAGTAAGTACGATTTTGGTGATCGACTAAAAACGGAATATGAGATATTGTGGAATACAATGGGTTTTGAAGCCGAACCGTATCAAGTGGGATAACCTAAATGTTGTCGTTTGAGTATGATAGAGTAACAACATGTCTTTGATTATGGGTAAGTCCTCGAAATTCATAAATTTTCGGAGAAAGAACTATTGTTATGAAAATCTGAGACCCACACTTACCTAATCGCCCAGCATGGTAGCTCCTCCTTTTTGAAAAAGTAATGCTATAAGGTTTTCCTCGTCTAATCATACGTCCGCGTATTTTCCAGGTGATAATATCCATAGCGAAGCTGCTTTCCTCTTCAGTAAAGAAAATGCCAGACATTATTATTATACAGCTCTGGAATGTCCCGCTTCAGACACATCGTAAATATTGAACCCATCGCATTCATACATTCTTGACATGTCTTAACTCATTCTCTTATCCCTTTTTCATATCAACGCGGTCATAGATTTCATCCCTTATCACAACATCATCTGTACAGTTGCTATTGTCAATGGCTGTTAGGTTACAATGAGTACAATAAACACTGAATAGAACTTCTGAGAAATGTTATGAGCAACACAGAACATTGCGTCCGTTATTGTATTGGAAAGTTGGAAAGGATGATACGCACCATAAAGCTTTGCTGCGGTCCTGTAGCAGAGCAACAATCGAAAAACACACCCTAACATTCAAACGACAGCCGAACGAATGTTTCTTATCCGTTATTGCAATCTGGCACAAATTCAACCAATTTCGCTATCTTACCATATCCTTTCAGTCTCGCATCGAATGTGGCACATCAATGTGTTCGACTGAAAATCCAATGTCCTTGGAAGAGTTCTACGTGGATGTGGCATATTGAAAAATACGAGGTTGCATGCAAATATGACACAAAGCCCATGAAACGACGACGGCATACAGAATATCCCGGAGAATACGTCTATCTTACCACCCCAAGGGAAAACAGTAGTATTTCATTAGAAGGTTTTCGGGAGATAACTATTTTCACGGACGTGACTTGAAAACACTTTGTGTGCTTGTGTCATCAACAGGAAAGTAGAATGAAGAGAAGTCAATAGAGATTCTGCTGTATTGTCTAGTAGTATCCTTAAAAAGAGTTGCCAAAGCGTACATAGAGTATCTTATCTTCGTTGAAGGATAGTTATTTGATATTGTAAAGAAATTATAGTTGGCTCAACAATAATTTTTCAATCTGACTTCGCGTATCAAATTATAATTTTTTCGCAATTTTTCCTTGTAGCTAACCATCAAAGGCGCCGTTTTGCATGTTCGCTGATCTTGAAACGCCACTAAACTAGCAAAAATCGGTTCTACATAGTGTCTATTGTTCTAGCGTAAGCCGCAAGACTTAGCAGCACTTTGATTAAAAAAATTACAAGAATCTTACCGAGCAATTTTTTAATTATTTATTTTTTACTGACGATTCAATTGTTTTCATTCCCAACTTTTCGAAATTGCTATGTACAGTGCAAGTTTTTATTTTTTAAAACAAACCAACCAGGCAACTCTTTCAGCCTATCATCCTCCCAAAACGGATAAAAACCTAACAATAACGTAACTCTGAATCGAAATCATCTGAACAACGTAGAGGATTGTTTTCCGACAACCCAAAAGTTCAGCTTCAACGTGCACTACGTGAAATTGTCAACCGAAAGACCAATGCAAACAATTGGATCCTTCACCTTAAATCATTACTAAGCACAGTTTGCGACAAAAGATTTTCTTCCTGTAAAACAAACAACTAGAACATCCCGAAGATCTGGAATAGTTTTTCTTATTGGCTCGTTGATTTTTCGAAGGATTGAAATGTTTGAATTGAGACAATAGTCTTGCGACAAACAAAACGTTAAGGGATTTTGAAACAAAATCTGAAGAACAATATGGAGGGAACATTAAGAGATTAAACAATTTAGTATTGAAGATTTATATAAAGATGTCCTTTTGTATTCAGAAGTGACAAAGAACGTGAATAATTTGACTGATGGTTGATAAGTATTTGAAAGATTCAGATGTTGCAAAAAATCGTTATTATGATATTGAAGCATCCAGAAAGTTATTTATTTCCTAGAATATTTCATAGTGCTGTGTGTATGTTCTTTGTGAGTTTGTGTGTCACCAAATTTCGTTCGAACTATTTCAAATTATTATTCAATAAAAAATGTTCCAAAGTAAAATTCACTTCCGAAGAATTCAAATTATAATATTATCCTAAAACAGTTGCTGGATTCATCTTCAAATAAAAAGTCAACACCATGATGATGCGTCATCCGTTTAGGAATAACATCCTGTTTTACTAGATCCAATTGGTTTTTTGTAATATTACATGCAAAGATGTACAAACTTTTCGGATGTACCGTATTGTTCATTATTGAAAGCAATAATAACTTCAAGTTTACTAAGAAATTTTCATAGTGAATTCATTGCTGATAGTTATGTTGCTATTTGATTAGACAGGATGTTAAAAAAATTAAGACTTCTCCTTCAATTACCTTGGAATGCCCATGGATATTTCTTAAAAGTTCTCAAGTGAATAGAAATTAGCTTAAATCAGCATTCAAGTTTATTACTTTAAATTTTATTAAGATAAGCATAATAATTTAGCAACTTTAATTTAGAAACACGCAGCTTTGAATACTACATTTTAATGGGATTTAAGTAAGATTCGTGTTTTTGATAGAACTCGTCAATCAATTTCACCTCACCAATTTAGTTCTGTTGAAAGCAAAAGCTACTGAGTATCTAAGACTTCTAATTTCTTAGTCCTAAATGGCAAGCACTTCAGGCGTAGTCTTTATCAAAACAATTTACTTAAGAAACAATTTCAAAATTTTCTTACGGCTCTGTGTTCTTCTCATTTTATGAACACCATCTCAACAGTAGACCAATACTCATGCTACTCTTCGTTTAAGTTTTAATTAAATGGCCAACGGGTAATATTTTGCTGCCAATAAATTTTCGATGAAAGACAACTTTAATTAACTAACGATTTCACGTGCCTCTTGCTCGCTTCACTTCTTCAAATTGCATAAGGAACGAGCTCCTCAAATCTCAAAATACCTGCTTCATGTAATTTCTATTCATTACATTCAACGCGAAGAAATGCTTTTGGTTGGGAGCTAAGACAACAACTACGTGGCTATCCTTTCTCACTGCTATCTATAGAGATGACTTTCAGGATATTGGCAGCGTGTGAAACCTTTTTGTAGCTCTTCCGCCTGGACACATTTAGGGTTTCACAATTTATAAACGTTTAAGCTTTCGATACCGCGCCAACGTAACATAAATCTTTCATAAGGAAGTGATCCTAAGTCGGTTGAATGATTGTACGAAGTGCTTTTGCGAGAAACTAAAGGTTTCGTTGGCTTTTCACACATTTCATCGAAGGAAAAATTCAAGCGGGGGTTCGTGTAGAAAAGTTCAGCTAGCTTTATTGGTTTTAGGTTAGTCTTCGATTTCATTAGAGGAAAATTTCGTTTCCCTGACTAAGTCAAGCGTACGTGAAAAGCGGCGGCAAATCAAGTTACGTTGATGAAGTTGAAGTTCATTCATTGAATAGTGCTTTAATAATTTAAAAAAACTTTATACGTCTGTGATTTACAAATATCTTTGAAAACATTTTTATCCTTTTTCTGCGAAACAAAAATTTTGGTCCATGGTTCATCTAAGTTTTTCATGGAAACAATGGGAAAAATTGACAAAAAATTGCCTCCCTGAAAGTCGCACCTATAATTTACCAGAACGAAATCTGATTCGCTCACAGACTTGATTTCGATCGTAATAGGAGCTATCCAACATTATAATATTCCTTCGATTCATCATTGTATCTTCTGGAAATATTGAAACTACGATAGATAGTCAAAAACTTTTAATTTGATCAATCGGCCAAACGTGGTGCGATACCCATCACTCTCCCGTTCACTATGGCAGAATATATTCTACTTACAATTCAGGCTCCACATAGTCTCAACAACCCATTTCTGAACTTATCAGTAAGTAACAAGAACAGAACAATTTCCATAACAAGATAAATGTCCACCATCAAACTTAACTTGATGGAAAAATTGAGCATACTTGAAATCGAGGCCAAACTTTGTTATCCTTTCTCAACCAAACTCATAGTAGCCGAGAGACATCAAATGAATCTTTTGATATAAACGTTATCGTATCTACTTTCGAAGACTGCGAGGATAATTTGTACGATTTTATTAGATCTCTTCCTTTAATATTGGAGGAACAGCGACTATTAGCTGATGACTATAATCCGGCAGAGTAGACATAAAAATTCGACTGTTAGGAGCCAATGGGATTAAACAGTTTCCCGACACATAATTCACAGATACATTTTATGGTCCTGTTTGAGATGCGAGTCGGGACGGGAGATTGGAATCTATTAAGCGGAAATCATGACAACGAAGAGTGTCCATTAGGCGTCACATGGTCCAACAAATTTTTATTGAACATGAAATACTTTGAAGGCAAGTGATAAGGAGTTGAATAAGCAGACAAACAAGTGTTGCTGAGGAGTATTTTTAGCAAACAATTACTAAGGTACAAAAGGCAAATGTGTATCCAATAGTATGCAGTTTTGGAGAAAAAGTGTATTAATTCGTTTGAAATTTATTAAAAAAATTTTGTCGTAGATGAATGAGGCCATTTTCTGATAAAAATAAATCTTTAAACTTAAAGGAACTAAACAATTTCTGACGATATTTTCGAATAAAATTTAAAAACAACATCGCGCTACGTCTATATGTTATGGGTAGCTAAAAAAATGATATTGTAGTTTGTTTGAAAAAACTGGGTACAAAATTTTCCACCGTTTGGCATAATTTCGTCTAAAAATGCAGCAGTGAAAGAGGAAATTCGAACAAAAATGCTGAGTGGCAATGAATTTATAGGTAGTTTTCACTTTTGATTAGAATAATTGCTCTTGATGCATCTAAAAATTTACTTTGGTAGCACGGCAATTACAGATTGATTCCTCAAATATTTCATGAAACATATCAAACATTTCTCCAAGGAAACCATAAATTTGCAATAAAGGTCATTTCAATTTCTATAGAAAACTCATTTTGGGTCGTAGAAAAAAACTGTGACATAGATATTCACGGAATTCGCATGTGATAAAATTCATCTCAAAACTTGAAGAAACTCTGGTTAGTTCAGATAGATAAATATTTTGCACAAAATTTTTATAGCTCGAAGAATATTACGGGTGAATTTTGCGAGCAAATTTATCAAATTACTACTGGAAAAAATTAATTTAACAAACACATTCAATACATTTCACGAGAATAAAGCTTCATTTAAGAATATTTTTGTTAATATTCAAAGTGATGTTCTTTGAAGGAAATTCTATGAAAAAATTTATTTCAATTGCTCCAATCAATAGTTTAATCAGAAAAACTATTTTTGCGGCCGGAAAATTACCTAACAACTCATCAAAAATGTTTGTCCAATTAATGCGACTTAAATTTTATAGCCTGCATTTCTTTTAAAATTGCAATAAAAATCATTTTTTGAAAACTGTGTATGAAAAAAGTTCAGAACAATATCCAATTGATCTTCAATGCAGCGATAGGAGAAGATTTTGGTCAGAAAAAATATTTTGTACATTTATTTTTTAACGTAGACATTTTCCACAAATATCTTCACAACACCTTTAATGATGATTTCGAAAAAATAAATTGAAAGCGTCTAGAAAAATAATAAAAACGATAAGAGAACTTTTCGTTTGATAGTTTCAAAAATGAATAGATAATTTCTACAAACACAAGGAATTCAAATAAACCATTTTTTGGATTATATAAAATTTGATGATTGAAACTCGTTCAGAAATTATTTCGCCTCCAGTTAATATATTATGTATTTCTTTATCAAATTTTTTTCTCATCTCGAAAATATAACCGAATTAAATTTATTACTTAAACAGATTTTCTTGTCATTTTTCATCAAATCATTTACATTCATGAGCATGATTTCTAAAATAAATATTTCCATTCACTAAACATATGTGCTGTGTGAAAAGGTGTGTTTCTCAAGAAAAGAAAACCTACACAAGCAAATAAATCATCTCACAAAGCTTAATCCTGAAAAGTTCCTACAATCTGGAAAATCATTGAAAGAATGAGAATCAACAAAAGTCTGTTTCGATTTTCTTTAGCGTCAAGCTATTTTCAATTTTCCTCTTATTGTCTGGTTTTCTTGGAACGTGCACGCTGGTCCGGGACTATGTCAAAGAGATGAAGAAAAATAACTTACCCTCAATAGGGAAGTAAAATAAATCAATTTATTGGGCATACCTGTTGCTAGAAGCCAATATGTAGGTTTATTCAATGAATTCTATTTGGATTCTCTTTGTAGGATCCACCGCCTCCTGTACTCTCATCTTTTATGATTGTTTTCAGGTTGATTCTTTTCGTTTTCGTTGTCGTATATGGTAGGACGAATTCAGGCTTGTTTTCCTGATTCTAAGAGCACTTCAATGTCAAATTCCTAAAAAATTCTAACAAGTTTCTCAAGTATTACGTGCGCGTATGGAAGTTTTGATACTGATTTTTAATAAATTGCTGATTTCTACATGTCATTTCTTCCTTTTGTTTTATAGCATACACATGTTTTACTCTATTAAATTGGATCAAATTAACTTTGTTGCCCTTGGACGCGATTCTCATTGGAAGTTACATATCCGATTCCGGATAGTGAAATTGAAAGCCACGCCCCGATTATTAGCTGTTCTGGAAAATTCGGTCATTTGAGATACATCCATCACACCGATAAAAGATACACAGCTTATTTTTAACTTCATCACAATGGTCGATATACTCATATTGTACAACATAAGTCCAGAGCTACGAAATATTGTAAATCATAAGGATCATTCATACGTGATGGATTTTCTACGAACCCATTATGAATGCTTTTTAATCAGTTCACTTCAAAAGAAAATGTCTTTATTCAAATCCTAATTAATAAAATCTAGAAGCTATTATGCCTCCAAGTTTCAAATATCATAATTTTTCACATTCCTTTTGGCAAAAGATGTTGAATATCGTTTCTAAGTCGAATTCGGTCGAGAAAATACTAACCTAAAATTTCCTTTGACGAAATATACAGATTTCAAATTCAAAACTTTGACAAAAAGATTTCATATTTAAACCGTTTCCAAAAGAAAACTTTACGAAGAACTAAACCTTCTAGGTAAAATGTTCCGTTCCATCTAGTAAAGCTGTCTTTTATTATCGTTTTGTATAGTCTGAAAATTTCAGGAAGTTTCAAACCTCTCAAATATATGCACTTGGAATACTTCAATTGAACTTTCCAAAGCCTGCTTGGCTTTCCGTAAACATGTATGTGCTGAATGCAATGTAATCCCTAAATTTCTGCTATAAGATGGAAACTTTATCCGAAAACTTAGAGGACGCAAAAAAAGTTCATTGTGAACAATTTAAATACAATTTTCAGGGTCGATTAACAGCCAGCCGGCATTGACTACTGGAGCTTAAAGAAACTCTTTTTAAAGACCAAAAATCCCTTACATGCTTCAAACACACGATACACATGTGCAAATAAAAGAGCAGAAAAAGGCTCTCAAGCGGTACTCACTCGACCTTGTTTCGAACTAGGTAACTTTCAAGATTCCATGCAATGTCACGGCATTGTATCTGCATCCTTGTGACGTTCGTCTTTTAGTCACTACATTTGTAAAATTAAACATTCTATGATTCAGTCTGTCGTGAAACAACTTCATTTTACGATGTAAACTTCTGCAATTCGTCTTAATGTTTAACTGCCATCGCAATGCTATACGAAACTTTTTTCTACTTCAAGGATAATAATAGTATACCACAATAGTTGATAATAAAAGCACAACCAATCAATTGGAATTGTATTTTTTATGACATTGAATGTTGCTTTCGTCCTTTATTCATTGATTTTTTCCGCTTGGGATATAGTTTTGTAGACTCATTTCTGGGCTTTGTGTTCATTTTGGTAATAAGATTTCGAAATCAACAACTTGAGAAGCTATTGAACTGGAAGTGTATATTTGAGTAATCGTGTGGCAATTAGGATTGCTTTGGTTTTGTGAGGATACGATCTCATTGATAAGAGCCAATTTTAGTTATATAAATTGAAATGTGCTAAGAACGTGAGGTACATATGTCGGCTTGGTTAATGAACATCTCAAAAAATTTATTTGGTTTTTTACTGCTATCAATCTTGGAATGCACTAATTAAATTAGCAACAAAGTCTCTCACAATTTCAATACTGAACTTTAAATTTATTCCAAACGTAAGTTCCGGATGCACACAAAATGATTGTGTCTAATGCACTAATTAAATTAGCAACAAAGTCTCTCACAATTTCAATACTGAACTTTAAATTTATTCCAAACGTAAGTTCCGGATGCACACAAAATGATTGTGTCATCCTTAATGAAAAAATTGGAGTGTATTTCCTATTCAATTAAAAATGACTAACTTCAATACAACGTATTATAGTTCAAAGGTTAATATTTCTTATAGCTGCCTTTGACGACGTTCTTTCTTAGCTTCTTAACACTTTGCCATGAATATCCTTTTAAAAGCACTTAACCAATCTGACCGACAACCTATCAAACATGTAAATCTTTCGCTACTAAACATCTCCATCTAATTTACATCAGTTATGCAAATGATCGCATAAAAGTTCAAGTATACATTTATGTCATTCACCCATTTATTTTCTTCGTTGTCCTTTATGGCCATTCCAAGAACCCGAAAGAAACAACCGACAACCTGCTCTGTTTTATTCCTATTACATGAGCTCCTGCGCTATTTTCCACCGTGAAGACTGTAAATCCGTCGGTGGTGTTTCGCAGCTGGTGCGTACGTGCGATAATAATCAAACAATTAAACTTAATTGCTGACAATATCCCAGCACGAGGGTATTAGATTCATAAACTGTGCCCTGGGCGCCCCAAGGAGCAGGGATCAAAGGATCTTATTTCGAGGAGCGAGGCCACAATAACTAAGTGTAATCGGTGAAAACACCAAATAAATGTTTGCGTTCTCACCGAAATTGGAACCGATGCCATCTAAGATTATGTTTGGAATTAGTGAGTAACACTCTTGACACTTGACATGAAAGGATTATAATGGGTTCTTGAGGACCTTAGCCATTGTGATTGATGCAAATCATTCTATTGATTTTTAAAAGCTTTGAGCTTGCATTTAATATTTCTTTGTGAAACAAATTCGGTGGAAAATATTTAAATTTGGAGTATAAATCTATCAAGGTAATGAACCACGGAAGATCTCTGTGGTGTGGAACATTTAATGTTTCACTAGAATTAATTATAGTATTTTAATTTTAGTACCTGCATCCAACGTGCAACAGATAGCATGCATCGCAAACGACAGCAAAAACACTATAGAGGGCAGAATCGCTATTATTCGTTAGCGCCAACGCGAAACTAAACATATTTACATACTCCAATACATGACACCCCTATTTTTAAGGCACTTTCGTTGGGCCACATCCACATCCTCTTTGAAAAGTTTGCAGCTGAACTGAACATTTTATCAAAGGATTAATATATCAATTTTTTTCGTGACGTGTTCTTCTTAAGGCAGAAAACCACTGTAGGATTTTCAAGAAATCAATTTTTTTTTTGTTGCTCTAAAGTATACCTTATCATCATAGAAATCATGTAGCAAAGTTTCATATCGTGGAAAAATTTGTAAGTGTTCGAAATTTGAAATTAGCGCGGCGCCTCTCACTGCTCTTTCGGAGAGCTTCGCTTCGCTGTTGGTATTGAAATTTAGAACAATTTTAAATATAAATTTCTTAAAACTGTATACTTGCTCTGTTAGTTGCACGTTAGCAGAGGAAATATATCAAATTTAATAATGATTTTTCAATAACTTAAACTTTAAACGCGTTTATCTCGGAACAAAGTTTTTCAAACTGGCCGGACTCTTTTCTCAAACAATTTTTGTTCGATTTATCTGAAATTGTTACAATATGTTTAAAACTTGTGCCTGCATGGAAGTACGTAGAATTTTTTTATGTTACATATTTCAATTGTTATTAACAATTTTCGAGAGTTTTTTTCGTTTTCTCTACATTTTTTTCAAAATGACGCCATTCTGTCAGAAATCAATTTAAAAAAAATCCTTCGTACTTCTCTGGCTGTTATTATGATTTATCGACAATTATTTCTTTGATAACTACAACCATAATATTTCAGGAGAAAACGGTCCGGCCGCGAACCCATGAAAAAACAAGCTGCGAGGTGCGACCCTTGAGGGCCACACGGTCAACTTCCCAGTAATATCTACATAACCATCAACAACATTAAACACAATAATAATTTTGGAAATACTACTACTTTAAGTAATAACGATGAGAGGTATTCATAGCAGTAACATGAATGAGTTAATATGAATCATATCGTCTACGGGAGGGTCCATTGATTACGTAAGGTTTTTGGTCGATGAGGACAGATTGAATATTCACGCGTATCAATCGGAGCGGCAAGCTACAAAGCCTTTTTTACGTTATTTGTTTTTTTCTATCGATGCTTGAAGGGCAAAAGAGCGCTAGCAAAAATGAATGCGCTTCTTGTTATTACGCCTGAAGATATTTTTTCGCGAGGTGGCCATTTTGAATAGTTTTGTTTAAAATTTGCCATGACAAGAATAATCATTTAATTTGTATTATTTTACGATTTTACATCAATGAGACTAAAAATTATTTCTTATTTTCAGTTGATCTTGAGAAACATTGAATATTCAGTTAATAATCAGTTTAATTGCATGTTAAAAGCAAAATGTTTTACACATAATGATGGAGGAAGTAATTGAAATCTTACGAACACTAAAGCGTTGATTAGCTCAAAAGCCAGTTTGATTGAAATTTTGTTGGTTTTCAAAATTTAAGCATTTTTTTCATAACATTAAAACACTGTGAAAACTGTTCAAAATCAGCTCAAATTATGCAAATATTATAAAACTTCGATTGACTTTATAAAAAAGTCTTTAAAACAAAATATATAAAACCTTTTCACATGTTAACTTTGAATGATTTTTTTTAATTTGGTTTTTTTTTCAGAATCATGCAAAAATATTTTGCTGGTTTCCCTTCAAAAGCTGATAGCAATGTATAAATTTCATAAACATCTATTATTGAGCTGTGTAAATCAGGCTAAAAATTTATTTTTTATGAAAGAAATCTTAATTTTTCGGATTTTCTTTTATTAAATTAAAAAACGGTTGAAACGATTTTCTTATAAAGTTAAAAACAGCACAAAAATGTAAGTACACGTCGGTTGACACCTTAATGATACAAATATCATATTTGGTTTATGAGATATATTGAATTATAAAAATGACCTTGAAAATCATGATGACTTTTATTGACTTTTTATTTTTAATTTAATTTTTTACGTTGTTATGAATAAAAGTTTTGCTGATTTTCTTACAAAAACTATTTGGAGTATATAAATTTTATATACACCAATTACTGCGTTTTGCGAATCAGGTTAAAAACTTATTGTTTATAGAAAAAAACCTAATTTTTAGCACTTTTCTTTAATAAATTAAAAAACGGTTTGAACAATTTTTTTAAAAATTTGATAGAATCACACAATTATTGATACGCGTCGATTGACACCTTAACTTTGCAAATCGTTTGTTTGGTTCGCGAGATATAACGCATGACAGAAATGACCTTCAAAGGGTCAAAACAACAAACCCCCCCGACCGAAGTATCCCAAAAACTAATCAGCTCTTAAAATTGCAAAGATGCTTCGATTGACACCTCAACGAAGTCGATACGACTTTGTTTACGTGAGTTATGCTCGTAGAAAAAACTGTCCACGAACGCACGTACGTACGTACACACACACAAACACACATTATTAACTTCCCAGTATATGGGAAGTTCTTGTAATCGCCTCGAAAATCGAAATTGAAATTTTCAACATTTCTTTACGTTTTAAGGTCTATAGAGTATATATAAAGTGTTTTTCGAAAGAAGTATGTATGTGTGTGTGTGTATGTACGTACGTACGTACATATATGCGTTCGCGGGCAGTTTTTCTACGAGCATAACTCACGTAAACAAAGTCGTATCGACTTCGTTAAGGTGTCAATCGAAGCGTCTTTGCAATTTTAAGAGCTGATTAGTTTTTGAGACACTTCGGTCGGGGGGGTTTGCTGTTTTCACCCCTTGAAGGTCAACCATGTTATGCGCTATATCTAACGAACCAAACATGCGATTTTTATTATTAAGGTGTCAATCGACGCGTATTAACATTTAAGTGATTCTGTGAAATGTTTAAAAAAATCGTTCGAGTGGTTTTTTAATTTTTTGAAAAAAAGTGCAAAAAATTGGGGTTTTTTCAAAAACATCAAATTTTTAACTTGATTTTCAACACACAGTAATAAATCTTTATATAATTTATATACTCCAAACAATTGTTGTAAAAAAATTACCAAAATTTTTTACTCGTGATAAAAAAAAATCAAATAAAAAATAAAAAATCATTAATAGTCATCGTGATCTTCAAGGTCATTTGTGTATTGCATTATATCTCGCGAACCAAACATATGATTTGCATAATTTAGCTGTCAATGAACGTGCATTAATTTTTTTGTGCAAATCTATCAAATTTTGGAAAAAATCGTTAGGGCTGTTTTTTAATTTAAGAAAAAAAAGTGCAAAAAATAAGGTTTTTTTTCATAAAGAATAAAGTTTTAATCTGATTAGCGAAATATAGTAATCAATGTTTGCAAAATTTATATACTTCAAACAATGTTTGTAAAAACACAATCAAAACTTTTTCTCATGATTACGTAAAAAATTAAATAAAAAATAAAAAATCATTAGAAGTCATCATGATTTTCAAGGTTATTTTTATCATTCGCTATATCTCACGAACCAGATATATTATTTGCATCATTATGGTGTCAATTGACGTGTATTAATATCTTTGTGAAGTTTTTAACATGATTAAAATTCGTTTCAGCCGTTTTTTGAATTTAATAAAAGAAAATGCGAAAAATTATGGTTTTTTTTCATAAAAAATATTTTTTAACTTGATTTGCACAGCACAGTGATCCAGTTTATAAAACTTATACAATCTTATCAATTTTTGAAGAGAAACCAGCAAAAAAATTTTCCATGATTATGAAACAACTAAATAAAAAATAAAAAATCATTCAAAGTTACCATGTAAAGAGGGTTCATACGAGTGCTATTACTTTATATCCTTTATTCTAAAAAATTGTTGTAAATTCAATCAAAGTTTTAAGATATTTGCATAATTTGAGCAGATTTTTAATAGTTTTTATAGTCTTTTAATTAAAAAAATGGCTTAAATTTTGAAAACCAACAAAATTTATCAACACCAAAAAGGCCCCCACCGATTGATCAGCGTGAATATTCAATCTGTCCTTATCAACCAAAAACCTTACGTAATCAAGGGACCCTTCCGTAGACGATATGATTCATATTAACTCATTCCTGTTTCTGCTATGAATACCTCTCATTGTTATTACTTAAAGTAGTAGTATTTTCAAAATAATTATTGTGTTTAATGTTGTTGATGTTTATGTAGATATTACTGGGAAGTTGACCGTGTGGCCCTCAAGGGTCGCACCTCGCAGCTTGTTTTTTAGGTGTCTACGTAAATTTGCTGTCTGTGGGAATACTCTTAAATAATTATATTATTATGTATTTTGTTCAGAAATAAATTTATATCCATAGTAATTACAAAAACAAATCTTAAAAATATGTTTAAAATATGTAAAATTAAAGAGATGGAGCTGTAACTTTTGGGTGATACGCCTCGTTTAGCACCTGAGATATTAGCTGATGTGAAAATGATTTTTTATGAAAGAATGCATCATTAATGATTTTTCATTATTTCATTACATGTATGCTGGTGATGGGCGACGGACTATTAGCCCCGAAGATGAAACCACTAATACACATTTCATAATCATCTAAGCAAATTTTCAGTAAGTCGAAACGTAAGAATGTCAAGGCTCACATTAAAATTAATTGAACTTCAAGTTGGAAATATTTTCATCTAAAGATGCTCAGCAAATATAAATCATTTGATTCTGTTTACATACAGCTTCAGCTGGAATTCAACTTGTTTTAAAACTTTCCAAGCATCTTCCTAAGGCAAAATTTTATTTAAAATCTAATTTCAAAACATTTTTAAAAGTCTTTGCATTGATTGATTGATCAATCTATTATCTGCCGAGTTCAGACTTTCCGTAACCAATCCACAACTCTAATATGGATCTTTTTTCAACATTTCATTGACTTGTTATTCTATTTTACTTCTAAGCAGAGAACTTTTCAAAGTGAATGAACACGAAACTCAACCAATTATTCCAAAAATATAAATGAATGTCATCAGCAGAATCCGATAATTTTTTCTTCCTTCTTCAACCAAAATACAATTTGAAAAACTCCATCGATCAACTTATCTTACCTCAACGAAATTGATTAACAAAAATAGGTTAATACAAGATTTCAAAAGTAAAGCTCACCCTCCGCTATAGTGGCTTCACTTTTAAAAAGTTGAATTGCTTAAAATTCGACAAAAGTTGAACCTTTTTCCATAGGATTCGCGAAAGTTCGAAAGATAAATGTTGCTTTTGTCACGTACATTATGATGTTACGCAACTCTACGATGGAAAAATTTCGTTTGAAAAATCGTACGCATTGTACATTGCCTCTATAATTCAAACCCCAAAATTACTTTATCAACCCGGAAACGGAAAAAGCCAAATACATTACGAAATCTTCAAGTTTTTAGCAACTCATCAAATCCCCATGATGAATGGATACTGCCAACTAAATATCAAGGCACAAGGAGATGTAGAAAAATCATTTCTGGCTTCATTCTATTTTCAATTCATATTTCGTATAAAATTCATTGCAAAAGTTGCCTGAATTCCCGCGTGGCTTACGCACGAATGAAACTTTATTCCTACGAAAAATGGAAACTTCCTGCTCATCATTATGGATGAACGAGGGGTAGATTTTTTTTAGGTCAAAAAGAAAGGTTTTTTCTTCTGATTATAGGTATTTTTCGTGTCTTTGCCGTGTGGCATGTTGTAAAGTCAAGGGTATGACCTGGAGGAATTTGAACTTACGCGAAATGGAAGCTTCCATTCACGTTTCACCTTCCGCTAAATATGGATAATGTCACCTTTATTGACATACCTTCGGCTTATCTCCGAAAAGGATCTTAATGCTTTCGCGGCACGGGAGTCAATTTGACCTTTGTTATGTTAGCATTGAAAATACTTAAGAACTATTATCTTTGGATGCAGATGACAATGAATTAATAACTTTATTTAGGTTTCTCCGTCCTTTATGATTCGTAGTTTAGATAGTTTTATACCTACTGATATAAAGAATAATCATTGATTGATATTAGGGACTCATTTGTTTATCAAAAAAATCATCAGTCACATTTATAATTTTGATTTGAATCTTATTCGTTATCATACTTGGCTTGCAATTAAAAAAAATTAATACACAAATAGTTATTACGAATAAATAATAAAGTACGTGCATTTATAATGCCACTGTTTTTCAACATTTCCAATACTACATCTTGAAATTGAAATCCTATCGCTTGAGATCATCCATAAATTATTGAATATACATTTTCTGTTTCCCACCATCTATATCATTTTCCATCACTAACAAACAATATCGAATCCTGCGAGTGTCACTGAACTTGTTTCTTGAATTACACAGAAGTTCATCAACACATCCTCAGATGCTTCCAGTATCGTCACTATTCATACAATCAAACATCACAAGGAATAGAAAACAACTCAAACCTTATTATCGATACTATGCAATCAGAACATACACAATATTTACGGAGAACACTGTAATAAACTGTTAACGAAGAAAAGGACTTAGCTTAATAAACTCTGCACGACAGATTTATACAGAGATACAAATGTATCTACAGTGAAACATTTTCTGTGAACGTGCTAACGATAGATACAAGGATAGTGTAATTTATAGCTGAAACGATTTCTGTAATGGAATCATGAATAAAACATCCAAGTTAAACTTCTCAATTGAATAATAAATGTAGCGACAATAGCATATGATGCAGCATACAGTGGTATAGATTCATTTGTGTGCACTAACGTTCAACCGGGGATTCATCTATGGTGTTCTCCTTCAATTGGAAATTCCTATTCAAGTGGTACAAACATATTATTCTAGCACATGGTGTATAGTATGAATGTGCTTCCAATCCTATACAAGCTGTCACTATAAATCCGTTAAAAGAAAGGAAAGATAATAATAATTGTGACCTCTTGTAACCTTTTTCATGTCATCTCGAACGAAGGATATTTCTCAACCAAAAAATTCAAATGAAGGTGGGCACGTGTCTTAAGCACTTTTTTGTCAAGAAGTCTAGGACTTCTTGATTGGGAGCACGACTTTCGGATCCTAGTGTGGAATTGATTATACTAGAATGTGACGGAATCGATACAGTTTACGCATATAAGCAAATTCAGGTCCAGGATGAAGCAACAAGTATCAAACATAATGTCTGGATTTCAATTGTGTTTATGCGTTTTTGAGATGTGAAAATTAATAAATTGAACAGCATTTTGGAAACATTTTTCACGTTAAGCATGGAAACTTGAAAGAAATAAACAAGGTATGATAACCTTTAAGGGTTATCATATCATCCTATTATATGAAATTCAAAATTGTAGAAAGGCAATTGAAAAGTATAAATTTTTGAGTATTTTGGAAAAAAATGATAAAGTTTATGCAGAAAACAGTGAGTATATTCCTAACAACTTTACCCAGGACTAAATTTTTTGCAATGAAACCATAACAAGCTTAATTTTACTTGAGTTTCTGTCTCTCATCATCTTCCTTCCGTTTTTTGTCCACTCACAATTTACCTATTGCTCAATGCAAACATATAAATAAACTTTGTTGATTTGCTCAAAGTTTTGCTCTATCGAAAATGTTTGCAGACAACTTGAATAAAATTGTCATTTCCTTTGCAGCACTACGTTTTTCCTATATTCGGGAATGCTGCAGTCCTGGTATGCCGTACAAAATGTCGATGGAAAGTTCAACGTCAAGCGATGTCATTAATCTTTTTTTTCGACTGACTGCATTCCAACTGTTTGCCGAAAACCAACAATGCAGATTCACCAGACAAACATGCAAATAAACAAACAAACCAACAAACCCACAAACTGACAAACAAACAAACCCCACTCATATCCACCTATCACCTAAGCTAGCCAAACAGGACGAACTCGTCGTAGCGACAAGAGGATCTCTGATGGAGAGGTTTGTTGGTTGCATTTGATTTCTGTGACTCCTTTTTTCTGGGACTCTCCATTTGCCGATTTAGAAAGTTGGTTTGCAACGAAGGCATGTATGTATCGTGCAGGAAGGGACCACTTCGTTTCCGTTCTGGAAAATATCTGCAAACATGCAAAGTGTTGGATTTTTGTTCGGTGCAAGGATGATTGCGTTCTATAGAAAATGCACAAAAAGAAATTCAGTGTCCCCAATGGTCCTTTCAAAACATTTTCTAGTTAAAGTTCAATTTAAAATGCCAGAATTCAATCGATCGTTTTCTTCGCAAACTACAAATATCCAATTCCTGCCTGGCAAACATTTATCGATTCTCTATTCAAGTTTCGGTATACTTTAGGCAAACCATGCAAACTTCAAACTTTTCCAATAGTAACTCCTGAGCAATGCAGTGCACTATTCATATAAATCACCGGAGTTTAAGTTTTACAAGTCCTGTTTAAAGTGTATCCAAACCTTGAACGCAAAAGTGCCTTGACTGAAGCAAATGAAGTGAAATCTTACATTAAAGCTGAGCACACTTCCTTTCAGTTACCCGAATATATGTTTCAAGGATTCAAGGAAGCATGTTTCAGATTTCATTCAAATACTCAAGTTTATAGTTTTCTGCGAATCAAATTTACATTTCATGAGCTATGATGCCAAAAATTTCAAAAATTAATAAGGATGCCTTTAATAGCATTTAGTGCTCAAAGTGAGAGACTTTAGAAAAACACACAAAAACATTTCGAAGAAAAACTCATCTGGGTGAGTGTTGGTAAAAGTATAGAACAAAATTAGTAACTAAAATATAATAATGTTGAATATTGAAATAATACCAACTATTTTTCCTTAAAACTTACTTCGAAACTTCATGGAAGTTTATCATGAAATTGTTTTGTTAAAAATTTTCCAGAAATAATTTTACATGAAATTTTCAGATTAAGAACTACCTAAAAACTGTTCCTTTTGATATGTTAATATTTCTTATGCGAAAAATTAAATATTATTCACATTTTTTTAGATAATTTTTAATAAATATCTGATATTAAAAAATTATCACTTATCACTATTTTTATGTAGAAATTATTTCTTCGCACATTTTATATGTGAATGCTCATGGATATTCAAACTGTAATTAATTTATAATATTCTCGCTCATTTCAAATATTTGTTGGAGGATTCGTTCAAATATTTTTTTTTCTCAAATCATAAAAAACTGTAGGATGAGTTTTTCGTTCACAGTTTAACATCAATAAAATAAATAAAAATATATGTACATTCGTGATTTTTCGGATAACTTAATTTATTGAGCATTTGCAAAAAAAATCACCAAATTTATTTGCAAACTAAAATTATTAAAAAAAACTTCTTTGAAGAAATGTGTAGAACGAAAAATTTCGCATATTTTCAAAAGATTAATTTGAAAATTAATCAGTCCTTAAATTTTATTATAATTCGGAAAGTTTTGAAAAACTGGGTGGTTAAACTTAATGACGATATTTTTTTTAAAATCGAATAACTGTAAATATAAAATGCAGAATTTTTTTGTCGCACTGCACAATCTAAATTTTATTAAAAGTACATTTATCTCAAAAATTTGTTGACTTTAATATTTTTTGACGATTATAATGTATGTTTGCATGAAAATCTTGTTCTAGGCACTGTTTAAAATTTTGCCAACCACTTAAAATTGTTGAAAATTTTATAAACCAACTCTTATGTATCATTCTCCTTCTTCAGGCTATTCATACTTAAATATCTGACTTTCTATGCCTTTATTATAACAGCCACCGGCTTTTCACTTCAAAACCAATCCAATGGAAAATGCTGCAACAGGCGTCCATTGATCTATCTCGTAACATTCCATGAAAGTCGTTCCCAGTAAATATCTTGCGCATCATGACCCACATTTTGCGTGGTTAAAAATTTATCCTGGCATCGTAAACATGTATCCCCAAGTCAATCATAGCTGGCCTATATCCCTATTATAGAAATCAGAACAGTCCCAAAGCGGCTTCGCCCCATCAAAACCATCCCCATCTCATCATCATCATAAGATCCGTTCAAGCGTGAATTATGTTCCAAACAGTGTACACTTTATGAAACCACTTTATTATTTCCTATCACTCACAAGAAAATGGGAAAATGAAGGAATGTTTGCTGAAATAACGTGGTTTCGCCACCTTATTTGGTGTATATAAAGGAGCATATCCGCAAGTGATCCACCCAACGACTTCTGTACGGCCGGGAATGCTGAAGAAAACTTTAATTAAACGCCTCGTCGAACTCTGGAAAACAATCAACAGATACTGTCGTTCAGATAGTCTTGCCGGTGTATACAGAAGACGAAAGGGTTAACGAATAAGTCCCCTTTGCTGTGCCTAATACATTGAGGGTGTAAGACATTGAGGATCTACCTCAATGTCTTACACCGTTTCTTCATCATGGTGGATGGTCTGGCTGCAAAAATAATTGTGAACTTATACAAACTTGTTGATTGCGCTGTACATTTAACTGCTTATTCATAGATACAATTTCTTATGGAGGCTGGCATACCCCAAAACTTTGATTCAGTAAAATATCGAAGACACATTAAAGTTTACCATTTTCCAATTCTAAAACGTATGGTTTGTGTTTTGTGTTCTACCCCAATCAAGGATGACTGATGCTAATAGAAAGTGTGTAATACAATTCACATATTCTCAGCAAAAAGTAACCCACAATCATAAAAAACTCACAAATGTACTTCATGAAATATTAATAATTCAAATCGATATTCATAAAAATAACCATCAACAAATATATTGTGCCCTACAAATTTCAAAAATTTTCCATAATAAAACCACCCCGACAACAAACACCATCGTAAACATCGCCTCAAGGTCGACTGAACATGAATAAAAGATTTGTAAGCCTACACTTTTTTTCGGTTCCAGTCGAGAGACGAAGAAGAAAAAAACACAGGATATTGATTACTATCCTTTGCAGACGGGAATGGTCACAAGTAACAATGTGATATGTAATGCTGACATCTACATTTTTTGCGACTCAAAAAGATTCTTGTATCTTTCAGATATTTTGCGGTTTCATATCGTTTATTTTGAAACCTGCTTGCTTGCATTGTGGAATGATAAATCACGAGGAAAATAAATGTGTAAATATTTTCTTTTGCTTAAGGATATGAACAGCTTTTATTAGGGTAAATAATGTTTGCCTGAAAAAAATTCAACAAACTGATTCAAATCGGATTAAACAAATTGGCTGAATTGGTTAAATTTATTTCAGCTGTTTCTTATTGTTTGTTGATTAAATATTGATTGAAGCAATTAAAGTAGTAAAAATTTACAAATATTTTATTCAAATTTGATAATAGATTAAAATTATCTCTAAAATTATCCATTCCCATTAGCAAGGAGTAATTTTAAGGGGACATATTATTCTTATTTCAGAATTATTATCATAATCGAATTGTCTGGCATCATTTTTGGACAAATGTGCGTGTTATTTTTTTTCTGGATTGAAGAAAAATACATAAAAAAATATTTAAAAATTTGAAAATACGACTAATACTTTCTTTTAGATTAAGGGGCCTTTTAGGTTCCAATTTTTGTAAAACTCAGAACAGCTCGCAAAGATGCACAATAAGCTAGTTGAGCGCTGTATGAAAAAAGAAAAGAAAATTGTATGGTCCAAGCATAGCAGAATAGAGCTATATAGCGTTTAAAAAAAATTGGAAAAAAAATGTAAACGGTGGACATGATTTTTACAAAAATACTCAAACGATCACTCTGATTTTTTAATATGTTGTTATACACATATATGGCTATATCCGGTAGCGGAATCATTATGATCGGTGTCAAATTTTCCGATTTTCATTTTGTTTTCCAACCTCAAAAATAGTTTTTCTTTTTAAAAAATTGCCGCCATTTTGTTATGTTTTAATGAAAAAAATCATTCCGGTTGCTGCAATAGGCACTTAAACAAGGATTAATCTGGGGCTTTGTTTTCCCCCAGATGATCCAGTCAACTGAAATCACGTCCGCCGTCATTTTTTGATATTTTTTTAAAAAAGTTGTTACTGTTAAAAAACAATAAAAAATCCAAAAAATATTTTTGTACACCCAAAGTACCAATTAACATATGTACAAAATTTCAAAATGATATCCTTTTCCTTTCTATGTAAAATATGGGTAACTTTTTTCTTGAAAATCGTAACCTGAAAGACTCCTTAAAGCATTATTTTGTAGAAATTTCCGACAAATCATTCTTGAACACATAATGCATTGTTTTAGAAACCTATTTATTTTGTAGGAAATAATTGAACACAATAGTCAACGACCAAAATGTTCCTGGTCGTTCAATATACTAATCGTCCCACCTTCATGATCTATTTAATATGTTAATTTTATTTTCTTCTGTCAAATAGCTTTATTACTTTTCCCAGAACTCATTGAACCATGTCTGTTCTAAATAGCGTCTAGACACAAAAATTATTTTACATAAAAATACTCAATAAATTTGAATTTGGAGAAGAAACTGAGGTTAAATGTAATTAAAGCTTTTAATATTTTCAACAACACGTTCTCCTTTTGATTACTCAGACCCTTAACAACTTTCAGGTTGGTAAACATCCATTCAGCTTTCACCAAAAAACATAGAATGTTTTCAGAAATTTTTACCATACTAAGCGTGCTTTAAATGTTTATTATCCGCCATAGAACATTCGCCCGGTATTAAGCCTATCAAAATTCTGTCCTACTTTCAAAAATCCTGCAAACCGTGAAATTTCATCACATCCAAATCCTTGAAACATCACCTCATTTCAGTCTCCAGCAAAATGTTTACATTGAATGGCATCGCCACTATGAAATGAAATTCATCCCTTAAGACTATGACACAAAGCCAATTTTATCTCTTTTGTTTCAATCTTATTCCAGAACGCCTTTATATCTATCTTTCTATCTATTGGGTACGTCTTTTTCAGGACAAAATTTTCCCGTTTCCGCTTTTCAATCTCACTTTCGCCACAATCACTCCCGCCTGAAACTTGCGTCTAACTCAAACAGGATAAGTGAGAAGATGACAAGGATAATGACGATGTCGACGAAGGCGGTGAATTAAGGTCAAGTGAGGCAAATATCGAGCTGAGGGTGGTATTTGTTTTATGAATAGTGGAAACCAACGGCAAATAACAAAATAGATAATCGATTTCAATTTATGGCGGGAAAACTTCGTTGTTGTTTTTGCATGAAATACCCGTACACTATTGTAGAAGGTTAAAGTGAAATTTGGATATGAATTGAGTAGTTTTTTAGGATTGATTAATGATTCTACAGTATGGTTTTCCTGAATTGAGAATTTGTTCTAGAAAATTAATATCACATACTATAGAAATTGTTTGGTTGGTTGGTTGTAGTAGCAGATATTGTTTAGAGACACAGAGTTTTTATAGATCGAAAAATTGTTTGGATGTGAACGATGCCCGAATTTTTTTCGTAGACTACACTCGCAAGAATTATACACTGGTATCGTCCTAACATATTTCTTTATTTCACTTTATTAATAAACACTTTAAACGTGTTTATTAAAAATCATTAAGAAACACCAAAAGAAAAAAAATTAAAGACCAATCAAATGTTAAATTAAAGTTGGATGACATGTAAACAGATTGGTAAGATTAAAAAATTACGTTTAAATTTTTTTTAAGGAATGTCTCACTGTGGTCCTGCATAATTCAAGGTGATATTTTCTCACCAATCCTTCCATTCCACCGAATGGATTGGAAGCATGAAAATATTCTTCGTAGATATTACCCAAAGCAAATGGCAATTTTTATATTTATCTTACACGATCCTATTTTTTTCTTCAAATTTATATCTCTCTGATGGTATATTCTCTACTTTTGATGTCGAAACTATTTCTGAAGATGTTGATTTTATTTGAATCATGTTGTAATTACAAATATATCAGACTTTAAAGATTCATATATTGGGAGTACAAATTAATTCGGTCCGTTTTCTTGTGGTCAAAAATACATTTATTTCAAAATAAAAAGAATTAAAAGATTAATCATAGTATCGTCCATCGCTAGTTACTACTTTTTCCCACCTCTCAGGCAGTTTTCGATTTCTATCTCGAAAAAATGTTTCGTCTTTTGAGGTGATCCAAGTTAGGAGCCAATTTTCGATTTCTGCGAAAGAAGTGAACCGATGACCTGCCAGATCGTGTTGCATCCGTCGGAACAACCAGTAATCAGAAGGAGCAATGTCCGGAGAATACGACGGGTGCGGCAAAATATCCCACTTGAGCGTTTCCAGATATTTTTTCACTACTTTTGCGACATGAGGCCGAGCGCTGTCACGCAGAAAAATAACTTCATCGTGTCTTTGTTTGTATTCCGGTTAGAGGTCGATGGCAACTATCGACCGGGCATAGCGTAGTATTTTTTCTTTTTGAGATTGTCATACAATATCCATTTTTCATCCCCAGTAACAATTCTATGCAAAAAAAACCTTCTTTGTTGCCTTTGAATCAGCTGCTCACAAGTGGAAAATCGCCTTTCAATGTCTCTCAGTTTCAGTTCGTAAGGCACCCAATTGCCTTGCTTTTGAATCATTCTCATGGATTTTTATCGTACAAAAACTGCTTGTTGAGTCACTCTCAATGATTCTGCGAGCTCCTCTTGCGTTTGACTCGGATCTTCATCGCGTCTTGAATCGGCAAAACCGTTCCCGACATGATTTATCAGTTGGAGCATTGTCACCATAAAATTCCACAAACATTCGATGCGTTTCAGCTGCAATTTACTTCCAATTAAAATGAAAAACTAAAACCTCCCGCAAATGCTGCTTAGTTAACACAAAATTGGACATATTTAACACAGTGAAAAACAAGGTTTTTTTATGAAACTCGAAGCGGTATGAACTGAATATTATTGACAGATGTCTAACCTTTCTGAAACTACTAACATCAGCTGTTACTTAATATTCGTAATAGCCAGAGCCACCTTTTGGAAACGGACTGAACTAATTTGTACTCCCAATAGAATCTTTCTCAAAATTTATAATATTGCTGCAAGGATTTAAATAAAATCGGGTTGAAATTCATGTATACAATTTAAATTTGTATTTTGTACCATGATGTTTCTTGATCGGTCGAAACGCGTCAAAATTGCCAGTAGCAATAATTCTGAATGTGTTGTGCTACTATCTTTCGATATCCACCCACACTTTACCCCACCAATTTAGTCTTGCGTAATTCTCACCAAATCAATTAGCCCGTTCCATAATTTTTACATAGTCACCTTTTCTGCACACCACCATCATCCCCCCACGTTCAGGTGAGAATAGATTCCGGGTTCCGAACAATCCGGTACTATTACGTTTCGTGTCTATCTGCAGTTAATAAAAATTTTATGATCTCGAAAATAAGTTTCTACGTGCCAGGAATTGCAAAATTTGCCTGTTGGCAACCACAATGACGAAAGGCATCCCTGGAATGGTAAAATACCATGCCTAGTCTCTAGAAACCATTCCAATCCGAATGTCTATTCTAGAATTCGTTCACATCTATTGCAAACTGTTTCGATTTAGAAGATATCGAGCCATGTCATGAATAGAAATCATTGCGAATCTGAAAGATTCTATCCTCTTTGTATCTAGTTTTTTTATGGATGTGTTAATGGTGTGTTCGATTAGTGGAAAGCAGTTGGTTTTTACGACCTTAGGAAAAGTCATTCTGATTGAAAGAATGAAAAAATATCTTGAAGAAGATGGTTTTTTTTGAATTGATAATAATTGTGCAGCACCATCAGTAACACCAAAAATATTTTAATCAAAATCATCACCGTCAGTATCATTACTATCACATTTTTCATTTTTCGATGTCATAATATAAAAAAAAAATCTGGAAAACATCATAATCTTGAACGACAACTTTCTACAAAAAGATACTTTCGGAGATAGTCACAACTAACCTCCTTAGTACCATCATTATGGATTTTTAAAAGGATTTAAAATAAGACTGCAAACTGCAATACTTTATGCCTGTCGGTTATATCCTTAAAGTTTCATATATTTTCTCGGTTTCATTGAAAATATATCCTGTCTTGACGCTTGAGCATGACAACAAAGACATTTTGCTGTACGAAAAGAAAAAACCAACCCACCCCAGGTTCGAATGGACGAGTTCATTTCATAGCGTTTATTACACCACTAACAGTAATATATTAAGATGGTGCGGAAACAGCGAAAAGGACGAAAGTGAAGAAAAAATAGGAAGAGAAAAGTAAAAACCACTTTAATTACAGTAGTTCAGCGCATGTTGATGAAAGCTTTGAAAGCAGAGAAGTATTATATAAAGGATGAAGATGAACGTTAGAACCAATTTAGTTGGATTGTAAACTTGAAAAACCGGCGCAAAAAATGATAAAGAATCACGATATTTTATCCTTTGACCTAGATACGGACTCAGTAAAAATGGATGTAGAAGACTGGGATAATGCGGTAGATGATACGTCTGCAGTGAATTAGCTGCATCTATTTTATTGTATTTTATTTTAAAAAGGGACATCACCCGGTTCAGTATCATTTTATCGAAAATAAAAATAAGGTTTATCAGTGAACTACATTTGCGTCAAAATTGCATTTTTCGCATTTCATTTAATCTAGGAATCCATAGTTTATATTTCGACTGAATGAGTGACTACATGGAAATGCATGCCTATGAAATGAAAGGAGAAGTGGAAGCAGCCTGATTAAGAATATGAAACAACAAAAATGATATATATTTGCTCATTTTGAAGTGTCATCATCTGTAACGGTTGATTACTTTGAGTTTGATGAATCTATTATATTATTTAGAATACGACAAAATATATTAGACCTCATTAATCTGGGTTCCATGTCACATTATTTATAATTGCGGAAACAACCAATGGGTAGCTTCAACCATTTGAATGATACTCGATTAGCTCACCAATCATGCTTTGCCTCAGGTCTCACCAATTTGAGCACACCGAAGAGGAACATGAATACAAGAACAAGAAAAAATTTATTATTGACTTTTCGTGCAGAAATCCTGCAAGATTTCAATCAGTATATCACAAACATTTCTGACTTGTGGGTCAAATTTTTTAATTTGCTATTTCGTGACATATCTCAATTTTGTCTAGTCTTTGGAATGACGATGTGAAACAAACTAAACGAATACATGAATTTAAAGTAGTTTGTTCACAATGCTCTCTCTTTATCATCAGAAAATAATAAGCAATCAAATCAGTCTAACAACAATTACACGATTAAAGAACAACTATGTAACAAGGATGAAATCTTAACTTCCTAGTCAGCTTGATCCATAAATAATACACAATATATAATGCCATTAATTATGCCAATAAGAGAACTTAATCTTTCAGGAAAATTTATTTCTTAGCTCTGCGAGTTTGCTTGTTTGCCTGCTGGGCTGCAGATCATTGTATCTTTTATCCGAGTCGCAGATGAATTTCATGATTTCATCTTGCAAACTAACACGAACAGGACGAGCTCGATTCCGGCGTGAGCAAGTTAATGACTTGGATCCTATACTTTTCAACAAACTCAAGGATCTTGTGAAAGATTCCGTTGGGGGATAGTATTGGCTTCTACAACTCGATTTTCCATTAAAGTTCTGCTCACTGTTAATCCGGTCATCGATTGTAGATGCTATACTACAAGTGCTGCGTCCTTCTTTTGCGTATTGAAGTCGGATGAAGTTGAAGATGATAAGAACGTATGTATGTTGGTACTGTTGAAGGGAATTTACATTAAATTTTCCTTTCTGTTCTTCTTCGGCGAAGGTGTCTGTGATTTGCGCCAAGTAACCGTCATCGTAGCTTTACTGAGCCCATAATTAACAATTTTCTACTAAAGAGTGTAACAGAATAGCACAATTTGACATAGCTCTCAATTAATAAACAAAAGATCACCTCAAATCTTATAAACAATCAGGAAGAACAACAGGCAAAGCATTAGCTTTCAACACATCCTTTATCAAGTTTCAATACATAGTGTCTTTAAAACTCTCCCCTCGAATGTAGTTCATCTGAAATTCCTCAACAAGTTGTCCATTTTGCCGGAGCAAATCGCTGATACTCTTAAGCCAGCAAAACTTTATTAGCTTCTGTACTCAGAATTCATGCAAATCTCATTTTTGGATTAACACACAATAGAAATACTGAAAGTGAGTATCGAAATTTTCACATTATTCTGGCTATCTGCATGAATCGATCAAATAAGGAAAGAAAATTGCTTTAACCATCAGCTTTAATCAATTTCTTTGAATTTCACCCACACTTTTCGACCGGACGAACATCACCGTATTTACTCTCTTTCGAGGAGTTGTAAAAGTGCTATTATGTTTGGCTTCTACACATTATTTAGTTAGCAGAATACTTTTTTTAGTAGACGCTCTTCTTAAGTGATAAGTCTCTATTGTTCACTACTTCATTTCGAAGGATGAAAAAGAAGCCTAACTAAGTGGAAGACTAGGTACAAATTTTCTTGATTGCCCAGCAAGCTATCAATTTGATACTAGTTCTCGGCGTTCAGACACTCTTTGGCAGTTAATTAGGTTTGTCTTCTATTCCGTTTTGGCTATTAGAATAATTTAGGAATCTATTTTCAAGTTAGAGTTCAAACTTTTTAAATTGTCTTTTGTTTTTTTTTGTCGAAGGAGTCAACGAAATTAAGTGCTTTATTTACCGCTGCAAGGTACAATGTACGCCATCTTTTGTGTCGGTGTGTAAACACTTACTAACTTTGACATTTGCCAAACCGATTGCTTCAATACAATTCAATTCAGTACAATTTGAACTATGAATCGCTTCACACCGAAACAAAATGCCGAAATAGTTACGATGTGCATCAAGAATAGTCGTTCAGCGGTTTTAACTCAACGTGCGTACCGTCGAAAATATCGTGACCAACAGGCACCGTCTGACAGACCGTCCACGTTGCTTGGAATAGGACCAAACAGTTGCTCGAATGGTAGACACTGAACCTGATTTTTGGAAGAAAGTTCTGATGACCGACGAGGCCAATTTCACACTATCTGGCGGCGTTAATGATCAGAATTGCCGCATTTGGATCCACACGAAATCCATGAAACGCCATTGAATGGCCAAAAAGTTACTGTTTGGGTTAGGTTTTATACTGCCAACTTTTAGAATCTGAACGGAGTGGAACTTTATTTCCATAATGAATTTTGGTTTTTCCCACATCAAGTAATCCTTCGTTCTTTAAATTTTTCATGTGTTTTCTGTTTTGAAATTACAAAGCACGTACGATCATCAAAAATCATTTAAAGTTTGACCTTTCTGAATTTACGGACACCAAATATAATTGATATTGATTCAATTTGCTCTCCCTTTAACCTTTTTGTCAGTCAAATCAAATAATAATATTTTTGCTGGTCATGCTATTTAATTGGCTGAGGCTGGAAAAATATACAAACTTCTATTGATTACGGATAGCGAGTAATTATCATTCGAGTAGGGAGTCGCATAGGGTTCCTTCCAACTATAAATAATATGTGGCTTACGTGGGTTGAACGAATTTCATATGTTGATAGATTGTGCGATAGACTCACTATAATTTATATTAATGGTAAACGGTATCTACAATAGTAAATGCCAAAAAGCAGCAATATGATCTAAATATCGCTTTTCTAGTATCCACTTCTCGATTGTGGAACCAGGAATCATTTAAGGAAAGCATCCAAACTGTACACTGGTAACATTTAATATTGCTTAACTGTCCGGTCAGTTATGTATGATATGATGATGTGGACTGAAAATAACGATATTCAGCCATCCATGTAGCGTCGAACTGAAAATAAATGAATACCATTCATACCAAGCCATTTATTCCTCGATTCTGAATTGCTTACGTAACTTGCATTCCTCACGTTCCAGCCTCCGGGCTAATTAAACGGATACGGTTATTCATAGCGTAAATCCCGAACATGAAAGAATCTCTGGCATTTAACGTCGACCGCCGAACACATGGCTTATTACACTACACCCAGTTGTCCCTGAAAATTCCAAGCTAAAGCTCAATCCAAATACGTTTAGCCCTTCGCAAGGACACAATCCCCTTGCCGGCAAAACCAAACAGATTCCCCAGCTTCGTGGAGAAGCAACAGAAAAGTACGCAGGATCAAAATCCCTACAGTATGCCATGCCATCATGTAAAGGTAGCAACGGACACCAGTTGCTCTACAAGGACCATCAACATCCAAATCAATCGAGCCGTGATGCGATTGTTCGGGGATTAAAGGAGATATGTTCTTGTTTTGAAAGTATCCTTTCGTGCCTGTATGCACTTAGACACAATTTTATGACATAGTCTTCTCGGGCTCCTCGTCCACACCAATAAAACTTAGGAGTACCTTTGGGACCAGATTTCTTCCAAAAATTTACCTTGAATGACTAACCCGCGGGATGGTTAAAAAGGATACATAAAAAAGTGACACTCATATAATTTATGTAGTGCCTACCCTCGTTAAAGTCTATTATTTTCAGTGCTTTCGTAAGGACTAACACAGTATCAAGATGGATGCTATTACCGAAAAGGATTATGTGAGAAAACTTCAACGCTGAGGTGAGCATACAAAACAGAAAACAGTGATATTATCCTTTAACACATTTTGCTTCATCAAGTCGTTTCGTCAAAAGTAAACACCGCATTGTAGGTGTTGCGGAATTAAACGGAAATTCTGTGGAATACCCAGGATTCATCGACGGAAGTAGCCATTTTGCTATTTAAACCATTTTCAAACTCAGCATAAACACACATAGGTTCGTTTCAATTTAATTTACACTTCACATTAAGCAGAACAAGGACTCATGGGATAGAATACGCTATTAAAGCATCAACCGTTTTATAAATGTTTGTACACCAAGTTCTCATCATTTAAAAAGGTTATCTCAGGAATGATGAATATCTGTCTTGATGTTTTTTTTTGCGCCCTATACAAATGGCAAAAGCAATTACTCGTTTCCCTGGCTTTAAATTTTGTGAACTGAATAACAAATTAATGCATGTTGACAATATAATAAAAGCAATTTATTTAATTTAGCCATTTTCGTTTATACTTTCTCTTAATCGCCCCACGTAGGAAAGCAATGGCAGCTGCTCTGTAATTTCTTCCAAACGATTCCAATATTTATTGGCACGTTGATTGTTTCTTCTTACCATGTAAAAAATGGAAGGATCTAACCTCTAAATGATATTTACGAATTTCTGGGAAGCCATTTTCCGGACTGAAGCATTAATTGGAATAATTGTTTGTTCCTGAACTGATAGAAAATTCCTTAAATCTATAAGCCGTGTTTTAAGCATATTTTTATGATTTTTTTCAGAAAAACTATCAAATTTCTTTATGTCTTTATTTCTATTAAATTTCTTTATTTCTTTTTTTCTTAGAATAATACACATATTAAGTATTGTTTCAAGAATATACTGTAAAATTTTCAGAGCAAAATATTGAAAAACTAGCATCTGATAACAAATATTCGTAGACGTTAAAAAATCGGTTTTTCCTGTGGACATCAGAACTCGACACTAGATCATCTAAAATCAAAAGAATCAAACAGATTTTATTAGTTTATAAGTTTTTCTAGGTAACGCTGACGAATTCTTATTTTCAAATGTTTTTTTTAACTTCCCAGTATATGGGAAGTTCTTGTAATCGCCTCGAAAATCGAAATTGAAATTTTCAACATTTCTTTACGTTTTGAGGTCTATAGAGTATATATAAAGTGTTTTTAGAAAGGGAGATGTATGTGTGTGTGTGTGTACGTACGTACGTACGTACGTACGTTCGTGGACACTTTTTTCTACGAGCATAACTCACGTAAACAAAGTCGTATTGACTTCGTTGAGGTGTCAATCGAAGCGTCTTTGCAATCTTAAGAGCTGATTAGTTTTTGGTATACTTCGGTCGGGGGGGGTTTGCTGTTTTGCCCGTTTGAAGGTCATTTCTGTCATGCGTTATATCTCGCGAACCCAACGTAAGATTTGCATGGTTGAGGTGTCAATCGACGCGTATTGACATTAATGTGATTCTATCAAGTTTCTAAAAAAATTCTTGGAGCCGTTTTTTAATTTTTTTAAAAAAAGTGCAAAAAATTGGGTTTTTTTAAAAAAACAATAAATTTTTAACCTTATTTTCAAGTCCAAGTAATCAATGTTTGTAAAATTTATATATTCCAAACAATGTTTGTAAAAGCAACATCAAAACTTTTTCTCATGATTATGTAAAAAAATAAATTAAAAATTAAAAATTAAAAATCATTAAAAGTCATCATGATTTTCAAGGTCATTTTTATCATTCACTAGATCTCACGAACCAGATATAATATTTGCATCAATATGGTATCAGCTGACGTATATTAACATCTTTGTGAAGTTTTCAACATTATAAAAATTCGTTTCAACCATTTTTTTAGTTTAATAGAAGAAAATGCGAAAAATTTTGTTTTTTTTTCATAAAAAAATATTTTTTTACTTGATTTGCACTGCACAGTAATACCAGTTTATAAAATTTATACATTCTTATCAATTTTTGAAGAGAAAGCAGCAAAAAATTGTTCCATGATTATGAAAAAAAATAAAATAAAAAATAAAAAATCATTCATGTAAAGAGGGTTCATACGAATGATATTAGTTTATATCTTTTATTCTAACAAAATTGTTGTAAATTCAATCAAAGTGTTATAATATTCACATAATTTGAGCAGATTTTTAATAGTTTTTATAGTCTTTTAATTAAATGCTTAAATTTTGAAAACCAACAAAATTTCAATCAAATTTGCATTTGCGGTATCAACGCTTTGAATGGTAAAACGTTTTGTAGTCAATACTTTGCAAAATCATATGCTTTAAAAAGCTTTCATCGAATAAAAAATTGTAGTTTTTAGTAGATTCATTCTTAAGTAATCGTAATATTTCAATAACCATCATCATACGTAATCAATGGACCCTCCCGTAGACGATTTGATTCATATTAACTCATTCCTGTTACTGCTATGAATACCTCGCATTGTTATTACTTAAAGTAGTATTATTTTCAAAATTATTATTGTGTTTAATGTTGTTGATGTTTATGTAGATATTACTGGGAAGTTGACCGTGTGGACCTCAAGGGTCGCACCTCGCGGCTTGTTTCAATTTTGGTATCAGTCAGAAGTCAAAAAAATGAAATTTTAGGGAAAAAGTCAAAATTCAACACATATTTTTTTTAAATTTTATTTGGCTACATAAGACATTTAGACAAAATTACATAAAAATTAGGTTATCTTGCATATATGATATAAATCCAATATTTTATAGCGAGCGTCCCAAAAGGAATATGATCCTGTGAGAGGGAGCTATAAATTTTGTAGGCTGGAAATTCATACTGATCCTAAAGTTTATTTAGCAGACATTAAATAAATTGTGATGTATCATTTTTTAGTAAGAAAATTCTTGATTCTACGAAAATGCAGAAAATTCACAAATTTGTTATTGTAAAAACAATAATACGAATAATGTTAAAAAAACTCGACAGCGTTACCTCACCAAATGTGTAAACAAAGCCTACAAAAAATTTCACGAGGATCGATTGAGTGGTTTTTGAGGTACAGTGTCCACCGACTTTAAAAATACTACATTCGAGAAAAACGCATTTGAAGATTTTAATCATTTATTTTGGAATAATCACACAGAATCATCGATTCCGGGGCCGTAAAGTGTAGCGCTGTCATTCAAAATATCCAAGGCGTCTTTCTGTTTCAAATACAAGCATCTACGCATGGTGTAGATGTGGTGGTTTGGATTTCAGAAGAAAAGAAGACTTTACACCTCCCCCCCCCCCTCCACCATTAAACAAATCAGCTAGCTTTTCCAATATGTTACCGGACAAAATTTAAAAACATAACCATAACAAACCCAAATTCCATTAAAACGATACTTAAAAACCGCCTGCATGAATAACATTCAAAGTAATTTTCACTAAGCTCCACAAAAATCAATGCTGCAAATTGAGTCAATATGAAATAAAATTATAAATACAAATTTTGAATTTTAAACCGAACTAAAAGGATTCCAAAGCTTGCCGATGCTGATTCGTATCTTAGAAGATAAAACTTAGGAATGAAAATTGATGGAGTTATTACTTTTAGGAGAGGTTTTAGTCGTAAGAAAGGAAAACGTGTCTTCTCTATGTACCTAGTGTAGAAAGCCGGTATGCTGGGCAGTAGCTAAGCAAGGACATACCGTCAAATTGTTAAGAATTTTGTCAGCTATTACCGTTATATTGTAATTGTAGTTCTAGCTGTTCTAGTAGTTTCACAAGCTATGAACACTAAGCCCTTATCAAAAATGGAACTGAAGATTTTTATCATGACACAGAAATTCCGCTACAGCTCTTTTCCATAAAATGGCGCAATTATTTCTGATTATTCACATTTTCGAAAAACGGTTAATATTCAAACTGAACGTTCACGAGTCAAACTTATACACTTTCGAAATAATACACAGTCAAGCCACCCTGTACTCTGCACTCATACGTAAACCAAAAACCAGGAAACGTCAACGTCCACTGACAGGTCGCGTTTTCTCTATTAGTCAGCTGTTTGTGATTTCTCCTCTGCGCTTTTGTTGTGGTCGCCTCGACTCACTTAATTCCGCGAGTACCTGAAGAAAAATGTTTGTAAACAGTTAATCCCCGCATTAGATGTAGTACTGCGCGTTCAAGCCCAACTTGTGCAATGGCTGTTCCCAAAATCAGCGACTACGAGATCCAGGAGAAACTCGGCGCTGGCAGCTACGCGTCAGTGTACAAAGCGCGACACAAGGTGAGCGAAATGTCATCTGCATATCAACCCAAAGTCCCGCTACGCAAGCTCATTATCGATTTTTTCGGCCTTTGCAGAAGACGAACACGTTTCACGCCATCAAGTGTGTGCAGAAGGCGTCACTGTCGAAGGCGGCCACCGACAACCTAGTCACCGAGATCCGGCTGCTGCGGAACCTCTCGCACAAGCACATCGTCGGCCTGACCGACTTCTTCTGGGACGACAAGTAAGTAGGCCACGCTATCTGTAGTTGTGGCGAAAGCCACCTGTAACGTGTGACCTCCGAAGGTTCATATACATAGTGCTCGAGTACTGCAATGCGGGCAATTTGTCCACCTACATCCGGTCGCGCCACGTGCTGCCCGAGGCGACCTGCAAGTACTTCCTGCGGCAGCTGGCGTCCGCCGCGCAGTACATGCGCTCCAACGACATCTCGCACTTCGATCTCAAGCCGCAGAACTTGCTGCTGACGCGCACGCCCAACGTGGTGCTGAAGGTGGGTATTTTTTTTTGATAATAAAGTTTGGAAATTAATTTTATTATGATTTTGAAGGTGGCGGACTTCGGGTTCGCGGAGCACCTCGAGCTGGGCGAGAGCAACTACACGCTGAAAGGCTCGCCGCTGTACATGGCGCCGGAAATCGTCCTGAAGCGGAACTACGACGCCCGCGCGGACCTCTGGAGCATTGGCGTGATATTGTACGAGTGCCTGTTCGGGCGGGCGCCTTACAGCTCCAAGACCATCGAGGAGCTGATGGCGCGCATCCGGAAGCAGGAGAAGATCTGCATCCCATCCAGCTCGAAAATCAGCGAAGAGTGCGAGGATCTGCTGACGCGACTGCTGCAGCACGAGGTATCCAAGCGGATCACGTTCAAGGAATTCTTCGAACATCCCTTCTTGGATCTGAAACATTCCCCGACTGAAAAGGTAACAAAAACTTTATCGGTGTCCGGAGAAGAGCTGAAACTTTGTGTGCTTGTAAACTAACCTTTGTTCAGTCAAAAATAATCCGCTTCTGATTCTTGTGATCTGTTTTAAGGAAGGCATTTGTAAAAACTCGGCATCTAAAATTCTTGTCCTTTTCTAACCGTACTCGCTCTGATCTAACATTATGCGAAGAACGCGATTGTCATATTCGAAAGCTAACAACTTTCTTCGAATGCTGCTCATTCGAACAAAATTCCCTCGAATTTCCGCAACTAAGCAATTTTATTCAGCAACAACAATCAGTGCCATATATTGCAGAGTCTTCACAAGGCGGTTTCGTTAGTCACCAAGGCGGTTGAACAGGACGAAAAGCAAAACTACAAGGAAGCCTACCACTTGTACTGCAAAGCCCTCCAATATTTCGCGCCCCTGATCGCCGACGAAAGTGATGCGGCCAAGCGACAACTCCTGCGCACTCGCGTGATAGCCTACATCAATCGCGCGGAAGAAATCAAGACGGGGATGACGAATGCTCGCAATCGAAACTCGTCGCCGGCCAGTAAAGGGATCACCGCATCGATGACTGATATTTTAGAGCCGAATTCGCGATATAAGCAGCTTTGTAAGTCACACGCCCGCAAAAAAATAGAAAAGTCTAACTCAAAGTCCTTTTATTCAGATGCGCTCTGCTCCTCTAGTCCAAATATCCAAAACGGGTTGGATATCGGGCGGCAAGCAGAGTTGTACACGTACGAAAGGAGTTTTGATCTCGCTCTGCAGTCGTTCACGTCTGCTTTAAGCATTCTAGTGCCTCTGCTGAACAGCGAACCGAAAGGCGACCGAAGATCTCTGCTCTATCAGCAAGTAAACAAATTCTAGTCCCAATCAATCCCCTTGCCAATCTAACAAATTTTCCTGCAACTCTCACACACAGGTTACAGACTGGATGAAAGAAGCGGAAAGCATTAAAGCTTTGCTAACCGCGAAAAATGTCGACGAAGAGCAGAAAACACTTCACAATTGCAGCTTACAATGAATACGTTGTCACCTATTTATCAATTGTAAAAAACACAAAGCATTGTTTAGAATACTACTTTTTTCGGGCATCTAAAATTTATAAATTCCTAATACTTGTAATCATTATTGTCAATTTATGATTGCGTTGTGCTTTTAAAGTGCTTTTATAAAGTCCAGGTTTAATGGACACATTTGAATTATTATTATATGCGTAGAAGATCTATTTATTGTTGTTTTTCGTTCAATCACACTTAATTTTACAGGCAAGTGGAAGTCAGCATCTTCGGCTCCGAAAAAAACAAAATTTCCCGTCAGGTCGTCAGTTCCATCATTCAATTGAGTTGAATTACCTTCCTGTCATCCAAAACTGGTACGAAAATTGGTAGTAAAACAGATCACTATGTCCTTTGTTTGCAGGTAAATAGTATACTCAACAGTTTAAAAAAAATCAATTTTACAGTGCTGCTCTTTCTCGTGTTGTGTTCGTTTGCTACCTAGTCTTGTTGCTACACTTTGCTTATCAACTGCTTCAGAATTGTATTTGCGGGTGGAGCCTACTTAGATGCGCGTTGAAGTCTTCATGCTTCCGAGCATGGGGACTTCTGCAGCATCTTCGGGGGCTCGGCGTGAAGTTACGAGGTAACCCGGTACCGAGACCGGAAAAGGAGTAAGCCGATGATTTTCTAGCATCAATTTTCACAGCTGATTCGCAAGCCGGGAACGCTACCGGCTTTTTGATTTGTTTCCATATCCTATTGAGGAAAACCGAGCTGCCATTCCAACAAACGGGAGTTGAATGCCCACGGCACCTTAAATTATTGATGAATTCGAGAGTCGGAAAGCTTTGCTGCAACTCTTACAGATGTTGATCGCTTTGCTGGCTATTATGGAACTATGAGGATGTGTAGAATGAAGAGAATGGAGTATGATGGAATAAACACTGAGATCAAGTGGAACGATTGTGCATGTTTACAGTGATGCATGCAAGTAAATAAACACTTCATTCCCTTATAAAACTGAAGTGTTAGACATTTTTGGAACATATTTGGAAAGGGAAGCCGATGGGAATCGGCTTATATGAACGCCTCGCCACTGTTAGGTAGACCTCGCTTCCACCAGTAAGGTCACTGAGCCTGCACTCAGTAGACAAACTGGTACTCCAGAGTGGTGGTGGGATGGTGTTGGCAGCCGCAGCCGATTCTAGAACACTTTTTTCAATCGAAAAAAGTCAAAAGTCGTTACACGTATATTCAAACGTCCACCAAATCGCAAAAAAACTTACTTATTGCCCTAAATTTAGGCCCGTGCAGTAGTTTATACCCAAAACTAATAGAATTTTTTGTTAGAATATGGATATTTTTCTCAGGGTTTCACGAGGCGCAATCCGCTTTTTTGTTTGGCACTGCTCAAGCGCTTGGTCGAAACGGCCGCCATTTTGGTTTCTCGATGTTTTTTTAATAATGTGAATTTGAACTTTTAACCTCAATATATATACATTTCAAATTTCAATTCGATATCTTTAATAGCTTTTTTTATATACATTTAAAACAAGATCAATTTTCGCCGTTGTAACAAAATACTCCCGCCTTAAGTGCCACAGTCCTGCGTCATACCTATCGGAAACTTTAAACGCTCGTTTCTTTAACAAGGTGAAGGCACGGCATCGTCTTCTCAGATCTGGATGAAATTTTGCACATACATAAGTAGAAGATGTCAAGGATATTCAATCCTTAAAATATTAGTCCGCAAAACTTCTCCAAATTTGAGCAAAAAATTCTTTCATGTTTTCATCGATGCTTATGTATTAGGCAGTTTTTTCATCTGACAGAAGCGGTGTAGTGTAGGAAGCGTGTGAGGTCGTGTGCTCGATCCCCGGTCAGTATTGTTTTTCTTTGTTTTTGGAAAAATTGTGCATATAATTAGTTTAAGGTAAATCAGCAAGGTTCAAATCCAAACACATTAATTTTAGAAATCAGCAAACTATTCGATCATTTGTATATAAATTATACTAAAAACTCATTGTTGAATTATTAAAAAACAGTCGTAACTAGAGCAATATCATAGTTCACGGTAGGAACATCCCTTGTTCTTAGAATCAATCCTAGGGCGCTTCATGTCTCATAGCAATCTCGGCAAAAAGCATTAAGGGGTCTACCCTCTTTATCATTTTCAAAATATCGATTTTTTTTATTGCTTTTTTGGAAAGTATATATATATGGAAATATTATATTAAATTCTATAAAGATCGAAGCAGTCTAACTGTATTTTTGGGCAACTTTCACTTTGTCACCCGAGCGCGATTCTTCATTAAAAAAACTTTCGCGTTTTTCTCGAAACAACATTTTTCGACGCCGCGTTGATGAAATCTCGGGAACTACTAAACCGATTTCCACCAAATTTTTACCAGACATTTTCTATGACTGCAGCTATCGCGCGAATTAATGGAATTTCGATTTGAAATATTTTTTGGCCAAAATCGGTGAAAAAAGCATGTTTTTTCGTAATTTTTCTCAAAAGTGTCCACCATTTTGTCAGTTTTGCAAAAATCAAAAATCGTCCCGATCACGCTATAGCTATTAACATACTGAACCTAAAACTATTTGATTTTTTTTTGTTTCAGACCAACCATCTCGAAAATTTCATCAACAGCGCACACCCCTCTCGTTTTTTCGACATATTTTCAACCAGCATTTTCATTGATAAAAACTCACATCAATGAATAAAAAATAATTTTTTTATGTATTTCGCGAATGTATTTATTGAGTATAACGCCTCCTTTATCAATATTTATAATTTAAACATATCTAAAACTAATCATTGAAAATAGCCCGTTTTTACAAGACCCCTTAAACCAGAGTGACGCCCAACGTGGGTAGCCATAAATGCTATGGTGTTGAGTATTAATTAGTTGTGCTCGAAGCGAAATCCTTGCCGGATGGTCATATAGTCCTTCGTTCCTAGAACCTAGTCATTGTTGTCTCCTTGCCTCAGTGCCAAATTGGGTAATTGAGTAGCAATAAGAGAAACATTGGACGATGACACCCATCGTTATTAAATTACAATTAAAAGGAAGAAAGGAAGTTAATATAATTTAAGAAAAGGATGCATGTGCGTATGTATACAAGAGCTAGTCTTTAGTGTGGTTTTTTGGTTCGTTAGATGACTAGTGCGAATTATACTATATGACCATCCAGCAAGGATTTCGCGGTGAGCACAACAATCCGAAATTATGGAACTGTTAAACAATTACGTCCTTAGTATCTACTATATTGCACAATTACTGAGCACCATAGCATATCGTTGTTACTCGAACAGTCTACAAACAATCGATGCACATGAAAAAAGCAGCAATCGAGGTACTCGTGACATAGAGTCCTGAAACAATCGAAAAATCACTGATCGGCTAAAAGAAAACCCCTTCAACAAAACAGCTAACTTTTACAATATACTACCGGACAAAATTAAAAACATAACGAACCCAACTTCCTTTGAAAGGACACTAAAAAAATATCTCGTTCAGGACCAACTTTCAAAGTAAGTTACAAATACAGTCAGCTCCACTAAACTCAAAACCAAAACATGTAATCAACAGGAAAAAATTCATAAACATATTGTCTGAACTATTAATCTAACTAAAAGGACACTAAAACTTACAGATTTTGTACTATCCCTTATACCGATTCTTATCGTCTGGGAAGTACTATGTCCTAAAATTTGAAATACGGAGGATTACTAAATTTTGATGGAGAGAGTGATTGAAGGAAACGGAGGTGGTTTTAGTCGGTGGAAATCCGGCATGCCGAAAGGCAGGAGCTGATCGGTATCTTTTGAATATTTCCACCTTCCAACGTTGAAAAAAAATTGAGTCAATAGAAAAGGCTACTCCCAAGCGAATTGTGGTAGCCATTTAACTGATATTATTTTCCATAAATAATCGGAAGTTGTACTCCCAATAATAAAGCATTAATCATTTAAACATTTTTGTTGATTTGATATGGTAGAAATATTTCAAGAAATGTTTGTTTGTTATATTGTAGGAATGAATTGCAAGCTTTGATTCGGGCTTATCTACTCATTTTTCCACTTTCAACAAATTTTGATTATTAAAAAGATAAATCGTTAAATAATCATAATAAACTAAATTAATTCAACTATGATTTCAATAATTATGAACAATTTCAGCATAAACATTTTAAAAAAAACTCATAAAAAATCCAGTTCTTTGCCTTGAATATGTAAACATCTAATGCTCAGATAAGCTCAAATTTCAATTTAGTTCCAATTGCGATCGCTTCGAAACAGGAACTCATGCCAGTATCAATAAAGCGCTTTTACAATTCTCATCTACAAAAAAATGACGGCGAATATTAACAACAATTTATATCTATTTAACTTGTGTGTAAACCTACATATGTACGTGTTTATCTTTCTCAGTTTTTGCTAGAACTTGGCTTTTTCGAAGTAGCTCGACAGATGTTTCGTTTGATTTTTTTCAAGTTCAAATCTTGCTTATTTACAATTAGATACACTGCGAGCATATATAGATACATCTGTAATTCGTCATCACTCGCCACATCGTCTAACCTCTAGATAGAAAGAACGCTTCCACATTTCCAATTAGTTAGCAATTTAATTGTTGTCAGACATTTTGGTATCTTGTCGTTTTCGTTGGGCACTATCTTCATTTTCTGGCCGTGTATTTGTTTTGTTTGAGGGCTCACCTATAAAAGAGATACCTTCGGGACATTTGTCGCACTTTCTTTTCGGGGAAGTTCTAAAGTGGTTGTCGATTTAGAGGTATGAGAATTCACGAGTTCGTTGGACTAGTACTGTTGGTTGCTGTGGCTGTGGTGCATGGTAAGTAGATTCAATTGGATATCTCGTCCTGAAGATACGCAAGAACTATATGTTCGAAAGTGATATACACATGTACCTATTGATTTGTTTTTTATTGAAAATCGTCCTTAGCTGTACCATGCGCACCATTGCAGCTGCCAACCGGAATAGTTTGTGTTTGCAACGCTACCTATTGCGATACTTTGGAGAATGTCGAACCGCAAGGAGCAAATGATTTTGTTGCTGTATCATCAAGCCAGGTTTGATATTTTTTAGGATAATTACACATACATATGTATATTTCTCCTGTATACAAAAGGAGCTAGGAAAAATCATTTGATATAATCTTCACAAATCAAATACACAGATTAGATTTTATGAAAAATATCATAACCGAATTTAGTGGAAAGACATTTTCGCGGAAAGTAATTATTATCAAATTAATCTTTTACGATTTGAACATATCATCATTTTGAAAAGATCCTTCCTTTTCCTACTCGAACGTTTTGATTGATAATTTTCGGTCACATTTAAAAGAATTTGTTAATGGTAATCAATTTTAAATGTTGTGAGACATGTTAGATTGATGTGTTTTAAAAATCATTGCATAAATAGGCTTCGTCTCTTTCAAACAAACATGAATATTTGTGTGTACTGACTGGATATCATACTCGAAATTCAAAAAGGGCTCAAAATCTGAATCTTTCCTTGGAACACTGGAAATCACCACAAATATCCACTGCTCGACTTAAATCCCATTGGGAAACAACTCACTGCCTCTCCATACGTGCGATCAAGGACAAATATGCCAGGATTATCTCTATAATCAGGAAACCGCCCGTAGACCAGCCGCTGCACATGCTCACACACATAACCAGTCACATCTTACAATTTACTAACGTGCATTTTGTTATCAGTAGTGTTTTGGGTATCGTTAATTGCTACGTACTTTTCCACTGCTAGGCAATTGGTAAACACCTGTTTTTTATGGCTAGTCCCGACGGGTTATCCCTTTTACTTATTACTCTTTACCCATATTAGTACAGTCAAATGGGAGTTTGACCGTGCATTTTGGGTAGGCGGAAGTTTTTTTTAATACATGGGCAATAATATAGATAGCTTAAGTTCAAGTTTCTGGGGTCGCAGCTCCTGTCCTTTGGGCTCCATCTTCAAAACAAAAGAAATTAGGGCACCCTCATATCTCCGAAATCATGGCTCCCACAAAAAAGTTGTGTATCGCAAACTTGCGTAGAATAAAATGTTTAGCAAGGCGTTCATACATGACTTTTACGTTGGGTCAATAATAGAACAGTTACAAGCCAAAAACCACACACAAAAAGGGGGGAACATCTTTCGGGCGCCATAATTTTTTTAATTCCACGTTTCACGCGAAACTTGTTCGGGTATTTTTCCAAGACAATTTTATCACAAATTGTTTGCGGTATTAATTGTTCCAATCACTGTACATTAGCGGGAGTTATTCCATCGTAAAAGGGAGAAAGTCGCACGAAAAACGTGTTTTTAGGCCAAATGATCGGCTTTTGATGGCGAACTCCCCGTTGCGAAACTCGCGGAGCATTTTGGTAGGGAGGCAAATTTTTGGTGCAATGTGTAGTATGTCTTACTGTGAGCTTAAATCCAAGTATCTGGGGTCGCAGCCCCAATCCTCTGGGCTCCATCTTGGAAACGAAAAAAAATTGAGACCCCCTCATATCTCCGAAACCACTCCCACAAGAAAGTTTAATATAGCAAAATTGTGAAGAATTTAATTTGCAGCAAGTCGTGCATACACCACTTTTACGTGGTTTTAACAATAAAAGAGTTACAAGCTCAAAACGACATCCAAAAATGGGTGAACATCTTTCGAGCGCCACACCTTCATTGTTTTCACTTTAACCCCACGTTGGAAATAACTTAAAGGCAATTTTATCGCGTCGTTTGCGGTATTGATCGTTTTGATCGCTGTACACTGGCGGGAACTATTGCATTCCAAAGGGGTTGTGTCTGGTTAATATTGGCACCGAGGCAAGGAGAAATCCCAGGCTTGATTCTAAGAACAAGGAATAGTCCAACTATCAAGCAAGGATTTGGAATTGGGTTGCAACATTTGTAATTTCCTAGGATCACCTTTACAAACCCAACATTTTTTTTAATTATTGAAACACGATATTAAATAATTCTTTTGTAATCATTAATGCCGAAAATCTGTAAGATATTTTCAAATTCTGCAGCAAATACAGGCTCACCAATATTTTTTTAAATTGATAAACAAGTTTAAGAACTTTTTTTAAAAAAATAACACTCTGATAAAATTTGTAGTCACTGAGAGATTTCAATAAATAATTTGTACAAAATTTTTTTTGGGGGGAATCGCTGCAAAAAAATCATAACATGTTAAAACAAAAAAAATATGCTAAAAATTTTGAATATTAATCTAAGTTATTCAGTTGTTAAAGTCAATTCTAAGTCGTCTAATTTGAATGAAATTTTCTCATTGCGTTTTTATAGAAAATCTTTTAAAAACACTATTGTAGCGATAGATGCCAGTTTTGGCGTGTAAAAAAGTGAACGAAAATGTGCTCATAAAATACTATATGGAAATTTTTTCACAATAAACAGTTAATCAATAGTTTTGAGGGTGCATTAATTTTGAAGTCAATGTTAAAATAATAAAATTGAAACGATCAACAAATACCACTAGCTTAAAAATCAGTATTTAAAAAAAACTTGCAACTTTCTACCAATAGCATATTGTTTTTCATGTGTATGTACATACTTGACTCGATGCATTTATTCCTATTTTTTGAAAGAACACACAAAGCTAGGTGAACTGTAAATCCACTTAACAACTGCGGTGGTTCGAGCTTATTGAATTTCATATAATGTTCTTTCTCAAAAAACCGTTCAGCAACCAAATCAAACTCGTGTATTTTTATCTGGTATAAATTACAATAAAATTTTGTTGGAATTGAATTTTAAATGACTTCACGAATTTGTAATTTAAAAAAAATCATTTTGTATTGTCTTTTTAAAATCCTGTATATTGACGTAACAAATTTACTAAAAAATTGCTTTATCCTATTTTGAGGATGAAGTCATTATGATTTTGACAAAATGGTTTTTTTTCACAAATAAGCAAAAAGTTAAATTGAAATTAAATTTAAAGTGTTACCTCCAATGTCTTCGCAGGAGGGTATGAGATTCTTTGTATCGAATGGTCAGTTCAACAATCCTTCACGTCGAGCACTCGACTATGATCGTCTTGAACCGAAAGCAATTCATCGACAAAAACGAAGCATTTGGGATAGTATCGTTGGATTCTTTCAAGGTGAGTAATTGTAAATTATAAGGAATTCAATTTTAAAGTATTCCATATATTTAATTTGTGGCTTATTAAAATATATATTAAAGTACGTTTATGGTTCAAAATTATATTTGTTTTGCAACATCGTGTTCTAGGTTGGTTGTTTGGTTGTAGTGGCAACCCCCTTTATCCAAAGGTGGCTCACTTAGGCCACGATAGGCCCATTGTAGTACCACAGAGGATAAGGGCGGCACTAGAACCTGCGGGATGACGAGAACCATCCAGATTCTCGTATGAAGCCGGCTATGCAGCCAATGTATAAATCAGCTACCTCCGTGAGGTTGTCCAAGAAGGGCGAGCCCAAGGTTTGCATGCGCTTCCTAGACAGTGCTGGGCATTCGCACAGAAAGTGTTCTAACAACTCGATGAATTTTAATCATCCTATTTTAAACCCAGAAATTTCAAAGTAAAAAATTATGTCCTGGCCCTGCCAAAATACCCCCACAGGGACGATCATCTCGATATTGTCTGCACTGTCGACTCATTAGTAACAACCCCATCAATATGATAAGTAAACAATCATTTATCTATAAAATACAGATAATAATCTACTCGTTTTTTTATCAAATGCATGTAGAAGTTGAAAAACGTTATGGGTGGTAGTCTGACTACCATGACTTTGACCTTGTACAGTTTATCTTCATCGAACTAATCGTGATATTGCAATTGCGCAATTTCCCTCTTATCAACATTTTCGTACTAAAACATGAAAAAGGCGTTTTTTTGAAAATTATAACAACCAATTTTTAATTAAGAAAGATAATTTGATGGAAAAAATACGATTGAATTAATTTTTCGCAGTCGTGTACATGTGATTAGTTGCACCCACACTAAGAATATGATTAAATGTAGAAGTTATCGTCTAAGAAAATCTTCAACAATAATACTTTTGGGAAATTTCTCCCCAGGTAAAGATGTCAGCATCAAAGTGGACCGTTCGACCACCTACCAGAATATTATAGGCTTCGGTGGTGCTTTCACCGGAGCTGTTTCATGGAATTTGGATCAAATCAATGCTGATCTTCAAAAACATGTTTACAAGTGAGAACACCCACTTTCAGCAACAGAATATCTCATATTGTGCTTGCCCCGACTTCTTTTCAGCTCCTTCTACTCAAAGGACAAAGGTATTGCATTCAATATGATGCGTCTTCCCATCGGTGGCTGCGATTTTGATTTCGCACCGTGGGCATACAATGAGTATCCGGTCAACGATGCAAGCCTGAGCAACTTCACCAAACTGGATCCTCGTGATGTCAGGAAAATCGAGCAGATCAAGGAGCTGATGCAGATCGCCGAGATGAATGATATTAAATTCTATGGCACGGCTTGGAGCCCACCGCCATGGATGAAAACCAACAATGACTGGACAGGTGCCAGTGCTTTGAAGCCGGAATTCTATCAAACTTGGGCGGACTACCATTTGAAGTAAATGATGAAATCTTCATTCAATATTATTATCACAAAAATCACCCTTGTATGATAGGTGGTTGCGTTTGATGAAGGAGAGTGGTATCCCGTTCTGGGGTATTTCCACTGGCAATGAGCCCATAAACGGCGTCATTAGCTTCATGTTTGTTAAATTCATGAGCTTGGGCTGGACTCCTGAGGCTCAGGTGAGTCCCAATATTTAATTACATATGTCTTGAATACTTTATAACATGCTTTTCTCTTGCTGAGCAGGCCAAGTGGGTTGCTGAAAATTATGGTCCAGCTCTACGCAATTCTGAATTCAAGGATATCATTCTGATGGGTCCAGAAGATCAGCGCATTACTCTTCCCGATTGGCTTGACACCGTAACTTAATCGTGTATTGATAGTTCCTATTTGATCATTAATACTTCATCCCTTACCAACAGATGGAGAAAACTGTTAAAGGTTCAACTAACTTCTTGGATGGCATATCGATGCATTGGTACATGGACAACTTGCTCCCAGTTTCTCGCTTGGATGAGTCCCATCAACAATTCAAGGATAAAATTTTAATGAATACGGAATCATGTGTTGGAAGCGGAATCTTCGAACAGCACAAACCCGTTCTAGGAGATTGGGATCGTGCTGAAGATTATTTAGTAGACTACATATCCGACTTCCAAAACCATGTCAACGGTTGGATCAATTGGAATTTGATCCTGGATGAACAAGGTGGCCCGAATTATGTACAAAACTTTGTCGATGCTCCCATCATTCGTAATAATGGTTAGAAATATTTTCTAAATATTTCCAGACACATATGTAGTCACTTAAAAACTACTTTCTAGATGGAACTTTGATTTACAAACAACCCTTGTACTATGCTATTGGACATTTTTCGAGATTCATGCAACCCAACTCGATCCGCATTGATGCTACCACTTCGCAGAGTGCCGTGCAGACGATAGCATTTAAACGTCCTGATGGCAGTATTGCTTTGATTGTATATAACAGCAAGGGTTCAACCGTCAATCTGGAAGTTGAAGATTCGGTGCGTGGAAAAATCCAACTGACAATTCCTGAGAAATCTGTTCATACTATTGTTTATAACTGATTAATAAATGTCAAATATATACAAAAACGTTTGAACATTAACAAAAAAATTTATTTTATGCTTTGCAGAAAAATTTTCGCGTCATCTTGATCAAATGTTTCGTTTTGTTTGTCGAAACGCTTGAAGCTTTAATTTATGAGATTCATCAAGCCCTATAAATGTACTTCTTTAACCTTAGATATATGTTTAAAGATATTCACTGCCCTTAAAATAGTTAAATATGACCAGCCAATTAAAACATCATTCCGGTCTAAGAATCCATCGAAACTTCCCACGCCCACTGAAGCTTTCTCGAAGCTTTGAAGATACAACCTAACACAGATTGGTCTAGTTGGCACTAAAGCTTTGTACCGCCGAACTTTTCGAGATCTTCACTCGGGCTATATAGAAAGAAAGCTTGAAGCTAGTTAAGCGATAATTGAGCCTCGACTGATGAAAGGAGTTCGAGTAATCGTTGGAGTAAAGCACGGCAGACGAGTTAAGACCGTGGATACCAATCTAAACTGCCATTTTAATCGATATTTTGGATGCGTTTTTTAAAATTTTGATCAATAATTACAAACAGATACACGTTTAGTTAGAGGTCAACAGTTAAGGTCGTTTGCTTTAATCGGTTGAAAGATTTGCTGACAACTTGATGATTTTTCGACTTTCATATTCACCCATTAGAACCAGCAATTTGATTTCTACCAAGATTCTACAATACCATCTGAATGTGTGTACTGATTTAAATATGACCGCCACTAAGGAATGTGTACAAGAAGATACAAATTATTTTTTTGATTCTATCACCAAATATATTAACCATATCGAATGACCGACATCCTTTCCATGTTTTCAGTCAAATTATGATACAATGTTGACTATGGACCTCCTTTTAGTGCCGCTTAGAATCAAACATGAGCATGATCCTGTCACCACTTAATTTTCCTCATATTTAACTCTTCAATTCTAAATGGACCTATATTTTTTGAGCTCAACAACTTCATTAACACTTCAAACACACACGATTAGTCCATTAAAAATATCAACTAAAACGATATGCTTAGTGCTCTTAACGTCCTTAAGTGTGTCGACAAGCTGCACTCATTCAACAATACGGCAACACCCCAAGGATCACTTCAAAGAGTCCGATTGCGCACCATCTAATATCCAGGAGCAATTTCGGCGCATGTCTTCCTCCCATTGAGGACTTTCACGAACATTTATTTTGACAAGACCCTAATTTTCGTGTAAAAGGTGCGTGATTTACGCGTTTCAGATACTCAGATATACTTAAGTGTTAACGCATCTTTTTTTTTTTTTTGTTTTCGGAACACGAAATCACTTGAAAGTAGCTCATCCATAAAATCTTTATCGAATTTCAAACGTCAGAGCGGCTAAAATTTAAATCCACCCCGGATGTAACCGTTTAGTAGAAGAAGTGATGTGTGTGTCGTTTGAAAGTATCTTTTGCGTAAATCTTGTATATTCTGTAGGTGGTACTTAGCGTAGATGGGATGCGTGTAGAATATGTTCACATATTTTTTGTTTTGTTTTGTTAGGTAGTATGTGCGTGGATCTACGCTCGATGTGGCTAGAGCCATTTATTGTAGATAGATAAAACAGTCAAATGTAGAACTAAGAGGATATTGCAAATATGATATATTTGCCAATGCTTTATGATTTTTTCTGTAGCTAATTCACATCAAAGATCTGGATAATTTGAATTTTAATTTTTTAAAAACCTTTTCGCTTATCTCAAATATTTACTTATGTTCCATTTAATATCAACCGTTTTCTACGTAGCAGTTTGCAATTTTGCACACAGTAAAAGACTGACTATTTTCATTGCATTTTGGAAGTTTTTTCCGATTAGATTGAGTTCAAATAAAAACTAAAATACTAGTGTGCTGTAACTCAAAAACTATAGATCGTTTTAAAAAGTTCTAAGTAAAAGATGATAGAAAATTTATTAATTTATTATGTATACAGCAAAAAATTATTTCGAAGCATAAAGGTCCCAAATAATTTTTTCATTGGATCAAGGGGGGTTCTGAATTAGTAGCAAAACATTTCAATTAAAAATGGTGGTTAATACGCATGTTCTATATATAAGCTAAAAAAAAATTTTGCACTCGGCTTGTACATCATGCAAAAATCATTCGTAAATTGTTGGCATAAAATCATTAGTTTAACTCAATCAATAATTGGGACACAATTAGTCTAGACTGTACAGTGGATGGTTAATTTGTTTAAAGCCAGAGTACACTAGGACACACCTCGCATCATGCGAAATGGGAATAAGCGCTGTGGTGCGAAAAGAAATCATTGTTTCTGACTTGGCACTCTATTCGTCATTCACTGTGGTTTCTTAAGAAAGATAATCAATGACCATATATTCTCAAAAATCCTAAAAAATAGGGGTCATAATTTTCGATGCTGATTTGTCTACATTGAATTTATTAATATACATGCCGACTTTCTGAGTAAGTATCGTTTTTGAAAGACTCTAAGCCATGCCGGAGCAAATACATACCTCCAAAATTTTACCGTAGAATATTATGCCTCAGTATTTACATAAAAATTAGGCATTTTTTTCGAATATATCTTTGATCCTTACCAAGTTGCAAGCTTTCTACTTTTGTGTAGCATATTGAGCATAAATTTTAAACTAAATGACTTCAGATGAAAAATCAAACTGTAGAGTCACACTATCCAAGTACTTACGACCAGTACTCTACAGCAATCTTCCATGAACATCACCAAAGTGATTGCATCGTTTCCGAAACGTGTTATTCCACATTTTCAACTGAAAACTCCTCCCCAGGGACATCTAATGTAGGCTAGCACTTAAATCACGCCCGTAAACGGGGAGGAAGGAATAAAGCAAATTATGTCACTTGGCTCTTAATAGATTCACTTTATTGACTGTCTTGCAGCCCATTCATCCCCCTCCTTAAAATATGATGCTCAAGACGGTCTCATCCGCTTGTTCGTCGTCTCGATATTCCTGGTGCACGAAGGGCCCACAGATGATCCTCACATCCTCAATGCTTAATCCCAACAAAAACAAATTTCATGTACAATTTTATTTTTACACCTTGACTTACGCTTAAGCACTAACTAATCGTTCCTGGCAACTTATTAACGACCGAAAATGCCTTCGCAACATCTGAATATTTTTACGAGTTTATAATGTAGATACATGTATCTGTGGCTCCACAATTTTCATTTTTCTTTTATTATTATTTTGTTAAGAAGTATAACTTTGTACCCCGTACATTTTCCATTCGATAATTATGATCGGACTTTTATGATTATTTATTATTGCCACGATTTTCATCATTAGACGCTAGACTAAAACTACAACTAAAAATAGTTTCAGTATGCTAACATTTCAATTATTAACAATAAATTATGTTCAACGGTTGGATTTAAAACACGATTGCAATGGCAGCCGTGAATGATGATTGCTAAACGGTGTCGTCATTTTCTTTGACAATGTTTATTGCACTTGTGCTCCATATTTTTGTGGTATTGTTGATATTTGATGGAAATTATTTGTATTTGTTGACGACGGCGCATTGCTAATACTTTGCACTATTAGATTCAGACATTCAAGGCTGGAACCACTAAGTGTTGGCGATGAACTGCTATAATCTGAAAATATAGGAAATATTTTTCAACAAGTTTCCTAATAAATGATCCAAAATAAAAGAACAGAGACAAAAACCAAGAATTTAGCCAGCCAGATAATTTATTTGAAGAAAATATTATAAATAAATTATCCTACTATTTTGGCCTGCATATTCTTTGACTAGGACTGACTTTATGATTGCGTTATAAGCTAAACACTTTAGCTTTTAGTCTTTGATGCGTTGAGATGATGATAACAAAGGGAAATATAACATTTTTCTAAAAGCTCATGGGTGATTACCATACCATGTCTAAAAGTTTGTCTGCGTAAATGAATGAAGTTTTGAAGGAATCATCTTTAAACCTAACAGAATTAAATAATTAACTTCAAATTCATTCTCAAAATGCGATATATTTAGCTAATTTCCACATGGGCCTTGTAATATGAGTAACTTAATAACAATTAAATCTTGGAGATGTGATCTATATTCAGTTAAAAAAATTGGAACGAAAATTCCAGCAAGCTTCCAGTAGTAGTGGATTTTCAATTTCCCATACACCGATAGTGAAGGCAGTGACTTGATTACAATAATTCTGTTGATCTTTTCCTTCTTGTTAGTTCCTTCTTCATTGCAGCAATGAACAACAAGAATTTCTTCTACTGGAAGAGGTTTGAATCCAAGGTAGATAGACAGAGGTCGTCTTTATAACATGATTTGAATCTATATATCGATCAATTTGTCAACCAAATGTGTGTGAATTTCGAAATGAAACCCCTTTAAAAAAGAAACCAGTAAATGGTCTCAATTCTAATTGAAATTTTAAAATTTGTTATTTGCGAATGGAATTTATAATTTGAAATATTTCTTTTTATTCGACCCTTATCAGCTTCACTTTTCTTGAATTGATGTTGGCTTCCTGATGAAAATCTAATATAAATTATCTTAAAGTCATCGTAAAAGTATCCAGAGAAAAAGTTAAGGTACAGTTCACTTGATACTAAACAGAAATCTTGGTTGAAAATTAAACAAACAACTAGTTGTTCTCATTGATTTTCCAATTAAATAGAATAGTTTTGGTTCCTTTTTCGAGAAATGGTTACCTATTATTAATATTTTTTGGAAATAGCATTTTATGGACACATTTTAAGTGAAACCATGAACAAAAATACATGATACAGTTGTAGGAAGATATTTACTAATGAAATTTTCTTCTCTCAAAAATTTCGAAAGGTTTCTGAGAAGTTTATTCATGCAATTGGAAGTTATTGGCAGTATTTTCAAATCCAAAAATTTAGAATTGAAAAATCAATTAGATTTTTGAGAAAAGTCTCTGAAAGAATGACTTTAACACATAGTTATTCCGTCGATATCTTCAAATTAATCATCAATGTTCTTAAAAAAATTTAACTGGTTTTAAAGATAAATTTATTTATTAAACTTTTTACATAAAACAGCCGGGCAATGATTTTTTTTGTTTAACTAAAAGTACCATCGGTTTTCATTGAATGGTTATTTAAATATTGATTGCAACGAAAGTAATCAAAAAATTCTCAGTCATGCTCACAGTTTATTTTCCTTGTAGCTTCTACATAAAGATTTATAAATGCAAAAAAATATTTTCATAAGCATAACCTTATTTTTAATCAAAAAAAAATCAAGCACAAGAGAAATGAAGAGAATTAAAAAGGGCCATCTATATATTATGTAACACAATTTTTAGAATATTTTAACTCACCTTCTACCTTCCCCCTATGTAACAATTAGTAATAGTTTCAAAGCCCTCCCCCCCCCCCTTTGTACGTAACAAATTGTACCCCCCCCTAAGAATTTTAAATATTTTAATCACAGAATATTAATATTATATCTAATTTTTGTCTATCGTGCCTAGCGCTCGTGGCACGGCAAATAAATTTAATTGGAACTTTACGATTTAGTGCTATGAAAAAAATATTTTAACTAATTTTAAATTTTGTTACATAGCAATTTGTAACACTTGATAGCATTTTCACATACCAACCCCCCCCCCCCTCTCCTTGGATTGTAACGTATTATATGGGTGGCCCCGAATGACTTTCACTATCTATATTTTTGTTTTTAATTGCAACATAAATGCCTAATTTTAGAGATAAATCTTTGTTTGGTGAAAGCATACGACTAAGTACATACCTGATATCGGTGTATACCTATCACTTTCATTCGAAAACTGTTGTAGTTTCTCCCTTATATAACATCCTGCATATGAACTCTGAAAAAATAGAAATAGAAAATAATTTCAAAAACTCTAGGTTACACTATATATGTGTATATGATCCACAAATTAATGCATTGCTACATTGGATTAAAACGACATCTTCATTATTACTCCTACTCAATTCTAATTTGTGTCACCCAAAATAAATTTTTCCATATCAATGTGTTCTTATGGAATTTCCGAACGAGTCGAGTGAACATCAATGTCGGAATATTTGTTCCCCCAAAAATTTATCCCAGGCGAACACAGGAAGACTTTGAAGCTATTAAATTAATTGAGAATCCAAAAACTATCTTTAGATACCAGATTAATTCAACAGAAGCAGCAACAGCAACAAAAAAAAGCACATTCACAATATACAACGTGAAAGTGTAATCCTACGAAGAAGTTAGGACGTAGCTAAAATGAATAGTAAAATTTATACAGGAATTGTGCACAGTGACCAATTATTGAATTCTTTCGCCTATAAATAGAAGATCACGATCAGAAGATGTATCGAAATTGGATAGAGTAATTGCAAGAATGCTCTTTCGTATGCAAATTGCAATTGAAAGTATTCTACGTTTTCCGTAATTGCATCGCAATGTCAAAAGTCGACATGCAGATATTCGAAATGCGCGATTTTCCGTTAAATTGTGCCCCGAGAAAAGTCTTGGTGAACTTCTTATGGAAAATTTTTGATTTGGAACTTGTAGCCAGGGGTGCCAGTTGATTTGATAGCACTAGACACGGAGAATACGTTTATAAGCAAATGAAATACTTAGAATATTGTATTTTATCAACCACATTTACTTGCTGAAACTAGAGGACTCAGACGATCTTCTGGAAGACAGTCTTTTCATGGTCATCCTGCAGCTGTTTCTATTCCTGTTTTCTTTTCTGATGTATGGTATTTTTTCATTGTCATTACATAGACTTCATAATTTTAGTCATTTGTGCGAAAATCTAGATTCAACATTTTCTTGATCATCAGCAACCCCAAAAAATATGAAAAGAATGCTAGCGACAAACAAACAAACGCAAAACTTATTGTGGAACTCATTTATGTCCTGGTCAACTATTTAAATTAATTACAATGGATTCAAGCGAACGTGCAGCACATATTACTTGTTGCTGTCTTCCACTATCTATCACTAAATTCTCAGACGAAGTTGTCTTTCGTTTGATATGCAATTAATCATTGCACAGCAATTTATCATTATTCATCTTGCGCGAGAACGTGTTGAAGCCTTCAGCTTTGCGGGATGAACAAGGACGATAAAACCACTCGTATTACGAACATATACTGTGTTCACAATGTGTGGTTGACGATATCGCACGGTGCACAACATATGGTTGAGAAAGTGGATTAAAGACCCAAACGAAAGTATCATATAAAAAGAGTTGCTATAAATCTTTACAGATTTCATAATGAAGAATTGTCGGGGCTCATTCAGTTTGGAGCGATTATTATCAAACCCTTGAAACGAATGACAATTAAAGCTGGTCTATAAATAATGTCTACAAAGTGAGATTTGTGTGATTCCTTTGGATGAAAGAAGTTCATTACTGAAAATTAGGAGAGAGGAAATTATTTGTTAATCCATCAGAAAAATTCAGATTATCACCTAAATTTCCTTATTTGTTACAGCGACTATTTCAGCTTATGTGAGTCAAATTTAGCTCATGTAACTATAAATAAGCGGATCTTGAAAATAACTACTACATTTGGCCGTTGAAAGGGGGAACACTGATTTTTGCAGGAAAAGTTGTGGAATAGCTCGTATAACAATAATTGACTTATCCTCCTTCTCAAAAAAGTCGGGAACATTAAAAAAAATGTTTAAAAATTCAAAAAAAGTCGGTTTTTTCCTACTTTTCTAACTGCTTACTTTAAAGTGGTTTATTTTAAAGCAAAATTAAGTGAGAATGGAAGTTGCGCAATTAAATTTTCTATAAGAAACGGTTGGTTAAAAAATTTAAAATATTCAACCCTTGCTGCAAAATAACAATAGAAATAAAAAATTGGGGAAAAGGCCTTTTTTTATTCTATTTTTTTCCTACTTAGAATGCATTTAGAATCTTCATACTTAGCCTAAAAAGTTTTTACAATATAATAAAATAGAACACCAATTTTCATCCAAATGAATTCAATAGATTGCCCATAATAATTGTGCAATCTAAGTGTATTTTTAAAAAAATCAAAATCTCGCGACGCTCGTACGTCAAAAATATTGATTTAAGAAAAATATTGTTCTCACATAAATTGTAGGAAATTTTCACTAGCTTAATTTTAATTATAAATGTTTTTATCGTAAAATGAGTCGGAAAAGAGATATTGTGAAAAAGCTGCTATTAGGCGCCATTTTTCCAATATGGCGGCGCAAGCGGCAAAGATACGAGGTGGCAAAGTTGAAATTCAGAGAGATCACATCGAAATCTATAAAATTACCATTTTTCAAAACTCTCGAAAACTTTCCAGGCAACTCCTTTTTTTCGAACCAAATGGCTGTACTATTATAACGAATCTTCAAGTTCTCATTCTGATCACTATTTTACTTTTTTTTTCTCGAATTGCGAAATAAAGGATTTTAAAATCCATTTCTCTTACAATAATCCTAACCTTTGGACAACTTTTATTGTGAAATTGATTTCGCATTAGCTTATTTTCAGAGACTATTTATCGTTCAAAAATTAATTAATAGAATTGTTTCTATAAATTCATTTAATAGTGTAAGAATTTTTTCATTTAATTTGTTAAATAAATTTTTCAGTTAAGTTTATTACAAAGAACATTACATTTTTGTGAGTTTTTCCTGAGCACAGTAAAATAAAAATAGTTTTCAAATATTAAATAAATAACAATACATTAAATAAATAATTGCCAAGTGAAACTATTTAATTATTCATCCAATTCTTTTATTAATGTATCCGTATTTTTTTGGAGTTTCTTAGTACCGTTCAAACTCCACTGAGGTAAACGTGTGAAATTTTTGATAATTGTTTTGCTTATCTTTGCGGTAAAAATTAAATCAAACCTAACATCCCAAAACTATGAATATCATTATTGATCTATTTATTATTATTTTTCGTAGATGAAAGTAAATAAAGAAAGAGAAATGTTGAACTTTGCATCATGCCCGATTTAAAGCAAACATAGTTAGTAGATTTCCCTAAGACAGTTCTTTATGAAAAGGATAAATAAATAAAAATTGTCAATCATTCGTATAAATATGCCTTAACTCAACTGAATTTTTGAAAAGTCCGAGTAAATTTACAAAAATATTCCATTGGAACAAATTGAAGGGGACGTAGTCGAGACTACTAAAATTAGGTTTTGACATAAATTTTTTTTTAATTTCGGTACTTATTCTCGGTTTCATTCTTGAATTGCTTTTCAAACTGAACAGCACGCTGTTCTGCAGTACTTGATTCTACAGAAAACCGTGTCTTATTTGTTTCAAACCACATTGCAAACAATTGCATGTGCTCACGAAAGACTAAAGGATATTTTTTCCAGGAACTACATTTTATATGAGCGAATAAGGTAAATTTTATTCAAATTTCATTCATTAAAATATAAGTTTAATGAATTTTATTTACATTCCATATTATTCTTCGATGTCAGTTATATGCAAAAAAAATTGGGAAATCAAGCTGATGTTGACGAAGAAATTTGAATTAGCAAAAGTATGAAATGGGAGCTCAGCGATTTAAAATTTATCATGCATTTATATTAACAGTCTCGTAGATAAGTGTAATTAGAGCAAGATTTTACAAAAGATAGTCTTCTCCGTGGAGATTTCATGCTAATTGATCATGATACTTGGTTTTCCTGAAAAACCGACTCATATTTTAATGTCATAGTTGCATAAATCATTATATAGTAGGTTTTCTGCAACATTTTCAGTACATCAGCACACGAAATGGAATAACAAAATTTCAAGTAAACTCTTTGTTCGATTTTAATTTCCATGATAAAATTCGCAGAACGCACTTGAGGTAAACTTGTTTGCGCATCAATAACAAAGAAGCTACGTGACAGATCGTGCTCAAATTTGCACATAAGCTCAAGACAGTCCTACCAACCTGGAAGAAGCAAAACGTTGCCATATCTTTACCATGGTTTACTTCATTGAATCAATCCGGTTCAATTTTGAACAGGTATACTCACTGCTAAATGGAAACGCTAATTAAATCGTCAGTATTAATTTACAAACCGCCCCAGTCATAAATCCTTCCGCACGATCTTTCCGGAGGCTTGTTCGAATGGGAGGAAATTTTTTAAGCATTATTCACTACTAACAACACTCCTCATATTTGATTGTGCTGAGGAGGTATCAAGCCCACCGTCAACACCCACACTGTCTTCAAACGCCGGCGGCAAGATCAAAGCAACTTGTGGGTTGTTTGCAATTTGAATTTTACTGTTTGTTGCCACCTGACGAGTTTCAAGACAAATGATCATATCCAAGACAAGATCATTTGTTTTCCATTTGATTAATGACTGACATCGCGAAGATCAATTCTAATTAAAGCGTGTAATAAAGCCTTGTTAAAGGACCAATAAAATCCACGTTGATTAATTAATGGGCCCTCGTAAAAATGATACTGTGGAGATTAGTGAAGCTAGATTTTAACATAGCAGCGTTTGCCATTAATAAATTAGAGTATTGTTCAACTCTATGCACATACACATTTAAATTGCTGCGAATGCGCATTAATTTGTCAACAATAATCAACAATAATGTAAAAATGCTTAAAATGCGCTAGTTTGCTTACACTGAATCCATCAGATGATTTACCATACCTTCTAACATTCAAAATAAATATCTGCAACGTATATTGAATCATTTTTTCGATTTGAAAATATTCTCCACGCACCGAAAAAATACCCACGTGAGCACATGCTTTCAAGACGCACATACTAAGGATCACTGGGATTTATGTGTGGAAGGAAATAGAAAGTCAAAACATATCTTGATTTATATTGAAAATGTCATTGGATCTTTAACATAGTGAAGATATCTCGAAAATGTGACAATCGCCGCCTTGACGTTCTTTCAGATAATTCGCCTCGAATATATAGTATGTATGATGGTGTCGGAAGAAAGGCACGAATTTATTATAAAGTTGAAATGTTAAACACAATACAAAAAAGTAGAAGACACGATTTTTGAATTAGTACGAGCGTTCGACGACAAACAGTTCGTTTGTGTATATGAAGAATGTTTGGATTTTTTTTTAATTTTTAGAAGCGCTAAGTAGGCACTTTATTAGGGTGTAGGAGGCTCGTACTGCATCACATGTAACAGTTTATTCATGAACACAAGTAAATTCCCTATTAATGGAATTCACCATAAATATTGGACGGAGAATACTGGTGGAAATATTTAAGGAGGACTAAAGTTCAATTTGAAATAACGCGCCATCGATGATTCAGTCGAAAGTTAATCAACACTCCAACACTCTTAATAATAAAACAAAATATGTGTCTATATGTTTTTGAAATTATTTACTTGACGACATACATACATCCAAAAACTTAAAAATTCCTAATATTTTAAGCTTTTCAAAACACTAATTACGATTACGTTTGACCAACAACCCATAGTCATTTAAATTAATACAGTGCTATTTTTCAGTTTAATCGAAGCTCTGTTTAAAAATAACCCTTAAGAAACGAAACTTTATTTTAGGGGGGAAATACCTGTAAGTTTTTTAAAAAAATTCTAAGTTCAGATTGATTTAAAAAATATATTTTGTTTATTCAGAAGATTTTTAACATGAAGTCCTTAGAGCAAATGTCTCAAAGTACTTGAAAATATTTTTTTTATAATTTTTCAACACAAAATGGCGGTGATGCGAATGAATGAAAAAAAACACCTCAAAAAAATGCCTCGTACAACTTATTGCCATTTCCAGAGATCCTGCTACATTTAAAAGAAGAAAAATATGTAAATGAAATGTATAGTTCATAGGTCGACCAATAAAATTTATGAAAAATGTGCAATTTTTACATTAATTTTAGATTAAACAAAAAAATCGATTATCTTTCAAAAAAATTGCATTTTAAACATTAATAAACAAATTATTTCTCTGAAATTACGAAAACATGTAAGTTCAACTAGAAGATAAGACTCTTTTGTAGATGTGGTATAAATTTGAGTCGGATCGGTTCGATATTTTTTGAGATATTTTGTACGGAAGTTGAAAAAGTACTACTTTGAGAAAAACGCGTTTAAAGTTTGCATTAGTTAAAAACCATTGATTATTAGTTTTTATTATAACTTACTCATTAGTCGGCGATTCCAGGTCCTATTTCCTTAAAAATTCAGATTTATAAGAATATGGTAGAGATACACAATTAGAGAACCAACCATAGCGCCGGAGTAGTAGTAGTAGTGTGCTCGACTTACTGGGGAACGCCACGCTGCCTATAACAGACTATAACTCGAAAACTAATACGAATATCCCTTCAAAACTTTTTTTTGACGTATTCTTAGAGTATTTGGAATATATTAATGTAAGAGAAAAAAATCAATTTTTTGAGGAGTTACATGTATTCCCACCTTAAGGTTTGAAGGTTTTTCGGAAAAAATTAAAATTATGCTCAAAATACTATCAAGTATTGCTGCTAAAGTTTTCCCAAAAAAAAATATTTTTTTCATTATAAAGAAGGCACAAATGTGCATAATTTTAAATAGTCAACAATTATTATAGTATACCGCAAAGAATGACAATTTCGAAAGTAAATTCTTTGATACTAGCTATTCTAATCGCTTTAATAACATCCTTCCCAAAAGCTAGTAGTACTCCCAAAGTCCAACGCAGACCTTCATGCACATCTGCCCAACATATGTTATCTTTTTTCACAAACTGAAAAATCACTGTGCATAATTACAATTAACTTCGTGCGATATCCTCTCATTTTGCAGATTCGAATGTATTTTCTAGTTGATCCGTACAACATGAAAATAATTGCACTTACTTTCATGCGTAATGTCAAACATGATTCCGTCCTCCCTCTGCAAGGCGGTATGGCTTGTACCGCTGCGGTTGATCATAATGATCCTCGTGATCTTTAAGATGCGAGCCTCGCGTCTTGGACAGCAAGCATTTGACTCGTCATCGTTTTGATGTTGTCTTGCAAGATCGCGAAGAAGATTGTGGATAATTTATGGGCTGCGGGTGAATTGTTGCATGTGCATACTACAAAACTATTGCAACATGAAATGTGACGGTTGTACATTCTTCTAATTTTTCCGAATCTCAGTTTTTTGGCACTTTTGCCATTACTTCAATAACCTTATTTCTTCATTAAAAATCAAAGCATTAAAATTTCCAGTTGCGTTTATCATGAACCTCATTCTGAGCCCATAATTTCCAAAAAATTATGAGAACAGTAAGGATTACACGGTCCCCTTTCATCTCAACAAAATAACAAAAAATATTTATTCCCTTTCAACTAGACTGCAATAAATTGAAGAAAACTTTACAACGACTCTTATTATCTTATGTAAATTAGCGTTTCAAACATACGTTCTATTCTGACTTGATAGTGTCTATCAAACTGTAAGTATCTCTGGCACAACTGCAAACCAAGAAGGACTTCCCTCAGCTTCGCAACCCCCAAAGATGAATGCATCATCATTTCTACGACACGCTTTGTGAAAATTCGAAATACAATTTGAGAAAACACTTTTCTTTTAATGCAAACATATGAGTGATATTAATGATATGCTTGAATGTGACTAAAGTGAATGGTGGCCATTAATGCTAAGATCAAAGGCGGTCGGTCCAACGACATGCTTCTGGAGGTATAGAGCGAACATGTGAACACTATTAATATTATTAAACTTTTCCACTATCCTTTGTTGATCGATGCAGCCGTGCTGAAGCGTAAACAGCCAATTAGCCAAATTATGTGAATTATTGTGTCATTAGGTGGCACTAAATTACCACGGAAAATCAAATAATGTAAGACTGTTGTTTCAAATCAAAAGTTATTTTCTTCGTGAAAAGACAAACACCGTAACTGATTTTATTGAGTAAAACTGTGAATTTTACGATGAAGATTCTTTTGATGGTTAAATTAAGAATGCTTATAAAAGAGTTCATAATTTACGAATAAAATTTTTCCATTTTATTGTAAATACACAGTCTGAACGCATAATATAAGGATAAGCAGTAATATGAATAGGTCTGGGGGATAATTTAATTCAAATCCAACTCTGCTTGAAGTTAAAAACTAGCTTCAAATAGACCATAGCATATAGAATATATAGCACGGACATTACAATCAATTTGCCACATATCTGCTATACAACCAAAGTGCCAATTTTTGCTTAAGGAAAGGTAAATTGCATATCCATGTAGCCCAACATAGATAATACAGTAAGAAAAGTGCATGCGAATAGTTCGTGCACAAAAGACAGAAATTCACATGAAAGTTTGTTTAGTTAAATTGCGGCTGACAGCGAGAAATGTCATTTTGTATTTGAAAATTTCCGATCGGAAAATCGCGTGTAATTAAAATATTAGCTTTTATCAGCGAAAATACAAATAAAAAGCTGTCAAAAGTGCGGGAAAATAACGCGTTCGAAGTTTGTGATCATCAAGCAACGTACTCGTATAGTGACCGGAAATATGTGTTTCATGGCTATAGCTTGAAACAGTGTAAAATAGTGGCTGATGCTTTACGACAAGGAAATAAAGTTCCTTCTTCCGTGTTCTATTTACTAAGGAATAAAGAGCAATGGAGAATCATTGCATTTCATTGGAACTGCAGTACAGAATCAGTGAGAGCTTCTTGCCAGTAAACGATGGTTCATTGGCAACTTCACAGTTGGGTGAAATTATAGGGAAAGATTGCACGGCAATATTAAGTTTGTCTGGTTTTCGGGCTCGTCTTCCGATTATCAGCACCGAGTGACGGGTAAATCATACACGATTTTCTTTGATAGAGTTCGATAGTCAAACAATTTTTGTTTAGCGCGTCACAACTTTCTGGAAATTGTGTACTAAGCCATTTATTGATAAACATTCGAAGTTCGTAGAATGAAGGAAACTAATGCTTTTTCCCGTTTTTGTTTCTGTTCAACATCAGCCCCCCCCCCTCCCTTTTCCCTTTAATTTTATATTCCAGTAAATATTAAACCAGAAAATATTCCGGAAACTCATAAAAATATTGAAATATATTTATGATCAAAAGTTTATTTTTTAAGTTTTCTAGGGAACATTACTTTTTGTTCGTCTAAAAATATATGAAAAATATTATGGAAACATTACTTGATTTCAGTTTGGCGCACTATTCGGGACAGTATGCAATTTCGTTTTTCGAACAATAGTCATTTTTCTAGTATCGATATGATAAAATAAGAGAATATGCATGCATTATACAAGCTTCAACTATTTTTGAGAGTATCTAAAATCAGTATTTTATATGTATCTCAAATATAGTGGAACATCAAAACAATGTTTCCTTCAAAACCCAATTAGGAGGAAATAAAACAGTATCACAAATGCATTTCCACACCGCATATTTTAGCCGGAAATTAATAGTGACTTCGTATCAATCCATCTATCACTGCCCGTATTTTGGAGAACCCCCCTCCTCCTTTTTCACCCTAAAAAAACCAGGACCATTTATAGCATACCTTAAATATGCATCTGAAGAATTTCTAATGCCACTTCACTTATACATCTGAACTTCCATCTCTAAAATTAGCTTCATACATGTGATGTGTGATTTTCAAATTCTGTGTGGTCGACCAAGTCATGTCGTATCCAAAATAAAATAGCATCTACGTGCATATAAATTTCCATGAGCAAAGTCACATGGAATACCTTCAAGTCGACGACTAAAGGATCTTGCTAATCTATCAAACATTCAAACTGACAAATCATCCAAAAAAGTCATGATCCAAAATATCCAGCCGATGTCACTTTAGGTACTATTTGCGTGGCGTATAGATAGCACAACACGGGAATACATCCTCATACAGGAGATACTTGTTGCGAGATTAGATAGATATGTTAGATTTTTGATTGAAAAAGTTTATTGAGAATGTTGTGTGGAGGGAATAGTAGATATGGTAGATAAAATGGAGTGAAAAATATGATTTCTCCCAACAAAATTTAAAAAGTTCTTAAAAATCTAAGAATTGTTTCATTGTGATAGTTTTATTCCTGTAACATGCGGGTCCGATTATAATGTATTTTTTATTTTATTGCAGTTGACACCACCAACGTAGTTGATATCCGTTCATGCCATACCTCCTCTATCGCATGCCATCTTCTTCTGCGATCCCCAATCTTAACAGAGATGTTTCCAACCGAAATATTAAACATTCTGACACTAGCTGACAGCGTAACATATTAACATTGCCATAATTATTAATGTGCAGTATGACGATTGGTGGACTATTAATGCGACATCTTTAAGATACTACGCTCCAACGTCACGCTTAATGCAGTGGAGGTGTTAGTCATATCAAAGGACTACAAATTTGGGATAATATAAAGGAAATGCTGATATGCATGCTTAAATTGAACGTTGTTAATTTTTGGAAAAAAATGGCTTAATTTAAATTTTAAATACAGTGTAATCTCAAGTATAAAATTGCTAAATTGTTCAGTTTGGATCAAAATTTATATGAATTTCACATCTTAGGTTGTCATTTCCTATGGGTGGTTGCGGATTAAATTTCCTCGCTATCAATTTTCAAAATACAAATCATTTCCTAGTTAAGGACAGTATTTTAATATGTCCTTCTATTGAAGTGTTAATAAACTCTTCTGCTCGCCACAGTGCTGTGAAGTCTTGGTTTGCAAACAGCTCTTCAACTTTGGATCAAATATTTGGAGTCATCTCCTCTTTCATATAGATAACCTCTAAAACAGTGTTGGACGGCTGCGGATGTGGAGTGGATGGAAGCATGGCTCCTACGACTAAATTCGAGTGCATTTTAAGTGGACAAAAAAATTAAATAAATTATTGCAATTTTGCGGCAAATATTTTAAGATTTTTAACCAATCCTACCTTATAGAAAATTTTATTACGTAACTTTTATTGCCCCACGACCTTGACCTTAAATGGACCGTTTTAAAGTTAGGAGTGAGTATTCAGTGCCATGTATTCCTAATTCCCTTAGGAAGAAGTAAGTAGGTGAGGTGTATAAAGTGGCAGATTTTAAGTTTCTCTAACAGCCTTGAGTGTGAAAACCATTCTTACGTTTCTACATTTTCATGGATGTAAATCACACAAAACTGGATTTGAAAATTAACATCTCTTTCGACTTTTCTGAAAGGGTTGTTCGCAGAAGCTTCCCTCATTTACTGCAAACAGTTCGTCAAGAGATATCTATAATGCAGATGATAAGGAACTATTTTCCCACTCCCTCTGGGTGCGCTGAGAATACTATTGTAAAGTTGGGGGTAAAACCCAATGGTTGTGGATATATATATTGATAGAGCTCTAATAATTTAACCATGAAGTCATCGTACTACCGCGTATGCGATGCAGTTATAACCAGAACGTTTCAATTGAAAACAATGTATGCCAATCTACCTTTGTCGAATATTTTCCTTCGTGATAGTTTCGTTATCTTCATACGTATCTGTGTCATTATTATCATCTCGTACTTTGATTATCATCGCTCATATTCTTTCATAAACACATTTTCGAAATAATCAATTTACTTTTACTTCCATTTGCTAATTAACGGACCCTTCTTTTAAAGACTTCGTCGGCCACTTGTATTTCTGTTCAATAAATTAATTGGATTATTTTCGGATTAGTTTTTGCTCTCAAACACCATTCGACAAATTGATACAAACTATTCTTACACCGATTTCTTGTCTAAATTTTGAAGGTGTCACTTTTCGCAATTATTCTTAAAATATTTATCATTGCATATTTACAGTCTTGTTTTTCATTCAGGCAAATTTTCAACACCAATACGCGTACAGAAATCAAAAATTAAAAAATCTTACTAATACGCATTGCGATTAAATCAAAATGAAATATTTGAAATTAACTAAAAAAAACTTGCATAGCTAACAATAAAATAACAAAAACGCAAAAGCCGAAGCCAACAACAAAAGTTTTCCGTCGAGCCGGATTTGAACCAGCGACCTATGGATGTCTACGCACGAGCTCTTCTACAGTCCACCGCTCTACCAACTGAGCTATCGACGGTGTTAACGTGGCGAAGATATAACGCATTCTTAAACATGATTGCTTTGCAATCAAATGCTGTGAATATTCAATTGCCAACATGATGCTACATACAATCAACATTAAACATTGAAGGGACCTCAATTTTGGCGGCCGATTCAAAATCATTTAATTTTCTAGACATTCTTGCTTACATATTAATTATTTAAAAATTGAAATTAATGTCTTTTGTATGTTTATCGAAAAAAAGGATTTATAACAACACGAGAAATACGGCAATCTTTCAAATCAATAGAAATAAAGGATGACTCTCTTGCAATTAGATGTAATATCCTGAGAACCTTAAATATGTAACTATACATCATTTTTTTAATTGGTTAAATTCAAATTCAAAGTGAACTATACTCATGAGAAATTTTCGGAAGCGAGAATAAATTCGACCTGCAAGGAAGCTAGCAAGAAACTATACGGAAAAACTAAAAAAAGCTATCAGCAGAGCTACTGTAATGCATGTATCTATGAAAAGAAGGGCGAACAGATTAAAACAGAAAATTTCAAATAAATCAAAAAGGTACAATTCCAACTTCGAATTTTTTTCCTCAACGAACAGCAAAAAAACATATTCAAGAATATTTTAGAATCAATATTAAATTTTACTAGACACTTTGTCGACTTTGAACATACACACTAAATGCAAAAAAGTGTTAAAAAAATTAAGTATAAAATGGCCTTTTTTTTCTTATTTTTATCTTTATTGCTATTTTCCCCCAAGAGTTAATTGTTTTAAATTTTTTGACCAATTGTATCTTGTAGAAATTTTATTATTTTAATATTGATTCCCAACCAACTATGCTCTAAAATGAACCGTTTTAAAGTTAGGAGGGACAAAAGAAGGGAAAAAACGATTTTTTTAAATTTAAACATTTCGATTTTTTTAATGTTTTCGAATTTTTTGAGAGGAAGGATAAGTCAATTATTATTATTCTTATACGAGTTATTCCACAACTTTTCCTGCAAAAATCAGTGTGCCCCCTCTCAACGGCCAACTGAAAACAGATCCGCCCTGGTCTTTAAGGAAAAAATATAATTTCCACAAAGAATTCTTTGGGTATTGGGTATATATGTAGTAATATATATTTAAAAGAAATATTATTGCCTGATATTTTGCAAATTAATTATAACCAAAAAATAGATTAAGCAAACAAACAAGACTCATCATTCAGTTTATGCAAACTGAATACAATGTTACCGTAAAAGAAATACGTTTTCTAAGATCATTTAAGCTCTTTTAAGCATATCACCCCGTCGAACATATCCATAGTCTATATCCCATTTAATATCGTAAACACTTAAGAATCCAACATTAGATTCTATTCAAAATAGCTTGCCGGCCCTTTTAATCCTCTTGTATGACTATTTTCTACACTCTGCGAATTTGTTAATCTTCCGTACTCGCTCGATATTTGTTAGTTGATTCCATTTTGGCGTGTTGCCATCAAAAATCCAAGTGCCTGTCTCATAATGCACGAAACACAAGAAGTTGACATCAAGTTTGACGATGGTATATTTACAGTAAACAGCATGCAGTCATGATGTCTTTGCTTGATAGTGATCAGCTATAAATACACTTTACAATAAAATTTATCGAAACAATTTATATAAGTTCGAATAAAACAGGTCTTGAGGGACGAAATTTAAGGGAATGCTATCATTAGACATGTCTTGTAGTATTAAAAAGCTACATAGTCTTAAAATACACTTTCCCACCTACCTAACTCTAAATACTACGAAAATATCCTCACAACTTTGCATATAATGCCAAAAGTATGTCCTACCCCCAATAAAAGGAACATTCATTTAGCTGCCTGTTGCGCCTCATCAGGAGAGTGAACATCTTGTTTTTTTTTCTTTTTAAGGAAAATTCCACTTTGTTTTTCATTCCGATTCAGATATTTTGCACATCCAGATGGTCCCGTGCGAATTGCATCTGGGCCGAATTGGCCCCGGGTGAGTTTCAAGCCAGTAAATCATTCAGAACAAGCATAAATGTACGAACACGACAAAACTTTTTTGATTTATTTTCAACGTTAAAAAAGCATTTAACTAAAGTGTATTTTGTATCATGTCACAATATGTAGGACGATAAAACGGTTGGTTAGTAAGTGTACAGGTGAGACAGAGAAGAAGATTTAATAATTTCCACAAAAAAACAACTTTCAAGTTGGAAATTTGAGTGAAATTTTGATGGAGAACTTAATTTAATGGGAAGTAATATCTTCATTAAGCTCATAAAAATTTGAACTTGTGTAAATATCGTTGCTTTGGTTCATCGGAAAATTGAAAAAAGTGTGACTTGCTCATGAAAAAAATGCTTAGTAGAGCCAAAGAACCAAAAAAACACTTGACCATAGCAAAAAGATGATGATAAGAAAAAGGCATCTCCAAAAAAGGTCCGAAAATAATTCAGCTTACTATTAAACTAACGAAAACTTTCCCAACATACTATGGCCTAGCAATGCTTGGAAATCCCGATTCGATTGAAAATATCCTCGAGGAAATTTGCGCAGAATTCTACTACAAAACTTCTACACTTCTACTTCTAGGTGGTGAAAAGTCTTGGTGTAATTGGCGCAGGCTGCTGAGGCTGCTGGTAAAACTGCTTTGAAAAGTTCCAAGCATTCTCCACTTTTGGATGATGATGTATAACAAATTTTAAAACCAATCTATGAAGACTTAACTTCGGAAGATCTATTGACGCAATGCTTCAAGAGGCCAGAACTGCTAGTAGGGACCAGAAATCTCAAGGAGATGAGGAATTTGAGCGTAAGGAAGAGAAAATGTATGGCACAGACCTACGATGAATTTAGTAAGGCTTCTTTTTTTAAAGAAAAGTTGTATTATAACTTTGAACGTGAAAACAACGGTTTTCAAGTTGGTGTGCAGAATTTAAAAAAAAAACCATTGATTCGATCGTTCTGAAATTTTTACACAACAATTTACACATGTTAATGCTCAAAATGAGCTACAAATGAAAAAAATGGCACACAATTTTTAAAGTTACAGCAGATTTTTAGAAGAAAAAAATGTCGATTTTTGAGAAAACGCCACTATTTTGTTGTTTTTCATCCAAATTGTTTTTTTTTACTTCATTCTATAGCGGCGTTGATTAAAGCCCCGTTTTTAATTTTTTTGAAGAATTTTCTTTGAGCAGTAATCGAGCACACCGTGATTGTGTGGTGTATTTTTTTTTCAAAAAATTGTAGCAGACTACGGCTGCCCAAAAGACATAAAAAATTTTTTTTGTATACTTCATTTAAAAAATTCCATTCTCGAAAAATGAAAAACTCGAATATTGAAGGTGCCATGTCCCATTAAAAATATGTGTGTCACACACGTACTTAATTATACTACCAACATAAAGTAAACTTCTCTAAAACTGTGACTAGTGCCACAATTTAAGCTAAAATCTGTAACGATAAATAAACATTTCTACTCACCAAATAGTCTTGTGTTTTCGTTCTTGAATTGTAACTATCTGTTGTGCTGTTCGCCGAATTTCTTGACGGCGATGATTCCTAGCGAATAAATCGAAAGCATAATTGTTTTATTTTTCTAATATAAACATCATTCAAATTACCTGAAGGAGATCCTCTAAACTTTCAATATATTCTATGGCATTTCGGAGTATCTCAACTTTTGGTAGCCTCTGATTTGGATTTGAGCTTGATCGCCGCTTCAGAAGCTCGAATGCTTCATTGACCTAATCAAGGAAAGATTATGAGTATGAAAACCACATATATAGATACTAATAAATTCTAAAATAAGAAAATAATATCATTTTTCGATATAATTTGCAGCTTATCATCGTTGAGAACATCAAATTTATAAAGAAAATTTATAGAATAAATCAAAATTCTGCATTTTACCTCTGGTCTGGTCACATAAACTCTGCATTCGGAAAATCATCGAGACAAAGCTCATTTTAATCTTAGAGACCATGACCAAAACAGAAATGTAGGATTTTGGTTTACAAAAAAAATCACAATTAATCGTAGAAATCATTAATAATGGAGATACGACAAATGGCCTTTTTGATTTTTGATTTTTAAATAATCGGAACACGTACTTGCTTGAAAAAATCATTAAAAAGTATTAATGGTGTAACTTTTATAGCAATTAAAAAAGCCAGAAAAGGTACAACCTTCCATTGTCAATGATTTGCGATCCAATTCAAAGGCTAGCGCAGTGAATGTTTTCTTAAGCGTAAGAATTGTTTGTGGATTGTTAGTTTACTTCAAAAAACAGTCCAACGCCGTTAAATCTTGCATCAAATGCAGACGGGGCTTAACTTTTACCAAATATTCTTTTCAGTTGTCGCACTGTTTCTGCAACAGAGCCCACACTTTTGATTTAATTCTTAAATATTTTCCAGTCTTTCCTAAGAGTAAAACAAACTACTTTCTGCCGGGCAAGAATTGACATATAGTGGAAATGTGTGGACCACTTCACTGTTGCCAATGTTGAAAGTATATGCACTTAAAAAAAGAAACCAGCAAATGTCCTAGTTTATATTCATGAGTTGTTAAAAGGAAGGGAAGGAAGAGGTTTTTCACCAAGTGACCAGGGGGGAATCACTCTATACCTAATCAGGGGTTAGAAAATTTATTTCGGGTGTCTGTACAACTTCAAATGCTCGCATATACACTAAATTAACGTTTTTCGGCATCAAAACCATGTATTTTATTTTTAATGTTACAATATTTATCTTTATAAAACTGAAGATAATTTAATGTTTGCACATTGAGTTTAAGAAGAAGAAAAATAAGGACCTATTTGAACCAGTAAAAACAAAAATACCATTTCTGGAATTTCTGTTTGCTTTCCTGTCTGTCTATCTGTCTGTGCACGCATCTGTCGTATTTTGATAAAATTATACATTGTGATAACTTTTAGCCTGAATTAACATTTACGAAATTTCATTACAATGAATGAAAGAGTTTCTACAATAGTAAAAAATTTTTTCTAGAATTGCATTTCGCTTGCAAAACAGAATACAGTATAAGAAAATTACCAGTGGTGACATACATCGTCAACTAACATACAATTAAATTTTCTAAGCTTGAGTAACTGAAGATATGTAAGCGGATGGACAAAAACACGAACTTATTGTGTTCTTCAAAAATAAATAACTATTCTAATTGTAAATAAAAAACATGATTGCAGGAGTATCAAATAGCTATGAATTAGCGGCTCAAGAAGCCACGGAAAGAAAATTACTACCGAAACTTAAAATGGCTTGTGAATATCAAAACAAATATTTTCTGATGCTCAAGAATTTAGTTTAGATATTAAAACAAAATTTAGTAGTTGAATAAAATTGAAAAAGTACCCAAATATGAAATTACTAATCCAAAAACTCAGAGAGTTCTTGGATTCGAAGATGAGTTCAAAAATATTTTTTGGCCACTAGAAGCGCCAGGGAGAGGAAATAGGCACCATAAAATGAAGAAAAAATCAAACAATTTTTTATTGGCTTTTTATCATCCAAATTAAGGCTAATATCGAGACAAGCTTAGCTTAATGAGCCCTTGGCAAAACGGCAGAACTGAGTGAATGAAAGAGATTCGGCTGGGATCAAAAATTTCTAAGGATGGTTAGTTAATGAAGATACGAGAGTCTTATAGACAAATAAGGGGAAAAAGCTGCTTTGCATTCTAACGGGATGAAAGAAAGTCTGTTTACTGAATAAATGAGGAAAATCCATTGGAGATATCAGTACAAGCAGGAAATACGGATCAAAGTATGCTTGAAAAATCACCGCTTTTTTCGAATAAAACAGCTTTTTTCTTGAAACCCAACAAACTATTGGATACAGATTATTTTAGAAAGACTTTTTAGTAAGAAAAAGTTGTTAAATCAAGTAAAGAATTTAGTATTTAATTATATTGGATATTTACCGGAAAAAAATTCCACAATTGAAACAAAAATCCAAACTCTAAAGAAGTTTCTTCAGCTTAAAGGGTCTCTTTATCATTTTCAAAAAATTGCATTTTTGGAGAGTATATATATGCAGAAATATGATATTAAAATTTTATAAAGATCGGAGCAGTCTAACTGTATTTTTGGGCAACTTTCACTTTCTCATCCGAGCTGCGATTCTTCATTAAAAAAACTTTAACGCGTTTTTCTCGATGAAGTCTCGGGAACTATCAAACCGATTCTCGCGAAATTTTTACCAGACATTTTTTATAACTGCAGCTATAACGCAAATAGATGGAATTTTGATTTGAAATTTATTTTAGCTAAAAACGGCGAAAAATGCATATTTTTTCGTTTTTTTCGAAAAATGTCCGCCATTTTGTCAATTCTGAAAAATCTAGAATTGTCCCTATTCGCGCTATAGCTATTAACATACTGAACCTAAAACTATTTGATTATTTTGTTTCAGACGAACCATCTCGAAAATTTCATCAACAGCGCACACTCCTCTCGCTTTTTCGACATTTTTTCGACCAGCATTTTCATTGATAAAAATATTTTTTTGTGTATTTCGGGAGTGTATTTATTGGGTATAACCCCTCTTTTATCAATATTTATAGTTTAACCAATCTAAAAAATATTTAAAATAACCCGTTTTTACGCTGCTCAAAGAGGGTAGACCCCTTAAAAGAATAAAATTTATTTTTTGTAAAAATCAATATTATTTTTTTGTGTAGATTTGAGTTTAATATAGTGCCGATAGTATCTCGTCAAAATCAGTTCAGGTCAGTTGTTTTTTCTTCCGCAAAACTAACTTACAAACTCCAGTAGACAAACAGATAGAACTGTTTACTATTTTCTTAATGAACGATACCTTAAAATATATATACGATAACTATTATGTATTCTACTCTAGTCTAGTCAACTTGTCAATGTTATATACATATTTGATATCCATATGTGCGTTTTTAAACAAATTTTTTGTCGAAACATTTACAATTTTCTCAAAGATTTTCATTCCATTTGAATTTTTTGAAGACAGTCCAGCTTTATTTTGACTTTAAGCATTTCAAATGGAGATGGGTGTTAAAATTCAAAAAAATTCCAATTGATCAATGTCAGAATGCAAATAAAAGAATAAAAACTGAAAAAGAGTTGAATCTTTAATGCGTTCTTTATATTTTTGAAAAAAGATTATTTTAAAAGTGATTCTATAATTTTTATGGGGCGCTTGTTTCGACGCTATAGCAGATGCTACACAACTTGGATTTGTCAGATTTTCCCATAAAAATATTGAAACAGATTATCATCAGAGCGAAATCATCATCAATTTTAATTTAGAAAAAATTGATAAGAATCAATCTGAGCAAAATGTAAATTCATATTCATTTTATTCTTTATAATTATTTTATTTGTTTCGCGCATAAGAAATTGTTTATTAGTACTGAACTTGGTATCTTTTCAAATGTGTCCTTTAGTAATGTGTCTAGTCTGGATTTTAACATAGTAAAAAAAAGTTATAAGGAAACATTTACAGTCACCTGAATTTTGAATTTACTCCGCACAAAAAAGATGCTCATGACATAAATCCTTTATTTTGCTTTCGAGATAATGGTTATGATATTTGGGCATTAAATTTCAACAAATTAATAATCAAGCCCGAGAAAAGGATTTTTAAAATAATTTCCTTACAATTACTACCAGAATTGGCAACATTTTGTTTGCAGAAAAAATATTTGAATCAATATCAGTACCCGGTTGCGATTGATAAGTTTACAATTCCAGAGCAGCAGAAAAACTATGCACAGTTTAAACGTTTGAACTTTTTTTAATAAAGTCAATCCTAACCAGCTTAAAATTAGATATTTGGGAAAACAGTGATCAAAATAGGGTTTCAAAAAAATTAACTTTCATACGTAAAATAATAATACAGAATTACAATCTCAGTGGAACTTATTCATAGTGTTACTTGCTTCCCAAACTAGCGAAGCATATAATCGATAATATGACTGCTCCAAAATTTATTCCTTACCTTCCTTAACCTTCTTCGTTCACGTAGTGTTGCTGCTTTTCGCCGATCGATTGCAACACTCTTCTTCTTGCAAGCCTTACACGCCCACGTCAAACAAGGTCTGGTTTGACCGGCAGAACAACTCAACGGAGCAAGGACATGCTCCTCCGAGCTCATGCTAGTGTCATCGTAATCTGTTAGCAATGGCGATTCAGACAAATGATTTTTATCCTCAGAACTCATATCGAACTGACGATACAGCTCGGCAACTTGCTGCTGATGCAGCTCATAATCCGATTTGAAAGTTGTCCTTTGAAGGTTTTTCGAGTTGAATTTGGTCATGGCACTAATGTTTTCGACCGCGTTAATAATTTTTGATTTTTTAATTTTAATTATTCTTAAATCTTGTGAAATTATTGCAAAAATCACTGAAGAATTGAAACTGCGAAAGGACTAATTTTCATGAGCACTTTTTCAGATTAACTAGGATATATTACAGATAAGACTTTACGGCACGTGTTCACTTCAACTTCTTTTTAAAATCACGAGTAATAATATTATCAAAATAATATCGAAATAATTTTTCACCACGTCCAAACACCGCGACGGAAAATCTTAAAAAAATCGTTTCGTCTCTGCCGTTTGACAAACTTAAACTAAACGGATCGTCCAAAAGTCAAACGTACATATCCTCAAGATATAGAAATCTTCCGTCATAAGATCATCCTTAAATTAAAAATATATTTTTCAAATCTTCAAGAAATTATCCATTGGCTGACGCCGATGTTCTTAGGCTGGGTGTTAGTTGGTGGTGACAACATTTTGTTAGCTTTGCTATAGCATGGCACTCGAAGGAGACACACAGCCAAACACTGTGTTCTTCTTTGATAAAATTCTGTTAAATCTATTTTTGATCGGCTAAAGTGTGTAGGATACTCAGATGGGGTTGGATTTAGCATGATGCGGAGCTCCGCCTCTTGTTGGACGTGTTTAGACTGTGTGTTTTCGGAGGACACGGAAAGGATTATTGAAATGTTATTTATGAAATGTATGTAAATATATCACAGGCGGGAATTTAAAATATTGATTAATATTTTTAGCAATTCAACTTGATTCATTTAGAATTGAATGCTTTGCTTATGGTTTTCATAATAAAATAAGAGACGAAATCATCATGAATCGTAATATATTAAGTCGGGTTGCCGAAAAAACGAACTCATGAGAATCTTAGATTTGTTTGGCGCTTAAATGTTAATATTTTGGCAAGCACAACAACAAACAGTGCTTTCAACAAGGTTCTCATGATTTGCCCTAAAATCTGAAAATGTGTAGAAAATTATGAAATCAATAACAAATGTTGGGGTGCTGCAAGGGTCTTTTATGGGACCATTCCCTTTTATTTCGCATGCAAGCTTCGTTCAATAATTATAGTTTGTAGCGCTTGTAACCGTGAACGCTTGCGACAAGGCGTCCAGAAAAACTAAAACAATCTAAACCAACCAATAAATGTTGAAAATTCAGTATTTTTCTGTTAAAACTTTCAATTTAAGCTACCAACAACACTGGCAGCACCTCTGGCAACATCCGATGAAATGGGCGTGTTTAATGCACCATTAATTGATAAAATTTATGAGGTTTATGATCGAAAGTGAAGTAGCATATGATATGATATCGTCATGGTGGATGAGATCGTGCAACAAGAAGGACGGACATCAGTTCCGAAATGATCCGCGACTAATTGCTAGTTTTATGGCATCAGGTCAAATTGAATCGTAAATATATTCTAACGAAAACTGTATGTGAAGCCTTCCGATTCCTTGGAGACATGAAATTTTTTCGGAGAGGTATTAATAAATATAATATTTAAAATATGAATTCCAGCTTTCACTGAGTTAGTGTTTGGCCGATTTTTATTTTGAAATAACCTTCAAATTTCAAATGCAATTTATATGGAGATTTTAAAATCATAACACGCCATGTTTTTTTTGCAAACATTTTAACATTGAACACTGTTTTTAAATTGTTTGTTTATTTAAAATGGACCAATTTAGATTTATGTTCTTAAAAGTCGTAGAAGACAATACTTAGTCAAAATTGAGCGACAATATACGAAATTTTTCATAGTCAAACTTCAAATCAATAGCTATATTCTCCATAAAAAAATTACATAACGTCCTTTATTTTGAAAACAAATGTAGTAAATTTGTTCTAGCTGTAAATTCGTCAATAATTTTACAACTTACAAATATTCCTGAGTCTGTAGACTTAACCAGTTGATTTAAATCTTGAACATGAAGAGGAAAAATTCACTTTCAAGAATAATCGAAAAGAACTTATCAACTTGTTTTTGTATGGTTTCTGTGAAACTTTTTGATAATTTTTTTTTGATTATCAACTATTTTTGAAAAACTGACGGAAGAAATGCCAAAAACTATTCAAATTCGGCCATCATTTAAAATTTTACCTTGGTACAAATTTCTAGTTCCAAAAAATTCAAAAAACTGACGGAAGATATTTATTTGAAAAACTATTCAAATTTGGTCGTCATTCAAAATTTTAACATCTCACAAATTTCTATCATAAAAAACTTGTAATTTTTTTTAGAAATATTATAATGAAGTAGTTTTTCAACACAAAAATTCGTTATAATCGTGCAACGATTCTTTTTATCTTTTACAAAATAAATGGAGTGGAACAAGTACTTAAAATCAATCTTTCGATAATGCTTCCGCTTGATTTAGACTCATGTGTCATTGATAATAATGTTATTATGTTAACGAGTAATATTTAAGGAAGAGTTTAGTAAATTGTGAAAAACTCCATTAAAATAGATGGTAGTTTTATATGATTTATTGTTATTTTAATTAATTATTATGCAGTTGAAGAAAAACACTAGTCGAAAAATTAACTTCTACAAAAAATTATTCGGACAATCGCATGGATCCATACTATAGTTAACTTACAGCCAAAATCAACATCAAGAGAACTTTACTCAAATTCAAATAGATATGATGTATACATTGAAATTTATTACAAAATTTATAAAAAACATCAAAAAATAGTAAAACAGTAGATATCTTGACCTCATTAAGCGACAGGATCATTTAAGGTATAAAAATGCATAAATTTGTTACGAAACAATAGATTCATGAAAATATAATGGAAATATAAAAGACATGCCATTTTTCTCAAAAATAAAATCCGCAAAACAAATTTATCACAATTTTCAGGAAAAAATTTCCATTGATCATTGCTCTGACGAATATTTCAATTGAAAATATTTAAAATTAAGGTTTCCATCAAGCTCTTAAAACATAAGTTGAACTTTAAATCGTTTCGAGAAAAATATCAAAACCGAATTATAGCATTTATTTGAAATGTGTGGAAAAGGCAGGGTACACATGGCTTACTGATTTTTGCAGGAAAGGTTGTGGAATACTAAACTAGTATAACAATAAATTAATTATCCTACCTTTTAAAAAAAATCGGGAACATTAAAAAAATCAAAATGTTTAAAAATATTTTTAAAAAACGTGTTTTCTCAAGTTTTCTCACTCAAAACTTTAAAACGGTTCATTTTAGAGCAAAGTTACGTGAAAATAAAAGTTGCGTAATAAAATTGTCTATAAGGTAGGATTGGTTAAAAAAATTAAACATTTAAACCTTGCCGCAAAATAGCAATAAATATAAAAAAGGTGAGGAAACCTTTTTTATTGAATATTTTTCACCACTTAGTATGCACTTAGGAGCTTCATAGTTGGCGCAAAAAATCTTTACAATATAATAAAATAACACACAAATTTTCATCAAAATCGATCTTTTTTTTGAGAGGTATATATGGAGTATGTGCGTATGTTCGTTCGGAATTATTTTTCGTCTCGATTATTTCGAGAACCAAATATGATATTGACGTGGGATTGATTCCATTCAACGCGTAATTACGTAACTTAAAACTGAGTGAGTTTTCAGCAAAATCGGCTTGACCGTTTTTAATTGAGGATGAAAAAAATGGTAAAAAATTAACTTAATTTGGAAACTGATGAAATGCACTATTCATTCGTGCAGATTTCAAATACCTTCATAGTTATATTTTTATTATTATGTGTTTTAGCAAAATTTTAATCAATGTTGTAAAAAATATTATTAAAAAATAGTTACAAACAAAAGCAAGATTAATTTATGGAATACAAACTTATATTATTATTATTAATTATGGCGGCACCCATGACTCCAAAGGGAAGAGAAAGAAAAAAAGATACAGCGGAAAAGAAAGAAGAAAAAAGGAAAAGCGAGAGGGAGAGAAAAGGGAAATCGAGGACGTGATCGGTACGCTAAAAATTAAGGACATTGCCTTTGGTAGAGGTAATGGTGGATTCCGGTGCCGAGAAGGAGAATAGCGAGAAGGCCGATGAAGAGGAGGTCGAGGCTATGGTAGAGGACGACCAGGTGGCGGAGGGTCTTTCTCTACCAATGATTTTATGGCTTAACAAAAACAAAACTAATATAAATAATTATAATAATTTATAATAATAATAATTTATAATAATGACTAATAATAAAAACAAATCATTGTTTCTTTATTTACCCCACTGGGAAGTTACTCGTGTGGACCTTAAGGGTCGCACCTAGACCACTTTTTTATATTATTTACTATTCCGCATTTACAGCCACAAAATAAAATAAATAACACGCTATCCCATTTTTCACTAGAAATCCTAAAAAAAACTATTTTTGGGAAAGAACAAGTTTACTCATAATCGTGCAGGTCATAATCCCTAAACATATGCAAGAAACAAAATCACACCAAATAATGGCAGCCCTATTTTTGATTGTCAGCGATATTTCCCCTCAAATTCACCTTATTCAGCCGCTGAACTGCATGTTCTACCATGGCTGGGCTATATACCGTGCCTTGTATATGTATAACAAGCTATACATACCTTGATTTCAAGGTGGAATTTTGATGAGCGCTTCATCGAAGATGTTTCATCAGCCTCCAGTCCACAGTATATGGAAAGACAGTAGATAATGTTTCATATGTTGGCTTCCTATCAACAAGCGTTCCATACAATCCGTGGTACCACGGACGAAACGCACATGGTTTCTCACATGGTTTCCATGGTTTCTGTTATTCGGTATATGGTGGGGGAGATTTACGCGCTACAGTGCTGCCATCGTTTATGGATATTATTTTCGTTTATCGTGTGGGAAAATACTTGATTCACCGAATTCAATGATGAAACGTCGGAAAAATAATTACAATGGGAAAACTACGGCACGGCCAAATGCCATGTATATATATATATATATATATATATATATATATATATATATACATGTACATATATGTATATGTATATATATGTGTGCACTGCCTTCCTCTAATATGGTTCTGGATTTACAATTTTCAAAAAGTCCGCCGAAACGCTTTATTCTCTATACAGCTGGCAACACATGAGATACGACAATTTTCGGGAGCATTCGGCAGATGCTTCGGGTAAAATTTGCTCCCGAAGGCCGAGTTTGCCTACTGCCTATTCTTATACTGTGCTCCAGTCCTTTCTTCCCCGGTGCCCGTGCTGGGAGTTGCGGTCCGCTGTTAACAGAGTGTCGTCGGCGTGAGCGCACTTTCAATTCGCGAATTGCGCGATTCGCGAAGCATTGTGTGGAAAATTTCTCCGATTTCAATATTGTTTGTGCTGTCGTCGCGTGTGAAATGGTTGCAAGCGCTCGGCCGACGAGAAAAATCAACGTAAGATTGACAGCGGCGCGGCTCGGAAAATAGACGTGAAGCCGACGAACGGGCGTGAGTGAATTCTGGCGGACAGGTGAGCGGCCCGATTCGTTTTTCATTCATGGGGTTTTACGTTTTCCATACGCGTAACACTTTCGTCGCGGCGGAAACAACAGCTACGAGGTTGTGTGTGGGCGATGGTGTCATCACGAGCGATTCAAGGTCGTTTGAATTGACCGTGTCCCGGAAGAAGTGAGATGGAAAGTCCCGGACGCTTACTCAGCCACCCTTAATTGAATGGGGTGGACTCAAAAGGGCGGGAATAAGGTCGATGACACTTGGAAATTGGGGCCAAGTGCTGTGAGTACCGCTGGGCAGGGATCTGCGTACTATAGGTGCACGTGTTCGTCGAAAATGCCTCATCGAACTTTCCTCATTTTATTGGATCTATGAAAATATTGATTTTCTATTTCAGTAGAAAAAATAAACCCAAGCCTACTAACCTTCAGCTTGAGTGCTTCGCAGCCGTTTTCCCCAGCAACTTCTAAAACTGCAGCTGCCGTATTTCGTGTTTACTTGCAGCTCACGATGTCCTTCGGGTTCATCGAGCGAAAATGCCCTTTGTTCGATCATATAAGGCACTGCCTCCAATTGAGATATTTCTCCTCAGCTCGAAATAACTGACAACACGTGATGTTTGGCTTGAATATCCACGGATTTTGAAAGAAGTTCGCCATTTTGTCAAAAGTTCAGTGGCATATGTGAACAAAGTTGTCCTAGACAGCAATGAAAATTCTTCAACTTGAAAGAATTCTTGTAAGATAATTAATACAAATACGGCCTAGACTCTAATATTGCCTAGCCTCTCCAAGTCCTGGTTAAATAAATGGATGAAAGTTAAGATTATGACCCCCACTCCTGAAGGAGGCGAGAGTTGGGCGGATCGAAAGAGGGGTTTCCCCTACTATTATGGCATAAAAAGTTCGCGGCGGTCACGGCCCCATAAAAAGGTATGGGGGCACCTGCACTAAAAAAGTGATTATTCTGCCTATTTTCAGAGATCATATAAAACTGTGAGATGATCTGGGAAGTGATTTTTAGATTTTTTTAGAAATTGAAAATATTATTAAAAAAATTTAAAAACTTGTAAAAAATAAAAAAAAATATTATAAAAATTTTGCTGAATGCCATTTTTACCATAAATGTAATATAAATAGGGGTAACACTTTGGACACACCTTTTGCCATAACTAACCAATAATTTTAACATCCAAAATAATTTCTGCATTCATGTATGGTAACCCTAGAAACCGGTACGAAGTGTCAAAGTGCTCCATACACGCTTCTTGCGCTAGTGGTCACATATGACTTGCAGGAAGAAGCGATTTTCATAGTACACTTGAAAATTTTCATAATTTCAAGTTGGGTAATATTTTACAGATTTTATCATCGTTTTCCTTTTTGATATGCATACTTATTGAGTGAGAATCGTAGCTGTCAAGCAAGTCATAGATATTTGAATTAATTATAAATATGTAAATTTATTTGGAAACGATACCGAATAAGCCCTTTGGTCTTATTTGTGTTCCTGACGCTGTTGCCGATGAATCAACTAAAGTATTTTAATAAGGTCTGTTAAATTTATTTATTTGTCAATATATTAGTAAGACATACACTTTCAGCCAGTTTTGCACTGCGTCCGATAGGGACAGGCTGTACCACAAGACATGCTCAAAGTGCGTTAGTTCCAACCATTTTATTTTGATTTGCTTTGTTTAAGTTTGCGCCGACAGATATGGTAATTTTTTGATAGTGTATTTTTATTGTTTGGACATTTTGTATGGATGTTTTTATAAATGTTCAAAAAAAAATCACTTTGTTCTTTTTACTAGTATTTTCCTTTATTATCGCCAATTTAATAAACGTTTACAGTTATATATAAAAAGAGGCCTCGTTGGCAGTGCCTCAAGCTCTTTTGACGTATCAAACGGATCTGGTCTGGTGTCAATTTAGATGCCCTCACACATATGCTCGCTTAATTGCTTCCTTAGCGTATAAAAGAAACTTTCTGTTCGAATTTTATGTTTCTTTATTCCAGTTATGGTTCTGCGTTGATAAATCGGTCAGTCAGCTAATCTGGACTTCTCTCTTTATTATATTAGTATAGGTTATTTATGTTATGCAAAACTATGAGTTTTTATTTGACAAAAATCCTTTGAAGCTCCTGATTTCTTAATGCATTTTTTGCCAAAAGAGCAAGTTAAAAATGTTTGAAGAAATTTAAAAATTTATGTTATAGAAACTTGTTCATCGAAACATAGTAGACGACATTTCAAATCTACGATTTCTCCTAAATTCGACGACTTAAAATCCCAAAAAATCCAAATTTGCAACTGTAAAAAAATCTAACCATAGTTTTGTTCTACACATCTGTTTGAAGTAAACTTAAATATATTTTAATCTAGACCATAAAAACAAAACAAACAAAAAATTACACAAGAATATTTTCCAAAGAAAAACTAACCCTTATGTAAATAAATTGATACGCATTTCGTAAATTTATCGATAATACTTTCTATTTGCTAACTCGTACTAACAGTGTGATTAGCCAACGGCAAATATATTGTGAAACACTTTGTCGGCTTCTAACTTAATTTAGCTGTTCTAGCTTATAGCCGGCACATTCACAGTTACAGTAGTGCAATAAAATTCTCTTTCATAACATTTAAGGAATTCATCAGTATAATTTTGTTTGCGCGCCTACGACTTTAATTCGTATCTCGTAACGGAAAGAATCATTCAAACATGTGAGTTTTATATACAATAGATATATACATACATACATGTATGTAACCCAATGTTGTCATTAGATAGTCTGTATCGACATTTGCAAGCATTTTAAGAAGATTTTATTTTGAAAAACGTTTCTAAGCTTGTTTTAATCGATATTTCAACGTGACAGATACTCGTACGTATCAAACAGTACCCGAGTGAAATGTTTATTTTTCTATATTCTCAATGTTACCGATTTAAATTTGTTTATTTGCTTTAAAGCAGCAACAAAATTTTGTGCTGTTTAGAATGATATGCACGTTCGTCAAATAAAGGTAGACGACTTAAAGTTGGAAAGTATAATTTCCTCAAATACGTTTCAAGTTCATACATTTATAAATAATCAACACAAAATCTTTTAGGAAGGGGCTGATTAATAATTGCGTGAACTTTTCTACATCAAACAAATTTTAATAAAAATACAGATAAAAAGTTATAAAAAATATTCTAACCTTGCTATGGAAAATATAGAATGTTTTACTTACTGAATCTTCAACGGACGAATTGAAAAAAGGACAATGGACCAGCTCATTCCATAATTGACCAACAAATTAATTTCCTTTACTTTATTCTATCTGAAAGTGTTTGCCCACACGACTAACTTTCCAGTGGGGTGAATAAAAAAGCTATAATTTGGTTTTATATGTTATTAATGTTATTAATAATTATTCTAAATTATGATAATTACTTTTATTTTTTTTATCTAGCCATAAAAGCTTTGCTAGAAGAAGACGCCTCCACCACTTGATCGTCTTCTACCAAAGCCTTGAAATCCTCGTCCATCCCCTCGTCCTCGTCCTACATCTCAGCCCCGGAACACAACCATTATTGAGGGTATTTAATTATTATTAATAATAATCATTCGTTATTAAAAATGTGTGATCGTTACTGAATAATTCTAATTGACTTTATATTTACAATATCAAATTACAACTAATAATATTTCATTGTAATTAACAATATTTAATTATTTTTAACAATATCCAATTATTTATTGCATTAGCGTCACTACTCCCATTCTCCACAACCTGATAATAAAAGTTTGGAACTTTATAAATTAATTTTGATTTATTTTTAAATAACATTTTTTTACAACATTGATCGAAATGAAAGTAGAAAGGTATTTGAGATCTGCACGAAATAATAGTGCGTTTGAACAGTTTCAAAATTAATCAATTTTTTGTCTTTTTCAGTTTTTTCATCCTCAATAAAAAACGGCTGAACCGATTTTGCTGAAAACTCATTCAGTTTTAAGTTACGTAATTACGCATCGAATGAAATGTCAATATGATTTTTGGTTCTTGAGATACTTGAGACGAAAAATAATTCCGAACGCACATACATCTCTCTAAAAACGATGGATTTGGATTCTAGAGACCTTAAAACGTGAAGACATGTCAAAATTTGGGATTCGCAAAATTGATCCCTTTATGTACAATAACTTCCCACTGGGAACTGGGAAGTTAATGAATTCAATATTCACGGGAACTGGTTTATGCTTGCCTGCAACCATTCTGGAAGACATAAATATGTAAAATGCACCTTCGACCATTCTATCTGTCCGCAAAGATTATGAAAACCAAACAAGGCTATCAGAAACGATGTTCTACCGTGAGACGTTATTCAAAATCAACGACCATTACTGACATAACTCCTTCACAAAATGATCTATAAGAATTGGGCTGAAGAAAAACTCAAAAACTATTGACGCACAAGCATAGTCCTCTCTCTGGAACTACACATTAGCAGAATCAAATTTTTTTGACAATACCTTCATACTTTTAATTTCTAAACCCATGAATGGAATCAGATCTGCATCTGTAGGCATGATGCAGACATACCATATAAACGTGGTACAAAGTGCTGCTAACCTTTGAAATTTCGACTTGGGCTAAGACATTTCCTGGGGCCCAGGAATCATTAGGGACTAATATCTGGAAAAATAAAAATGATTAAAAAAGATTTCGTCCATTGTTTTGATCATTCTGTATTTATATACATGTAACCTCATCAAGCATTCGACAATAACAAAAAAAACAACAACTGGAAAACATTGAGTTCAGTTGTGAAAGTGGCAGAGAATGATCTTAAGATGCTCGTAAAGTTTCTAGAGTTCATCAACAAGCAATCAAGTGCTTCGAAAATTGCATTGAGTGGTGGATGCAAAAAGGAACTCAATTAAACGTAATTCGATTCGATAGTGTCTTGAACGAATGTGTAAACGAACAAAGAAAAGCTTGTAACAGATTTCATGCAGGCAATTTTTTCTATAAATCATAAATTTTTTAAGTTCCAATCGCCAAGACTTTCAAGCATAAAAAATTAAAATAATTCGATAATCCGAAAATTTCACGATCAATTATTAGAGCTCATTGCACCTACATATTAACATAATTACTTCTTAAAATTTAAGGACAGACCGGTATTATCTGCTATTTCATGAGCCATCGACTTTCTCGACATTCATTTGCACAGTCACGCCAAATAATGAATGATTAGTGAAAAGTCTATCATATATGATCATACATTTTGTGGAACCAATCAAGTAAATTCTGTTTTTCTATTTATTTACAGACAAAAATGGAGTACAGTTGATAGTGATTCGACCGTGAAGATACGAATTAGTTGAAGCAACATCGTGGCGTAGAAATGAAAATAGCAGATACAATCAAAAGCGAACAGATGCACAGAAATGCGTCGCTGAAAACGAGTCCGATGAATAAATCTTCTTCCTATTTACTGCAAAAATAACACAACGACCCAGACTAAATAGCATTACAACGGCGTGTAATTGCGCTAATGTACTTCGACATACTTACATACAATCGCCACGGCACATCAGCCATTGCCACCCCTTCGGCGAATATAGTACAAGGCCGTTGGTTTGTTTCGCGCGGTTCACATCGATTACTTCGATAACGTTTGGAGTTGGCCAAGTTCGCGGTGCTTTCAGCAGGTATCCGTCTGCAAAACGTGCAAATTATGAACCGATAAATACTAGAAATGTTCATATTTGTTAGCATATGCTTTCCCCGAAAAGCTTGGACTGCTGAAGATTCTGTTGCGGTAACAATCAGCTAAACTGGCTAAGCTGTTGCTACCGTCCTCTCAGATAAATAATAGTGAGTGCGAGGTATAGTACGTGGTGCGGGATCGTTTCTTCCTTTTCATTTTGTGTGCAAAATATTCTGACTCTCGTTTGTAACAAGTGGAAAAGCTAAGCGGCAACCACCACCACCCCCAACTGTGCCTGATCCATTATTCTTCATATATTAAAGTCGCGCAAAAGCTTATAAGTTGGACACATGATGCGCCATGATTGAATCTATCTTTCAGTCGGAACTCGAACTCGACGGTAGTGAAGTGTTTGCTGCTATCCACAAAGAACGGACTGATTGCCCATCAGTCTGTTGAACATTTTAATATACAATGATAATCTACTGAATTAATACCGAAAATAATTGAATTGTGGAGACAAAGTGCTCATCTTGTGGAGGACACAATTTATAATAGATAAATTAACTTAAAAAAATATGCAGTAATTCGTCAAATAATAATAGTAATATTTTGCTTTGTAGTGTTATCCCTAAATATCAGTAAAAGTAGATGAATTCATTAGATTTTACATTTTTGAAATTGAAATCTCAAAGATTTATCGTGTTCGCAGTCAATCTCAAGGCAGTAACAAGTGAACGTACGACAAACCCATAGAATCGCTAGAAGCCATCCTAGATAACCCTTATTCGCCTTTTAAATAGTATTTCGATTGAAGTAAAACAAACCAATCTTATCACGATGAATGATCAACTGTTTAGGAATATCTTTGCTGATTTTAACAACCCTCAAGATGATGATGATAATGTAAACGCGGATATCATCGACATTTTTGCCGACAACAATAATGAATTTAATAATGCATTCGGTGTAATCAACAATAATAATATAAATTATAATAATAACGACAACAACGACATAATGTCGGACGCAACATCCGTTTGGGTGTTTGGCTACGGCTCGTTGTGCTGGTACCCAGGATTTCAATATTCAAAATGCGTCACCGGGTACATACGTGGATATGTTAGACGATTTTGGCAGGGCAATACAACACATCGCGGGACACCGGAAAAGGTGAGTAATCTGTCCCCATTATTCGTTTTACATCACATTGATTTACAACAAGTGTAGAGGGTTCCTTAACAAGGAGATGACATTGCAATTCAAGTGCTAATCAATATCGAATTGGATTTACCCAGTGATTGTTAAAAATCAAAATAGAGAAATTTATTGACTGTTCAACCCTCGTCTTCCGTCACCTAACTCAACCCCAATAACTGATAAGACTGTCTGAACAGTGGCTAGCTATCAATTAGTATTGCCCTCATTATTTCTTTCCAAATGTAGAGATTAGAATTGAAAATACGTTTGCTTTCACATTCAATACAACATGCCAACTGGAGGGAAAAAAATTAGACACTTTTTCGTATTCCAACAATTTTTCAGGTAGAATTCCTCTAACAGATCATAAATAAATTTATTTGGCAATGAAAAAAACTACTTGAAATTTTCTTAGCACAACATATTTTTAAAAAAAATTACAAAAATTATGGGAAATGACCTTAGAATCGACAATTTCAATGTCAATGTTTGGATGTGAAAAACGCGCACGTCTTTTATACGTAATCGTGTGTGAAAATTCCATTCAAAATGATTTTGTTTGATAGTGTTTCGTTGTAGTTTTCTTTAAGTATCTTTTAGCTAGAAATAAAGTGAAAATTAAATTAGAAAACCGCTGGTTTCCAACACATGCATGGTATAAGTGTTGCTTTAGAAAATATAAGGAAATACTTTTGGCAAAGTTTATCTCAGTTTATAATTTTTATTTGAATTAATCGTAATACTAAATGGCTGTAAGGAAACTGTTTGGAAACTTCAAAAATCCCACTTAATTTTATTCAATCAATCAAGTGATATACATACTTGAAAATCCTCTCGATCAAAACTATACCCGGTAATTGTGTATTAATTATTGAAATTTAAAAAAAAACACAATTGTTCCTCGAAACGTCTCGATAAAAAATCGATATTGTTACAATAACCGAATAGGAAAAAATATTTAAAATGTCGGAAGAAAAATGTTGAGACGGTTTTATGAAAATCCTTTTTCGCACATAGATTCCTTGTTCTGCTTATTCTTATACAATTCACTCGGTTGAGTTGTACATTCAAGAGTAAAACGTTGCCATTCAAATGAATTTTTTTATTTTTTTTTATAATTTATTTAGCGATATAAAGTAAGACAGTTTTTTAAAAATTAGAGGATTAAATCAAATCAATTTAAAAAATATAGAATAAAAACAAAAACAATATACGAAGGTACCTTTATTTAATAATTTTCCGTAACAGTAGGTGTCTATCTGCAGTATAATCTTTACACATGTAATATAAGATCATACGATTAAAATTTGAATGAAATTTTTGTATCTGTTAGATGTAAACACATTGGTTGAAATTTTGCATTGTATTTCTTTGTCGTCAAATCAGCAAAATCTTCGAATCTGTAAACCTCCAATTTATTTTTTTAACGAAAACAGTTAATCAATCTTCAAATCGGAAGTTCATTCCATATGAGCCTTGAGATATTAACTAAAGATACAGCGAACGTTCAGAGATTTTTTTCTGTATAAATAGAACTATTAAATCACGCTTTTAGAAACATGTTCATTGCCCATTTCGTTAATTTGGTAGAACTATATCGTTGATATATTGTTAAATTTAGAACTAGTTTTCGTAAGTTTAAAATAGATTTTAGTGATTTTGAAAGGCCTCTTATAATAAAAAATAATCATATACATATATATGTATATATATAGAATATTAAAATCATTCATAGTCAGTTGAATTTTCGCTTCACTCTGATCTTTCAAAACAAAAAGCCTCATATTTAACGCAACCAATTATATTTTCGATATATTAACCAAAAATCAAATTTAGTTAAGTTGAAGGGATCTTTCTAACTTTAATTGTGCAAAATAATGTCTGTTTTAAATAATTTTTAGTATGCAAATGAAAAAGATATTAATATGAAATTTTGCATATCCATTTATGTATTATAATTTTAAAAAAACATAAAAATATTTTTTAATGTTTTTAATGGGTAGTTTTTCGTCCAATTTTTTTTTGAACAAAACGTTGAAAAACCGCGATTGACATGATTTCAGACATCTGGCTGCTCTGAAAAACAAACCAAAACGAGATATTATTTTGTATTAAACTCGATTTCGCATGAACTAGAATAAAAGGATTTGGCCGAAAGATAACAAAATGGCAGCGGTTTTTCCAAAAAATCGGTTTTTGACGTTGGAAAATCGGTTGAAAATCGATTAATTTACAACCGATATTTAAGATCGTAGTTCATGCAATAGCTATAATATATGTATACTGTGTATAACATATGATAAAATCAAAGATATCGGTCGGGTTTTTTTAAAATCGTTTCAACCAGTTATAAAACATGGTTTCGAGAAAAACGCGTTTAAAGTTACAGTTTTTTTGTTACAATTACACTTAAAATTAATTAGTGATGCCTGAGGCATACAAAAATCATTTCTCTTCCTCGAACATGTTCCTTGTTGGCTTGATTTCTCATCACTGCGCGTTGTTCTTGCCTATTTGACGTATCGGTGCTGCGTTTAATAGCGGTCTTGATTTGTAATTGATCATAACTGTCCGCATGCTTTTCAGCAGTAAGCCCTATTACCACGCCCATTACTTGCATGATTTTTATTCGGGTGCAAAAACCATCATTAAACAAACAGCAGCTGTCCGTGAAGCAATTTCTACCATGTTTTGCCTGCAAATGTATTTTTTGGAACCATATTCCAGACGCACGAGTTAAAACTGTCTTTTGTGTTTGGGTATTATTGCCCAAGCAACGCTCGAGTAAACCGTCCGTCAAAATTTCTTAGTGCGAATACCCCTTAAAGCTCCACATGCCTGACTAAAGTATTTATCATTGAATGTGTAAATTACTTCCTGTACCATTCCAACTTCATACCTTTTCTCAAAAAAAAGTAGCTTCTCTCTTAAAAAATGCGAATAGCAAAAGCAATGTATTGAAGATGCTACGTTTTTAATTATTTTTTTACTTGGAAAATAATCATGAAAATAAACTATCATAGAAATAAAGCTTAAAGATACTTTACTACGCACCAGTTTAAATTAAATGGGCCACGATATATGACATTACATTTAGCGTTTATTTTTATTCTGTATGCATACATACTCTACCATGTATATAATTTTGGGTCACACATATCTTCATGTACATATATTCAAGTAGGTATAGTAAGTATTCGGGACTCGATCATGTGTGCATATATAACACAAATGTACATACGGCGCTTAGTCAGAATGATAGCGTATAGTCGCAAATTTAGATACGAGGAATTCAGTGCGAATATTGCAGAACTCCACACATGTTGATGGCCCGTTAGTGCTGCTTTGCGTGCTATTGACCTAATTTCATTTTTCTTGTAAGAATATTATGTTTTTTATGGTTTTAGGGGTTGTGCTTATTTATTTGAACGTTTTCGACTTGTAAACACTTATGAAATATATTCCTGTTCCATTTAATTTTTGATGTAATTGAGCTCAAGGATGATCACGAGTGGCCTTAGTACAATCTGCTACTGTAAAAAATTCTGTGTATTTTTTTTTTAATTAAAAGCTTCGACACTTATTTCTTTCATCAAGCCATAAAACTCATGCAAGACAGTTCAAACAAAAAATAAATCAGATACATTTGCAGGAATCTACGTATTTTGATTAAAGAATGCAAACAAAAAATCGATTTGCGTTTAAATTAATTAAACAAATTTAATTGTGGTATTTACCATCCCTGAATATGATGTAAAACGTTCATTGATAATTGCTTGGTACTACAATGGTGAGACACTAAACCTAATCTTATTTTGTTTGCATCAAAGTAGTTTTATTTCTAAATCATAAAAATTGTGAATGACTCGCATTTTCTGCCTGTTTATTTGCATGTCTTCTATGCAATAAATTTAAATTTGGATTCAAACCCATCATTATGTGCCATTAAATCTGTATTTAGCCACCTAATGAATTTCAGAGATCTTAAAGCGCAATTTAAATATGTAGAAACTTATAATTTGTTGCATCTGCATTCATGCTGCAACACCTCAATTGGCACCATAGAATTAGACGTAGAAATTCCTAATAAATTTCGTTGTCTGGTTGACAAACTATATATTGGGCATGTCATCGAACAATTTTATTCATTTTTACAGCATTATTCTACACGAATTGCAAGTTTTGACCGGTAAAATAAACTTAAAATATAAATAGAACAGACACATGCATTTGGCATGTGAATCGGTAAAGGATTAAAATTTTATGTGAACAGAAAAATAGCAATAATGTGTGTTTTTTCGTTAAACAAAAGCTTTCTGTACACATAAAAGTGTCTGAACCAGAAAACATAGTTTCTATTCATAATATAATCTCTCTTGGTGGACATGTGCTTCTAATGTGACGTTGATGTATGTATACACGTGCAGTAGCGTACCCAGGATTTTGATAAGGGGGGGGTTATATTTTTGAAGTCTTGACTAGGAACGTTTGCTTATTCTTCGGTGTAGATATGAAGATATAATTATGTAATCATACTTAATTATACTTTTTCACCGGTCAAAGTTGGAGTCCTCCAAAAATAATTCTGGCAGACTTTAGTCCGATTGCATGTCTGGTTTCATTTACTTGAATCATTCATGATATTTTCATTCAAATTATATAATTGTGCGCTTGACGTGTGAAAGAATCTACACTGTATTTGTAGACTTCCTTGGAACCGTAAAGTGTATATGCATGTTTGCAAGTACATATATTGAAACGTCTTCAATACCTAGAGGCTAGAAAAGAAAGCAACTAATGAAGTAAATGCCGTGGGAAAGTGAAACTGTCACTAAGCACAGACAGAATATTATCGTAATCAGGGCTGGCTAAGCTTGTTTGCAGCCCATGCAGGGAAGCAACTCTGCGCTCTCAAGCAAATTTGTCGTCATTTCCACGTAACGCATGAGGTAGACTTTTTGTACGCGTTTTTTTAATGAGGTATTCCCAATAGGCCTAATCCTCAGATTAAAAATCATATGACAAAATAAAACAATCCATTTTTGAGGGTTCTGATCAAAGATAGAAAGAAACATTCACAAATATAACTGTTGCTACTAACATATGGGTGCGAATTAAATAAATTACACTTTTCTGGAATTTTACTTCGAAAACTTTCAATCAGGTGACCATATTCTAATGTTCCTACCAACTCTTTATCTACATATACAATTGCTAGGCTTCATACAATAAGTAAAAGATAACGGCACACACGGATCCAATTTGTGCAAATTATGCCCGTATCAACCCTAGGTGAGATCTCTAAAGCACCATAGGCCGTAAATCAGGCCCATATGGGTTTTACTGTGAAATAGATGAAAGATCTAATTGCGTAGAGATACTGAATCACACTTAACTCCCACGTTCCAGAGTGTCTCGGCGAATAATTGTTAAAGTGGGTGGCTTAGTGGTTAACGCTAGTTCAAGGCTCCTTGTCGACAAATAGTTTTCGGAAATGAGATTTGATGCCGCACTATCATTTCACTCAGCTGTGAATGAGAACCTGAATCAAATGAGGGTAATAATCACGGGTGAGCGTGTTCCTGACCACTTCACATCCTAATGTTCTATTGGTCAAGTAAATGAAATAACTCTAATATTGCCTGAAGGCCCAATTTTGGCGATTGCGCCATCGATTATTTATTTACCAACCTCTTCCCAGGCAATGACGAAGCCTTATGGACTCCACATATAAATGATCTAAGGAAAAAACTGGCTGTCTTCATTGGTCTTCTACGTCGCTTCTACTTCTTTCCAAAGAAAAAAAAATCCAAATTATGTATGCGCATCTCCTTTCCAAAATTTCCTACGGCATCTTGAATTGGAGCCAAACTTCTAAAGGTAACCTCATGATCATCTTCAGATTAGTAACCAAGGCGTATAAGATCGTTTACAATCTCCCTATGCTAACTCCAACGAGCGAAGTTTACAAAACAGCCCAAGAATTGAATTTGCAAGGCATGATTTCCATGGAAAGAGCTAAATTCATACATAAGAATTTACACCGTAATGAGTACACCACTGTGAAATTAGATAGAATTGAGGGGAAAACACTTACAGAATGAGAAACATGAATAATATAGCTATAGCATTTGCCAGAACTGATCGGCTAAAAGAAGACCCCTTCAACAAAGCAGCCAGCATTTTCAATGCACTACCAGACAAAATTAAAAACATAGCGAACCCAACTTCCTTTAAAACGACACTAAAAAAATATCTCCTTCAGGACCAACATTCGAAGTAAGTTACAAGTACAATCAGCTCCACTAAACTGAAAACCAAACATATAATCAACAGAAAATAATGCATAAACATATAGTCTGAACTATTAATCTAAATAAAAGGACACTAAAATTTACAGATTTGGTACTATCCCTTATACCGATTCTTATCGTCTGGGAAGTACTATGTCCTAAAATTTTAAATACGGAGAATTACTAAATTTTGATGGAGAGAATGATTGAAGGAAACGGAAGTGGTTTTAGTCGGTAGAAATTCGGCATGCCGAGAGGCAAGAGCTGATCGGTATCTTTTGAAGATTTCCACCTCCCAACATTGAAAAAAATATGCTTGAGATATATAATCCATAACATTCGAATCTTCGAATTTTTTAAATTTACGCGAGGTGATCAAAATTTTAAAATGCCGATAATGATACAAACTTAGTATTCAAAACTCATCTGCTTGTACAGTAACGGTGAGAAACAGTGTAAAATGGGATTTAAATTTTATGTCCAAGCATGAAACAGAACCCTTCGCCGGATAAAATTATAGTGAAATATCTAAACGACAATTTTTTTTCATAGCTCATTTAACACATCTTCTGTAGATGGAGTGAGATCTCTATGAATATTTAGAAGTGCCAATCCATTTAGCGGTTCATTGCTGGTGGAATTTCGCAAGTATGTTTTTAGTCGTCGTAATGTTAAAAATGATCGATCGTTTGTACACGTAGACACTGGGAGAACAGCCAATATTTCTAGCAATTTCGATATATTCGGCAAAATGTTTGAATTACACATGCTTAACCCATCTATGACCGCTTTTGGGCGGTTTACTATTTCAAGATGCCCTATCTCTCTGTACCACAGAGTCAACTCAGCATTCAATTCTTCTTCAAGGGGGGGGTTTGAACCCGTAAACCCCCCCCCTTGGGTACGCCACTGTACACGTGGCTTTCATGTGCATATGTTTTATTCCTATTGAAGAAACTTTGAACAAGGTTAATGACGACAGTTGCTGATGGTAGAATAAGCCGCTACACGTTTTTCCGTATTATAATAAGTAGATATGATACTAATTGCACTGCACATGAATTGTTCCTTCGATAATTATTGATCCCAATCATATTTCATCTGGAAAGTAATTCGTGCATTTGACATCAGTTTGAAGGTATTTTTATGCTAGCAGTGATATTAAATAGGCAAAAAATAATTCATGAAATCTGACCGTCGAAACGAATAAAAAAGACAAATTGTGAAACAAATACTCTAAACATAAACAGAGATATAAAATTGCATCGAAAAAATCTTCTAGAAAAACTAGTATATCGCAAAATATTATGAAAACTATTCATTTTCCCAATAAAATATTATTTCTAGTATTCGAGGATACTAATAAAAAGTGTGTGAAGTAAAAACATTAATTTCATTTCATAATTCTTTTCCAAACTTACTATTGCAAAGCTCTGCAATTGTCCGCAGTATTTGATTTCATACAAAATAGACATTTATTTGTCACCAACTACGCTACAAAAATAACACGCACTCTCCCTAATCACTTAGCGTATTTTGTTGTCCGACTGTAAATTCCATGCATCGTCTGAAAATTTACTACCCACTAGTTTTTTTATGTAAAGCCACAAAGGTTACCCAAGTTTCAGCTCAAAATATTTAAAACTGCGCCCAGGGTGATTTTTTTAAGTTTTAACTGTTTTTTTTTATTTTTAAAGTATCTTTTGCATTTTTTTTTAAATGAAAACGTCTAATTTGCTCAAAAGAAATATCCAAAATATCCTTTCCGACGTAAAATGGCTTGCTGAACACGATCCCGCAGTCGAAAAAATTCCAAAAAATCGTGGAAAGCCGAAAAACCCGTTATATAGGTTAAATTTCGATAAATTCATACAGTGCAAAAAATACGAAAAATCGTTAAAAAGTCGATGTTCCGGAAAAATCATTAGTTTCCCGACTCGATATCCATTGAAAACTCAATTCTGAGCACGGATTCGGATTCCTCAATTTTACATTAGAAATGACATTTTGACCATTTTCCTCGCCTGTTTGAACACCCTGTACATCAAAGATAATTCGCGTGTTTAAAAAAAATTAAGCATACATTATGTGTGTGTTTATATGTATGTTGCGCTGTAGAGTGCGTGGATGTTTAAATAACCAACAACAAATTATGTCATCTTAAAGTAAAGTGTATTTTACAACTTTTGACGGGTGTGAAATTATTTTTCCCAAATCTAATTTTTACTACGAATTTATCAAAACTTTACCTATATAACGGCTTTTCCGGCTTTCCAAGATTTTTTGGATTTTTTTTTGGACCACGGGATCGTGCTCAGCAAGTCATTTTACGTCGGAAAGGATATTTTGGATATTTTTTTGGAGCAAATTAGACCATTTCATTGAAAAAAATGCAAAAGATACCAGTGGCGAGGCGTTCATATAAGCCGATTCCCATCGGCTTCCCTTTCCAAATATGTTCCAAAAATGTCTAACACTTCAGTTTTATATGGAAATTAAGTGTTTATTCACTTGCATGCATCACTGTAAACATGCCCAATCGTTCCACTTGATCTCAGTGTTTATTCCATCATACTCCATTCTCTTCATTCTACACATCCTCATAGTTCCATAATAGCCAGCAAAGCGATCAACATCTGTAAGAGTTGCAGCAAAGCTTTTCGAGTCTCGAATTCATCAATAATTTAAGGTGCCGTGGGCATTCAACTCCCGTTTGTTGGAATGGCAGATTGGTTTTCCTCAATAGGATATGGAAACAAATCAAAATTGATGCTAGAAAATCATCGGCTTACCCACAGTAATTTTTCACCCCTCGCCACTGAAAGATACTTTGAAAATCAAAAAAATCAGTCAAAATTTAAAAAAATCACCCTGGGCGCAGTTTTAAATATTTCGAGCTGAGAGTTGGGGAATCTTAATGGCCTTACATGAAGAACTAGTCGGTAAATTTTAAGTCAAATCGAAAGTGATCAAGTTGCGAAGCTGTCCCACTTGAAATGGAATCGTTTTAAGAGAAGGATACGATTAATACCAACTCATCCCACCTACTATAATGAATTCTTATGATAATTATTAATTTTAGTATTATTATTTTCATTTTTATTAGTATTTTTAATATTCATGTAGGAACTTGTTCATGTGAATCTCGAGAGTAGCATCTCGTGGATTGTTTTGAAAATTATTTTGAACCCAATATGTCCTCTTAGCGTCCAAAATGCCCGCATTATTTTATTGGAGTTCATGAAAAAAATAACAATGGTTAGAACTACTAGTGGATTTAAGGGTTACGATTTTAAAAAATAATAATATTTTAAACATTTTTTTCAATAGAAAGAAAAAAGATATCATTTTGAACTTATATGTTAATTGGTACTTTAGGTGTCCAAAAATATTTTTGTAGGATTTTTTTAATTGTTTTTTTCACACATAACAATTTTAAAAAAATCAAAAAATTACGGCGGACGTGATTTCAGGTGACTGGATCATCTGGGAAATAAAAAAAAATATCGCCAAATTAATTCTTGTATAAGTACCTATGGTAGATACTGGAATGATTTTTTTCATTAAAAAATAACAAAATGGCGGCTTTTTTTTTTAAAAAAACTATTTTTGGGGATGAAAAATTGAGTGAGAATCAGCAAATTTGATACCGATAATAATGATTCTGCTACCGACTATTGCCATATATGTTTACAACAACATATTAAAAAATCAGAGTCATCGGTTGTGTCTTTTGTTTTAAATAGTGTCGACCAGTTTAAAAAACATGAATTCCAGAAAATCGCGTTTACTTTTTTTACGATTTTTTTTAAAACGCCATATACCTCTACTTTCCTATGCCTGGGCCATACAAAATTTCTTCTACTTTTTCATACAGCTCTTGACTAGCTGATTATGTATCTATGCAAGCTGTTCTGATTTTTACAAAAATTCAAACCTAAAAGGACCCTTAACATATCGCAAGTGTTCTCAGACTAATAAGGCCTGTTTCGCATATGATTCAATCCTTAATGCTATACATTCATGTCGAAATTTACAGTTGGTGTTTCCACATTGAAAACATTATTGCAGAAGGCCCAAATGTCCCAGATATCGTGACAGGTTTAATCGTAAGCGGCTGATTGCGTTTTCCAACGTTGCGCCAAATGACGCATACTTTCGCCAAGCCAAAGTGCAATGTTTGCTTGGCTTCACATTTCATGATTTGAACATTAAACGGATTTGTGAAGTTGAATGTTTTCCGTTGTATTTCTGATAAGTATCACATTTGTTTCCAATTTTAAACTTGGTTGGGATATATGTATGTATGTAATTTCGATTACATTATTATAACGCGCATTTAATTTAGCTTCCCGCTTATGTTTATTCTTCAACTTATTTTTTTTATTAATAGAATTTCCAAGGCTGTGTAACCCGTTCCCTAACTTAAATGAATAAATCAACCATTTTGCAAAAAGCAACCCAAAATCACGAAGGCTGATAAGATGATTATCTAAACAAAGTATTTCAATCATTCGAACCGGAACTCGTTCCATTTCATCGATTAAACATAATCACCGAAATGTTATCCAAAACAAATTAGACACATCTCAAGTTTTAAGATGATAATAAATATTTACGTAAACAGATTTTAAAGTTCAAACTTATAAATTCTCTAATAATCTAATCTAATCGTTTAGAACCGGAACAATTTCTCTTCACAATTCAATGTAAATCTTAAAGTCCATCTATTCGCCTTGTATCAAGTTTTCTTATAGTAATATTTTAAAAGGTATAAAATGTCAACATCTGGCTGAAAAAAGATATTGCCATATTATCTTTCGTTTAGTAGATAATTGGCGGATATATTAATAAATATTCATTGAAAATGTTTTTATGATAACCGTCAGCGTGATATCCGTGGAGCAGTGGCTGTTACGCAATTCAAATGATAAAAGCCAGACGCTTTTTTATTGAGTTTGGTTAGAAACGTTGTCTAGAATAATAATTTAAAATTTGATTAACATAAAATTGTTTGATAAAAAGTTGTTAGAAAGATGTGGATTAATTTTCTATCTTTATTTTAAATTATCAAAAATTAAATACATGCGTACATAAACCTCAGATCTACTAACATCAAACTGTAGATTGTTTGGAAAAAATACATTTAAAATAAATTAAATCAAAATAGAATTTTTATTAGAAAATAAATCAAAATACATATTTTCGACACACTCATTAATTCTACTACCAGAGAAACCCCCGGTTCTAAAGTTCACATATTTTTCTCTCTCCATAAATCTCTACTCTACGCACATTCAGAACAATTCATAAGTGAGTTGGGGAAAAACATGAGGGAATCACATGAATGTTGTACATGCTTTGAGAGCAAAAAGCTTTTCTATCTTTCTACTTTTTTTCCAAATGGGAATGATAAGAAATGGTGAATTTTAGTTTTTATTTGTTGATTTGAAATATGATATGTAGCAAAGTTATTTTTATCAAACTAAATTTACGTTTGGATCAGATATTTTATTAGATTTGGTAAACCAATTTTGAGGATTATTATAGGTTTTCATACACACAATGCGAACTGATTTCTGTGTCATTTTTGTATGATGCATACATTATTTGTGTTGCCTTTTTAATATTTTTTTTCTTTATTTCAGCCTGGACGCGTCGCTACACTCGTCGAAGATAAAGAGGTAAGTTCATGATTTTATTATTCAGTTTGCACAAAGGTCAAAACTTTAAGAATTTGAGTTGCTACGAATAGATAATAAATATTATGCAACAATTAGTCAATACCCTCTACGAACGTAATTTTTTTATAAATTAATCCATACAAATACAAAATTAGCACATACAAGATTCATGACTGCCAAGCATCCTTTTAGTTATTATAATAATTTTCAATAAAAATAAAAATATGGAGATTTGAAACGTACTGCCCATGCCACTCATTGGGACCCAAAGGCAACAGTTGTTGGCTCGAATGTAGCCCCTCAATGGTAACATCACCAAGGCATACTCATAATAAGGCTTATTTTTATTTTTTTCTACAACAAATGAAGCGATCAAATAGCTATTTTGAGGGTTATATATGTTGGGGTATCCAAGAAAATGTTTTTTATTGAAAAACCACAAAATGGCAGCGTGGCAACAGTTAGAACACTGCCGCTTTGTTTCCCGAGGAGGTCCATGGTCGGCAGCACAACAATTTTTAAACAACTCCTAGGGCATTTTTTTTTGTTATCTACATAGTTGTTTTAGGGCGGCACACAAGATAATTGTAAATTATTAATTTTTCGCGAAATAATAACAGTTGGAAATAAATAAATATTTTTTCACAGACAAAATATTCTTTTAAATTTTTCATAAAAAGTATACCTGTGGATTAAATATACATAATAATCTTCTCTGCAGCCCTAGATAATCTTCCTGAAAAGCTACAGCCAAAATTGCAAATCAATTGGATAAAAACAGCTTGAGTTTTACTGCCCACCAACTCAAAAAATATGATTTAGAAGAAAACTCGTTTAAAGTTTTCAAACATGTTTACTACATGAAATGAATTTTTCACCATTTTTTCGCTACTCCAAGAGCATACAGCATCCCTTCCAAGTTGAAAATACGCTCTTCAGCTTCTTTTCAGGACGATGCGAGGTCTTGACGAGTGTCTTTTCGATTTTGTAACGCTAAGCTACCTGGCGGCTTGGTAATGTGAGTAAGCCATCCATATATTACGTAACACTCCAAAGAGCTTCAAGGTGGGGGGGGGGGTGTTTGGAAATTTGACATACGTGTTACATGGCGGTAGAGGGGTGAGCGGGCTAGCAAATTGTTATGTAACAAAACTTATAATTAGTTAAAATAATTTCTTTATAACACTAAATCATAAAGTCAAATTTTAAATTTATCAATTTCAATTTCAATTTTCTTATTGAGCACTTGTTAGTTTGCAGCTTGACATTTTTTTAGGGAAAGGGTGGTAAATTCTGCTACTGCCTCGAGCGGCAGAAACCGATACTTCGCCACTGTTTTCAATTTTATCGAAAATCTGGTGATTTTAGTAATAATGAGAATCCATACATCAGCCGAAATTATTGCACTGGAAAAACAAGCATTATAACAAACGTATGTATGTACGCGCGAAGAAAGTATCTACAAAATCACTTTTACACAAAAATTCAATATCGGCGCCAGATATGAACCGTCGCCGCGTCGTCAACCGCCAGCAAGGCCAACGTGTTGTTGATTCATTCGCCTGAGTAAAATGAATCGCTGACAAAGAAGCATTCATTGCCAACCGAAATGAACAGCAAATTCCGACATGTTGATAACAATGCTGGAAGTGGAAACCGGGCGATATTTCCTAGCGATATAACACGCAGATGTGAATCGTAGCGTGCAACCGTATAAGATGCTTGCAAAGCCGCACATGTGTGTTCCACGTGGGTCTTTTCAGCTCGACTCTCGGGGCCACTGACGAGTACTTGTTACTCCGCGTGCGACACGTGACGCCGCCCTGGGGAAAGTCCCCAGGCCTAGGGCAGAAAGTGCCAGGACGTGACTCGTCCATATCCCGAGGATTTCGCCATTCCTGAGAAAAGAAGGGAAGCATCCGACGTAAATGGTATCCTCGGGAACCGGCCAGAGCGCTTAGTAATGGGTGAACGAGGAGCGTCGCGGGTTCGATGCCACGTCGAGGCGGCGGCGTTCGTCATAATGGGGCTTACTCCGAAGAGACCCACACAACAGTCTCGCGTCGCATGTGCGCGGTGAGAGAAAAACGGGAGTGGAACTTTTTTTTCACTTTTGCGACCAGACAATACAGTCGTCCGCAAGGAGAATTGGACAGAGTGTACTTGTGTAGTATTGAAAATCCAGAAAATCTACAATACCTCGCGGCAACCTGTCAGTTTTGAACGAGCTATACATTCGGGATCAAGCTGGATCCCTCAACAATATGAGAAGGACCCAATCTGTATGTGGTAGAGTGTCAGTAGCCACATATCGTCTAGCCGTTTCCTAGAAAGACAGTGAATTCAAATCTAACTAGAAAGTCATTCCTGACAACTGTTGAAATGTTACAAACGTAACGAATTTTGGGCGACAATGTGGAGAATATCAATTAAAAATTTATCGAAGTACATGATAGTACCATCTACGCGGAATAAAATTAAATGGGAAATGTATCAAAAATCATTTTTTTGTGGTAAAAAAAACCTCTCATATCAAATATAAAATTATTAAAAATATCCTTCCTATCAACAAATCGAATAGAATTTTTTTCAAATAATGAATTAATTTTTAAATAAACTTACATATGTGCTAAACTGTTCATAATTTACTTCTGGTAAAAATCTAAAACTAAAGTCATTTTTTTATATTTACAGGGCATTACTTGGGGCTGTGCGTACAAAGTGACTGGAGACAGTGCATTAGAGTATTTAAAACAAAGAGAATGTACATTGGGTGAGTGTTTTATTTTTTTATTACTTACAGCAAAAGAATGCTGGCGTTTGCTTAGACCTTATCTTCTTTCGATTTTTCGGTTTGTGATTTTTGTTACAATAACATATATATGAGGAAGGATGCAAAAGTAACGGGAACAGGAAGGTGGGGGGACGACAAATTGGGGTCATAAGTACAGTCTATAAGTCAGTGTGCAAAGTCTGGTCGTGCATATGAGTGCATCCGTGGGAATTTTTTCCGTGAGTCAACTTTTTCTGTTTCGGCGAAAACGTCAAATGACTGACTGCCGGGAGCAGCGCGCAGCTGTGTAATTTTGTTTTCTGTTGGGGAAAACGCCCGTGGAAATACTTGTAATGCTTGAAACAGCTTATGAAAGTGATGCCCTAAGTAAAACACGTGTCTACGACTGGTTTTCACGTTTCAAGAATGGAGAGATGTCACCTCGTTCTGGGCGCTCCTCAACTTCAAGAGCGGACGACAACGTTGACAAAATCAATGCTCTTGTTCGTGATGACCGTCGCCGAACCATTGATCAACTTTGTGAGATATTTGGATTGTCATGGAGTTAGATTCAGAGCGTCGACTTGAGGCCTCTTTTGAACTACGAAGTCAGTTAAATGAGACCCCCCAATTTTTTGTCTAAGGTCATAACGCGTGACGAATCATGGTGTTATGGATACGACCCTGAAACAAAGCAACAATCAAGCCAATGGCAGACAGTTTTCCCACCCCGTCCAAAACAAAGCACGCCAAGTGAAGACAAATATCAAGACAATGCTCGTTTGTTTTTCGATTGCAGACCTGATGAGCACGCGGAATTCGTTCCTCGACGATTTTATTTGGAAGTTTTGAAGACGTTGAGGGAAAACATCCGAAAGAAAAGGGCAGATCTTTGGCGCACATGTGATCAGTTCTTCCACTACGATAACGCACCTGCCCTCACCGTGCTTTCTGTGAAGCATTTTTTGACCAGAAACAGCATGACACCAATTGTTCACACGCCCTATTCGCCGGACTTTGCCCCTTGCGACTTTTTTTTCATTCCTTACACTCAAAAGGGGCATGAAAGGAAAACGTTTTGGGACTGTAGAACAGATCAAACAAAAATCGGTGGAAGAGCTAAAGAAGATAACAGAAAGTGAATTCAAAAACTATTTTGGACAATGAAAGAAACGATTAGACATGTGTATTGAAGTCAATGGGAATTACTTTGAAGGCGATTGAAATTTTGTGTTTGGTTCCCTCCTCGTACACTGCACTAGAAGCCCAATGAGAATTATGTTTGACTACTGTCTTATTCAAAAATAGAGTCAATTTAATGAGTATTCTCCTAGAGGTTAATTCTCTTAGTTCACATTACATGTATTTGCGTTGGAATTGCAGTGTTTTCTAATAGAATAATTAAATATGGTTTTTCTGTCGAATATTGTTGACAACGCGATGAAGCTTATTACATCACAAGCCAATTATAAAACGCATTTATTAAATTTATACCTGTCTGCTATATCATCCGCACAGAGGATTAAATTAGTCTTAAAATGAAAAACAAATACAATAATTTGCTGTTAATTTTTAAAATGTGATAATTGCATTTAGTTGTTATTAATGATTTTTTTTCCACTTTTCAGGCGGCTATGTTACCATCGACACGAAATTCTTTCCACGGATTGCCGTCGAAAATTCTGAAATATGTGGTGAAGCATTTCCTGTGCTCGTTTACATTGCAACCGAAAAGAATTGCCATTGGCTGGGCGAGGAATCTTTGCCCAGTATCGCTAAGGAAATTACCGATTCATCAGGACCCAGTGGTCATAATGTTGAATACGTTCTACGGTTAGCGAACTTTATGAAGGACGAAATTCCAGACGCTCCGGACGAACATCTTTTCGCATTGGAACAACACATCAAAGAGATCCTGATTGAACGAAAAATACCACTTCGAGCTGTGATGGGAGCATCCCCGCAAAGGATCCGACGTGATTCGCATGAAGAGGCGCAACGCCTCACCACCTTTGAGTTTACATCACGTGTGCCCGAGAAGAGGTTGCGCTGTCTTAATATTTAAGATGGTCGTGACTTGGAGTCGATTAGGATAGTGAATGTTGGGGTGGATACAATAAGGTCGTGAGTGATATTTTGATAATGAGAGGCTATGAGCTATTATTTATGAGTTGCAGCTGCTTGAATGCTTACAACCGACTAGAGGACAGTTCCTCTTTTTGTTTTTTTGGATAACGATACGCTGTTATAAAGTTAGATACAATATTTGAACACATGAAGAGATTTAATGGTAATTTAACCAAACATTTATGGTAAGCATCTTCTGATGTGCAAATGATACAATCTCAAAGCTTTATAATGTAATCGTAGCAATGTAAGATTCTAAGTAAATATTGTCTGATTTTTATACGAACAAATAAAAAAATGAATGTTATAAAATGTTTGGTTGTGCGTCTGTATGTTTTTCTGTACTTTTTTTTTTAAACAAAACATTTCCTCACACAAAACTACTGAGTCGGCCTATGACTGTGACAAATTTAAAATTATCAAAGTTGAATTTCTAGAAAGGCGACGCTCTATTTCGGCTGGCGTGCAATTGACGATAATGTAGCTTCAAGAAGTCTTTGATAGTTGATTGCAACAACGAAAACGACGAAACCTATTTATTTTCAAAGTCTCAACCAAATGGGGGAATAAATTAATAGGCTCTTGGATGCATATGAGAAAATTCTTGCTTATTTTTTTTAAAATGATACAACATTTTCGTCATGTTGTATTACTTAACGAAGATGGCAACGGTGTCTAGCTTGTCCAGGATTTTAATTTATAAAATACCAATTGATACACCAACTCATTCGAACGGTGGGACCGCGACAATAGAGGTTTTGACAAGAATTGATCTTACTCAAATCCGTAAATAACAGCGAACTGGCTGCTATGACGGTCCAAAAATTTATTATAAAAATAAAAGCAGCAACAGAAATTATACACATACTTCAGAAGTTAGTAAACATCTCCAATTTACACATTTATTATCATATAAATCGAAACAAATCTAATTTTTACTCTAATTTATTAATATTTCACCGGCGCGTGCTTCCATTAACTGTTCCATTGATGTAATCGATTGCATCCATGTGTCCAGTGTTGTTACCATTGCAGTCACTTGGGTTTTCTCCAAGACGCGTGGCTGTACCTGTGAAACAAGAGAATAGTTGAAGGTAAAGCAAGCGATACGATTGCAGCGGGCACGTTTTGAAAATCAGGCATGACAACATGTTTTTGTGCTGCTTTCACAGATATTCTGGTTGATTTGTTGTGATGAAAGTAAATGTTGCTTCTCTTGGAATTGTATTACAAAAGAAATTGCCGACAGATAACTTACGATTGAATTTTTGGGCTGATCTTTAATCTGTTTGAGACACTCTTTGATGGAAGATAAAATGGTTTAATCGTTTTGATTCATCTAATTTCCCCCTCCAATTTTGAATGTTTCTTCACATAAAACCAGCTAGTTCCAAGGAATGCATCAAGTTACGCGTGATACACTTACCCAAGACATATTCACAACGCCAGACACTTGATCGATTGCACCGCGCACCAATCCTTGCGCCAATGCTTTCATAATAAGAAGTTCAACTTCTTTAAGCGGCAATTTTGTTTCTCGTGCGATTTCTTCGAAAGAGATCGCTCGTTTGTTGGCCGCACGCTTGAACGTCATTTCCATCAGGCAAAGCAGTGAGATTTTCTGACGCAATTTCAATTCTTGCGCAGCCAAGTCGGGGATTTTACTCCAAATTGGTTTCATATCCATGAATCTGTTGATGTGGCGACAAAGTGATTAATGTTTTGCTGGGTTTGTATGCATTTCGATGGGAATTATACTCACTTTGTAATATCGCCTTTATTGAAAGCTTTCAATAGTTCTACGACCCATTCATTTTCGGTGCCATTTAGCGATTCAATAATGGGATGAGTTAGCTGTAAGGAGCCAAGTTAGAAGGAACATTATTTAAATTAGAGGTCTGTGAGAAATTCATAAATATCAACTACTGCTTGCTCGACACGAATTGTTGGTTAGGCAATGCAATCGAGAAGCAACTTTCATTGCGATTAACACAAGCATGTAAGCAATTTACTTATAAAAATAGCTACACACCAATTCCCCAATATTATAAATGCCCTCGCCCAGCAGTGCTGCCAACCCCAGAAAGAACGCTTGTTGCGCCCACTGATCTCTCGGATACTCGTCCATGGAGCAGCCCAAAAACTGTAGCCCGCATCTGTAGTAGTCGGCGTGCTGTCCCACACGCTTGTAATACTGCGAAGCTAGCATGTAGTATTTTCCGTGGACGGGCGTCACATTGCCAGCTTCCTCCAGCACTTCTTTCAGCTCCAAAATGATTTTTTTCGTGTTGTCGAGATCGTTGAGCTGATCCAAGTAGAGATTGCCCTGCAAGACCTGCAAATATTCAACGAACAATAAATACTCGGTCGCACGCAAGTTAAAGTTGTGGCACCTTGATGAACCAAGTAGCTTCGTCGCAGACCTTCACCTTCTCCTTTAACTTTTCCAGGAACTGAACTGCTTCACTCTTGTCGCTGATATGCTCCACCACTACTTCCAGGATCTCAATGAGACCGTACGGGTTGATCCTGAAAGACATTCTCGGATTATTCTGGCGATACTTGTGCGTACTCGACACTTACTTCGTTTCGAACGACGAAATAAAGTTGTGGTAGAGTTTGAGCAGGTCCTCTTCATTTTGCAGCGACTCGTGCTTGACAAACTTCGTCAGTTTTATGGTCACTTCGTTCCATAATCTGCAAAGTGAGAAAGGGCAAAACATTTAGTCTCTCCATTAAATGTTCAAAGAAAATCTAATTAAATATAGGTGATATACTTTTCATTGTAGAGATCTTCGATTTGAGTCCATTCCGCGGCTAATTCCTTGTTGGGGGTTTTCTTTTGTGTCGCTAGATATGCTGAAACGTTTGAAGCCATGACGATGACTTTTGCAGAATGTCAACACACTGCAAAGTATTTGAGGTTAGCCGATGACATTGGCTAACTTCAAAGTGGAATGGTTAAACGTTCGTGATTGACACTTCAATTTGTACTAGTTGCCGTTAATTTGAATCAGCGGCAAGTGCAAATCGTTGTGCAACAGCGAAACAAATTTTGCGAATAAGTAAAGTAAACATTGTAGAGTAGTAAACAAGTAAACACACAGTAAACATTGAATAGTAGTTCTCGAATAGCGTTCTTCAATTAGTATTAATTTTATTTGTGCATTTTCTTTTAATAACGCATCTGGTTTTCTAAACATCGATCGTTTGCGTTTTTATATTGTACTTCTTTATGCAACTGCAACAGTCCTAATTGCAAGGTACTGTCGAAGCAATTATTTAAAATCCGCTAATATTATGCGAATATGATGCGGTTTGTTTGACATGACAACAATGCATTTAGGATAAGTGAAATTAGAGAATATTATCCGTATCAACTCCTTATTAACGGTGACAATTAATGGTTTTTTATTTTTATTTTATTTGTATTCATAAAAACAACTATTACTGATATGAAATTTAACGAATACAGCATCAGCAACAAATTCTGGCAGTTTCAGTTGCAGGCTTGCAACAAAGTCCCAACTGCCTGCAACAAAGTTAGAACAGCACACAACAAGATTCCAACAGCACGCAGCAGATCGGATGAGTACGTTTCATGACATATTGCGACGAACGGATATGACGTTTCTAACGATTTGTTCAACGACACTTTCAAATGCATTGTTCAAATTAGTCAAACTAAACTTTTTATTTATTGAAATCAACATACAATCACTTCAATAAATATCGAAATGCTTGATATTTCCACAATGACGGTTTTATTGTGTTAATATTTCAAAAATTTGTATTGACGAATATGAAGAGCCATTCTTGATATGCTCGCCGGACATAGATGTAGCTGCTTGAACACACACTAGTATGGCCTAGCGCTTGCGTGACCCCATGTGTTCAACGCGCTATATCCACGAATTCTTACCTCAGCTTCAGTTACCTGAAAAAAGAAAGAAAGAAGACTTTCCAACGAAGCGTTCAAGGGGCATTGTTTCAATCCATTCATTTTCAGATTCTAAACCAAATTTTCATTCCATGTTTATATTCAATTACTGTTTCCGAATATCATCATCTCTATCTATAGTTCTATATTTACATCCTTTTAATTTTTCATATTGTGAATCCTTATTTTCATTCCATACTTATATTCAATTAATTTTCAAATTTTAAATTTAAACTTCAATCGATAAAGGAAATGTATTATATATCCTTACTAAAATTACGGCAGTTTATCCATAATAATAATAATAATAATAATAATAACAATAAAACAGGAATCAACGCTTCGAATGGTAAAATATTTTTTAGTCAATACTTTGCAAGATTATATGCTTTAAAAAGCTTTCGTCAAATAAAAAATTGTAGTTTTTAGCAGTTTTGTTCTTTAGTGTTCGTAAGTTTTCAATTACTTTCTCCATCATCATTTGTAATACATTTTACTTTTTACCGATTATGAATTGCATATTCAATGTTTTTTAAGACCAACTGAAAATCAGAAATAATTATTAGTCTCATTGATGTAAAATCGTGAAAAAATACAAATTTAGTGATTATGTCGAAGTGATGGCAGTTTTGAATGCAACGCAATTCAAAATGGCCACCATCCGTCAAAATCTCTTCAGTGGGCATTCATTTTTGCTAGCGCTCTTATGTCCTTGAAACATCGATTTGAAAATAACAAATAACCTAGAAAAGGCTTTGTAACCTGTTCACCTCCGATTGATCCGCGTGAATAAATCAACACCTCATACACCAAAATCCCTACGTAATCAATGGACGCTCCCGTAGATGAGACGATTAATATTAATTTATTCCAACTACTGTTATGAGTATCTCCCATTATTATTATTTAGAGTAGTATTATTTTCATAATTATTATTGTGTTTAATATTTTTGTAAATATTTCTGGGAAATTGACCGTGTGAATCTCAAGGGACGCACCTCGTCACTTGTTTTATTTAATATTCGTTCTTCTATTATTCATTTAAATACGACTAGATGTCTGTTGGATGTCTAATGGAATTTGTGTCGTATTAGAAATTGTTTACACCACCTGATTGTGTCATCCTCAGGAGAATACCGTGTTTTAATTATATATATTTCTTGGAGTTGCGATTGACTTTATTTTGTTACAGTCAAAAAACACTTCAATGCTTGTGCGGTCAACAGTTAATTTGATTTGTTTTCATCACTAAAATAATTTGAATTCATCAAAAACATTTTTTATATAATTTAAGAAGTAAATAAAAGTAAACAGAAAATGGTAAAAATCACAAAGTAAACTTAAAATCAAAACCGCCAGAATGCAATGCTACCTTAAAACTCAATCTAGCTCTTTACAAAATAAAAGACACTGCAATTCAAAGCCATACAGAATTCAAATTGCTTTCACATATGTATTGATACTTTTTTCAAAACATGTTTAACTTGTTTACACATATCGGCTGTTTAAAAACTAAATGCTAGAATATATTATTATCTTTCTGATAGCTTTAGAATTTAGTCTTGATAGTGGAAAAATGAAGAATATTGAAGCTGGAAAATTAAAAGACCAGGCACAAATCCTCAACTAACAATATTGTCATTGAAATCATGCAACAGATTTTTTTAAATGTTATTGATTCAATCAATTACTAGTGACGTCATAAAAGCAAAACAGCTTCTAAAGACTTGTCTGCCTATAGTAGAATTTATCAAAGGTTGCTGCGTTTGTGGTTAAGAGAATAAACTTGAGATTTACCATACTGATGAGTTGGTGACTCGTTACCTCTTCCACGGAAAACACCATACAGCAAGAATATTGTCACTAACTGGTAGCGCAAGCAGATCTATCCACCGTCTCTGGCGTCTCACTAATCATCTTAGTATCTTGCTTGAACATCAACTCTTGAATAAAATAAATACTGTTCGAAGTCAGTGTGAGTGTAGACCGAGTGTGGATCATATGGTGCGCGAAATGTTTTTTTGACCGAGCGAAAGTTGAGATACATAGGACTCGAAACGTAATAGATAGTACATTAGCACCAAATCCTGGCTAATATTCGAAGTTGCTGTTTGATTCAAAGTAAATCAAATCTGGAGCAATGCAGATTCCAATGTCAGCATTATGGATATCGTTGGTGGGAGTGCTCGCATTGAGCTCTGCCAATGCACGTGAGTTTTAAATGAAATATAGTATATCCATCTGTATCAACCTTAAGCTATGATAAAATGGTGACGAATCCACACTTATTACTGTACTTCCTGATTTAAAATATTAATGATGCTACTAATATCTTCAACAGAGGATTTCATTTTTGCGACTGAGTCTTCAGAGCCGTTGAGCCAAGAATCTAATCGTAATTGTTTCACTTCCGCCAATGAGCCAGGAAAATGTATTCCTCTAAACAGCTGCCAACCGTTGAAGCAGTTAATGGACAAGATCCCACTGACTAGCCGCGATCGAGACTATCTACAAAGAAGCCAATGTGGCTATCAGGGTGGTGAAGTACTGGTAGGTTGCCGCTTCATAGCGCACTTAATTTCTTATCACACCTGCACGATTCTTAGGTGTGCTGTCCAGTTGGTTCGACAGCAGCTTCAACCTCACAACGATCGGGAACGGATTCTGTTGACGGCGCAAGCTTACTTCCAGCACCCGGAAAGTGTGGAACAGGAAACTTCGACAAGGTCGTCGGTGGCAAGAAAACCAAAATTGACGAGTTTCCGTGGATGGCCCTTCTGAATTATGACAAGCGTATGTAGATTGAGTTCTAGAATAGTTAGCGAGGACTTAGTCTTGACTTCTAGCTCCTCCTTGGAGAATATTATTGAAACCTATTTCAAATTAAATCAATATTTCCAGCGGCGGGTAGGAAGGGCTTCCACTGTGGCGGTGTTCTCATTAATAACCGCTATGTCCTTACCGCTTCGCATTGCGTGAATGGGCTGGCAGTTCCAAGTGATTGGAGTCTAAGCAGCGTCAGGCTCGGTGAGTGGGATACCCGCAATGTGACTGATTGCGAAGATGGCGATTGCAACCAGCCACCGCTAGACATACCCATCGAAGAGCTCATCCCCCACGAGAGCTACGAACCGGCGTCAACGAGCAAGGTCCACGACATAGCTCTGTTAAGACTCTCCAGACCAGTCAATTACACGGAATGGATCAAGCCAATTTGCCTGCCCATAGACCAACACCTCCGAAGTGCAACCTTCGAGGGAATCAGCTTGGATGTTGCAGGCTGGGGTAGAACCGAGACCGGAAGCAGAAGTAATGTGAAGCTGAAGGCGACTGTGAAGGGTACCAATTTGAATGATTGTCAGCGTGTGTATCAGCAGCAATTGGTCTCACTGCAGGACTCGCAGTTTTGTGCAGGTGGTGAAAAAAATATTGACTCTTGCTCAGGGGACTCTGGCGGTCCATTGATGGGAGTCGATACTAAACGCGGGAATCGTCCATTCTTCTATGTTGCTGGCTTGGTATCCTTGGGACCAGATGAATGTGGAAAGGTTGGATGGCCCGGTGTCTACACTCGGGTTGGCAGCTATATTGATTGGATTCAGCGCAAGATTCGACCATGAAGACCCTGATTTTATTTAGACCTTATTCGGAAGTTTCGTGGTTTGCTATATATAAACAATGAATCATGAACTTCCTTCATAGCACTAAAGTTGCATATAAAGATGCATAAAAGTGAATAATTTGTAGGTTGAATGGTGTTTAGAGTTAATGGTTTTTAATATTTTCTTTGAATAAAGCGGATGGAAAGAAATTAAACTAACACTCTTGCTGTTTAGAAGAGAAAAATCTTCACGTATATCGATTGATCGATTCAGTTCTGGCCTTCATGGGGCACAACCAAATGTCTGCAAACTGATGCTACGCATGTAGGCACCCAGAGAAGAAAGTTTCCTACCGGAAATTGTACAACCTGTGGAACTAAGAAAAGAAGCCAACTGTCTTAGCGAAACAGTTCTAAAGTGAAGGTGAATGACGCATGGCCATTACTCTTAGATCTTTGATTGACCACCACAGAACCTTTCTTGACAATCGTATTGATTGTTCACTCTGTGGCGTCAACGCAGATGTTAAGTGTAGGAAGTGATAATTCTGTGGGCCTCACGCAACCTTCTAATGATTCGACAAAATGACAGCTGGTGACGCTCACAGAGTTTATCAGCATGATTACCTTGTTTGACCACCACAAAAACACACGACACCAATCCCTCGCACTTACTTCAAAAGAAGCATTCGCCCCAAACGAACCGTAGATAAAAAAAGTCAACAGTGTATGACCGTCGGTTAAAATATTCGAACCTCTACTTGCTTTAAGCTAGATTGTTTTTTAAAGGACAGATGCCGATAACAATTGAGAGCAGATTTCTTTTGTTCCAGCATTTTTTGATATAATATGGCAATGGATGGGCTGTTTGGCATTTAGTAGCACTGCCAGCATTAAAAATTGTGTGCTGTACACATGTGGAAATTAAGGGAGAGTTGGAACTAGTAATGCCATTGAAAGTATTTTTGTCAGCTTATTTAACTGAAATTGAAATTTGGGCTTTGGTTTAATACTCATATTGAGGGGTGGGATTTTTTTAATAATGGCAAGAAATTCAATGAACTATTTGTGACTATTCTGTGCGAATATACTGACCATTTTTGCAAACAAAATTCACAAGTCCGCCATTTTCTTTTGTCAATATAAATATCTGTTTCTAGGTAACACGAAAAAACAACTCTATAATATAAAAATATATTTGATTATTGTTTATTTTTGATTACAGCAAGTCAAGACTCAAAATATTAGCGCTGAGTGTAAATCAACGAGTTTTTACTCTAACTAAGGTGCGGCATAATCATCAATACGATGGTCTAAAATTGTTTGTAGATTGTTTCAGTGAAATGTGCACTTTATTGCATTTTCATTGCATTTATTCATATTATGTATATATTTTCAACCAGTTAATTATTATGTATATATTTTCAACCATTTTTATCTTTTGCTATCATAATTACGATTACCATCATTATGAAGGTCAGTATGCCAATGATATAAATTCCAGGTATGACTCGTCACCGTTTAAATTTTTCAAGTCTTCCTAAGTGAAAGTGTTTTCTAAATGCTTACACAAAATTCCAAATTATCCAAGCGCAAAATTTCGTTGATGTTATTCCAGAAAGAGAAAATTCCTTAGAAACTCGCACTTGCTGAGAGTCTTATTTAATAGTTTATAGCAGAAGAATCATAGTTTCGAAAGAATCATTAGAATTAAAAGATTTATAATATCGCTCGTTGTTCGCGTAAAAGATTCAACACTTCGTTGGATCAAAAGATATTGCGTTCGTAGCTAAGATAAAAATCCTGAGGTTTGGACTCGTTGGCTCGTCCACGGAAAACAACAGAAGGCAAGAATATTATCGCTGACTGGTTGCGCTAGCATATCTGTCCATATTCTCCGACGTCTTACTAATAATCTTAGTCCGCGGTCAGTGTGAGTCTAGACTGAGTTTGGATCAAATGGTGCGCTAAATATTCATTTGAACCAATAAAAGTGAAGGTACGATCAGAAGCGTTATATATTAGATTCAATTAACAATAAATCTGATCAATCTGATCCGCTACTATACCCATTTCAATATTCCATCAAAATCAAAGTTAAATAATTGCAAGCATCTCTTAATTCTAAGAATGTTATATTTAAAAAATATCAAAAATTAATTTAATCACCCTAAGAATGAGAGCATTTCGCATTTTGCTTAACTTCCTTTTGTACTGGATTTCATTTACGAACTATTTATTTTCCCTTATATTGAATTGTATAACAAAAGATCTTGGAAGTACACAGAAGGTGCATGTGAACGCATTCACTGATATTTTCCTTACCAAATTTGTTTAAAAAATATATATTACAATGAACTTGCGCTCTTCTGTAAATGATTCGAACACTTAAAATATTTTGCATTGATTTTAAACCAAAAAATTATCTGAATTGAACTTTCCCGAATTAAGGAATATTTGGCATACATGTCTTGCGGCGACACAAGCAACTGTAAATTAATTTTTATACGTGTTGCGTTTTGTTAGTTTTCAGCTTATTTGTCGCAATTTTTGTCTGAGAAATATTTTTGGCTTTGGTCCACGGTGCTATAATATATAGATAAGGTATAATTTTACCCTGAATTAATTAAATTACCAAAATCATCTCAATCTTCCATTAATAGGCGAATTCAAGGTTAAGATTATTGCCCCCACCTCTTTGGGGTATGAAGGCAAAATCCAAAATAAAACAAAAATATGAAAAATTAAAAAAAACATAAAAAATTGATGAATGCCATTTTTAACATAAATGTAATATAAATAGGGGTAACACTTTGGACACACGTTTTGCATCCCTCCTGCGTGGGTAAGTTTTTTTTACTTTTTACAAAAAAAAATCTATTTTTTTTTTAATTTTTCGACTTCTAAACAAGCCTACAAATCACTTCCCAGATCAATTTTACGGTTTGGGGCCATCCATATGTTACGTAACGTAATTTTTAGAGTATTATAAGTCCCTTCCCCCCATGTAACACTTAGTAACATTTTCAAATACCCCTCCCCCTGTCCCTTGTAGTATTACGTAATACACTCAAAACTGTTTTTGTACGGTAGATAGGGACCGCATAAAAAAACCTAAACTTACTATTTTTTTACTTATAACTTCGTCAATTATGTTTCAATTTGATTGAAATTTTCGTATATCGCACAAAAAAAGATTGCACAAAACAGGTTTGAGGTTTTTTTTAGTGGGGGAACCCCCATAACTTCTCATTGGGGCCGTGACCGCTGCGAACTTTTTATGCCACAAAAGTAGGGGGACCCACTCTTTCGACCCCCCCCCCCCACTCTCAGGCCATCATCTTAACCTTTACCGGAAGCGATTATACCTGGCAATTTTTTTTGTTTGAAATACCAACACTCTGTACGATTTCATGTGCAGGTCTATCTTCGCGAAACATCATCTTCATTTTGAAATAAAACGATTAAAAATTATTTTCTTTAAAACAAGACTTTTTGAATGTATCTGGATTTTCCACAAAATCCCCGACGGGGTCGAAAAACAATTTTTTTATCAAACAACTCATTACGTTTATAGTTGTTTTTTGTTTTAAAACTGTTGGAATTGAATCATGATCCAACTAAATTACAAACCAAAATATTGTTAGACGTATTTGAGCTAGCGGTAATCTCGAGGTTTCGAATTAATTTTGAAACATTTTGCCCAACTATAAAGTGAAATATAATAGAATTTTTCAGCACTTTAGTGCTATTTCCTCAACTCTATACGAAACTCGAACAATGACGAAAAGAAAAAAGGCCAATTAAATTTTTCATAATTTTAAGGATGCATGAAAAATTGTGCTAAAAATTTTATGTGAAGACAACAACGGTATGACCTTATTATACATTCTTTCCCTATAGACTCTATGTTTTATGGATTTCATTGGATTAAATCCACTAAATTGAATGTTTTCGTGAGATAATCTCAAATCAAGTAGAAAATATTGCATGAATTAGAATTTCAATTGTAGCTCGAAATAACGATATTTGTTCTCGTGAAGTACATTAATATTTTTTTGAATTCTGAAACTTTTGTCAACATGTTCGCATCGTTTTATGATTAATCAACCAAAAAAATATGAAAATCAATCAACTAATCTACTAAGCTGTGCTCATTCTTTCGAGTTACTGGTAATTAGCACATTTCATTCCAAGCGTGAATTGTATCTGAATTTGGAAGGTCAGCAATGGTAGAAAGAGGTCAATGGTGCTAACTAAAAGACTCTACGAAGACGGTTTTACCTTATTTCTTTTAATATGTCCTACAAACGTAACTAGGAAATCCCCGATATTCACTTATAACACCTTAAAATAGTTGTGACTAATGCAGACACGCCGAAATCAAAGTCGTTGATAATGCGGTATCAATCTGAAAGATTTTTCTCGAGACTAGTTCGATTTTAGTGGAAACAATCAAAAGTAGTCGCGTGTGTAATTAAGAGAGAACACTTGTTAATCGTGGTCGCTAACTGTGGGCGCGAAACAGGTTTAGTTCAACTTAGCTCATCGTCTTTACTAAAGATACTCTTACTCATCGTCTTGGGAACGTGGAAAGTATCTAGGCACTTGGTCTGGCTTGCTAGATTGCTCGAAGTCAGTACGAAGCTGGACAGAGTCTAGATCAGCTAGCGTGTAAAACGAGCGATTCGCAAACTGTGGAGCAACCAAGAGCGAGTTTCGCTGGTTCCCGGATCATAATTTTTAACAATTTTCGCGAAACGCCTGCCAATTGTTGAATTCGCGGTCAATTTAATAACTTAGGCTGTGAACAGTGCTGATCGAGATGATATCGTTGTGGATACCCTTTGTTGGAATGCTCGTGTTGGGCTCAATCAATGCGCGTAAGTTTGCCAGCACCGGCGTTAATTAGCCACCGTATTGCGCAAACATTTGCACGCAGTATCTTAACGCTGACCTTTGATTTCGTTTGCACAATTAACACAACAGATAAAACTGTTTGGTGGATTTCATTGCTCTTTTCGCTCTGGCTTGTTCAATATTTTTGTGTTCAAAACGCTTCTTAACTTTTTTCGCTTCAAGTTTTAAAAGCCCAAGTGTTAATTCTCGATTAGATCACGTCAAAAAGAACTGCAAATAGTTCGTTATAAGTGTAGTATGTACTGTCTGCTGTAATAATTTCCTAAAAGAGTGGTGCAGCCAGCATATGATACCAATATCGGTCTACACGTGATTACGTGACCACCCAATCAATAGCCACAAATAAAATTTCAAAAATCTGCATATATTGAGGCTTCAGTCAGACCGGTATTTTGAACTCACCAACCGACATAAATATTAACATATATTGGCCGGCGGATATTCAAAGCTAGATTAAGTTAGAAACGGGCATCTTTTCTATCTTTCCATTAAAGTTTTTTTCGAAACGTTTATAAAAAAGTTCATACATGTTTTTTGAAAACTCTAATATTATCTCAAAAAACTTCCAATAGAAGTGTGATCATTGTAAATTATCCTTCACTACCAATTGAATTCAGTAAATTAAATATAAACCATACTCATTTATAATCAATTCATATTTGTTGTATACATTAGATAGTCAAATACATTTTATGATGATGCATTGATGAAACAATTCACACCAGTTCAATGTGTCCATGAAGTGAAGCACGAAAAGACCTTGATCTTTCACAATTATATCATCTTAGAGATTGTAGAATTTTTCTTTAAGTTGGCTTTAACATGCATACACATGTGTATATGTGATTTGTTGCCGATTTGATTTGAGTTGCTTTGAGTTTGAATCAACGTCGCCATTGAGGCTAGAACTTTGGTTATTTTAGTTTTTTTATAAAAAAGATTAACACAGGCATCTTGTTCATTCTGCATCATAAAAGTTTAAATATGTATACACATACTCATTCAAAGCAATGTTTCAGATGTCTAGTATTAGATTCTAGGCATCGTATGTATAAAATTGTGATTTTTGCTTTGTTCGAAATGATGTTAATACGTTTATTTTGAAATTGAATTAGTCAACCATTCTTTTTTGGCGAAAACTTTAAAAGCGCGCTGCACAGCTCTTGCAAAACCATATATGGGCTATTATTTACAAGTGTGTCCCACACGTTTTCGCAACAGAAGAAATAAGTATTTATTCAACTTCTTCATCCTGAGAGTATTACCATACTAAAAGCCTTTTCTAATGTTCATGTTAATAATTTTTCTACATTTCAAATTCGATCCAATTAAATGTAAAAAATGACAAACAACTTAATTTTAGAAAATTATATTATCTTGGGTAACCACGAAAAGTATTTAGGGGTTTACACATCTCTTAGCCCCAAAATAATTTTGCTCATGAATCATGTATAGTAAAATTTAAAATCATATCGAAAATAATTCCTGCAGAAATCGAATTTTTTAAAAAAAATATTTCAGTCCAATGCTCATTTAAATCCACAATATTGACCAACTCATAAATTGCTAACTGACTGTGTCTCTTTTGTGGTTTCACTTCAAAAAGCAAATATGGGATCGTTCTTGATGGTTAGATTTATTTATTTTTAGCAACAAAAGCAACCATCATAATCGTATTTATTCATTCGACTTTGTGAATTTCGAGTTTTGTTAATTCGGTGATTTTTTTGGCGAGTATTAATGATGGATGTATCATGGCGACATGTTTATTTTTCGCAGTACATTTTTTCAGAGAAAATAGCATCAAAAAGAAAACTAAATTAAATATTGCAAAAAACCTTGTTGGACAACTTTTTCATTGGTTTATATGAATTTAGTGTTCATTTCGCTCAGTTTTTCTTTGCCCTTGGCTAGCTTTGTCGACGTAATAAGTTGTTTATTCGTTGGATCTGTTTGTTTTACGTCATCAATCTATAGGTTACGTATGCAATCTAGTTTTCGACCATGTGACGATAAGCGAAAGCGTCAATTTTGTAGAATCAATTTAGATTTGGGCTTGTGGTCGCAAAATTTCTGTACCTGGAATAATGTGAATATATTTGAATCAATCCGGGAGGGGCAACCTTTGAGGTTCACACGAACAACTACTACTACTACTAATAATAATAATACGAAAATAATAATACTCCAAACCATAATTATGACAAGAACTCATCACAGTAAGTGAAATTAGATAACATTATTCGTATCAACTCCTGATTCATCACAAATTTTAATTGTTTATTGTTTTATGTAAATATGTTTTGCAATCCTGAAAAAAGGTTATTTTGTTTCTAAAAAACTCTTTAAAACGTGTAATCGTTCGAAGCGTTGATTTATACAAGGGCAAATTCAATTTTTAAAAAGAATTGTTGAAAACATATATCGTAAAGGTTAAGATTATGGCCCGCTACCATCACCCCCTTCGTGATGTGGGGGGGGGGGTGTATTTAAAGAAGGGTGTTTGCCTACTACTATGGCATGCAAAATTGGCGTCGGACACAACCGCATAAGAAGTTATAGAGGTTCCCCCACTAAAAAAATGGTTGTTTCGCTCATTTCCAGCGATCATATGAAACCGTAAAATTGATCTGGGAATTGTATTGTGGACTTGTTTAGAAGTTGAAAATATTAAAAAAATATTAATAAAACTTTTTTTGGTAAAATATAAGAAAAAACTAATTAAAAAAAAGCAGTGAGGCACTCTGGAAGTGTCCGGTGGGAAGTTTAGCTACGTTTTGAAAATGATTATGTAGAGGTTAAAAAGTTGTATATACATAGATAAATGCAGGAAAAATTCAGGGATTAAAGTGACAAATTCAAAAATCTAGGATGCATATAATATGACAAAATAGGATTTTTTTTTATTGCGTCGGAGCGGAGATTTGAACCCTCTACCTTGAAAGCAAGAGTCGGGCGCTCTGCTCACTGAACCAACCGCTCTACTCTATCGTATATTTGCACATAATCGTTTCATATTGTGCTCACTTTGAATTTTAAGACTAACTTTTTGAAAGGAAATATTTTCCTTACAATGATTTAAACACTTTTTGAGAAAGTTGTGCAAATTTACTCATAAATAGTATTCATTAAAATTTACCTTGATTTTGTTTCAAGAAGATTTGCAGTGGTTTCAATTACTTTTGAATCGTTTACCGTTTCAATAGTTTTCATCAATTTTTTATCTTGACTACTGCTGGGCATAATGTTAATTTTTCACACATCACTGTTTATTTCATTTGAATTATGCACAACAATGATTCATTCAATAATTATTAACCAATTATTCACACAATTGTTAATTTTTTCACAGAGAGATAAAAGAGAAAAGAGAAAAATGAAATGAATTTTTAGACGAGTACGTGTTCACTGCTACTTTATATTATACAAAAAATAAGATCTGTCTACTGTGTTAAACGAGGAGAAACATTCCAAGCGAGCACACGCGCGCGTAGCTTGCAAACAAGAGAGGAAAGGAGAAGCGTGCACGCATAAACACAATACGTATATATAGTGCACATTATATGCGTAAAAAAGTATATATAACCTTTCCTTTTTTGCGTTCGCTTTTTCGTTCTGTACGTTTTTTTGGGCTCACTCCTCTCGCTCATTGAAACGTACACATATATACGCACCGTGTTCGTCTTACTTTCGTTCGCTTTTTTGTTCGGTACGCTTTTTCTGGGTGCACTCCTCTCGCTCACTTTTCGTTAGAACCTCCGTAAAAGAAGCTAAACTTCCAAAAAAATAGAGGGAGCGGGAATTTGAACACTGAACCAGCCGCTCTACTCTTATATGTGTACATAATTGCTATGTATTGTGGTCACTTTGAATTTTAAGACAAACTTCCGTTCGCTTTTTCGTTCGGTACGCTTTTCTGAGTTCAATCCTGTCGCTCACTTTTCGTTAGTCCCTCCGTAAAAGAGGCTAAACTTCCAAAAATTAAAAAAAATGAATGAATGTCATTTTTACCATACCATATAATATAAATAGGGGTAGCAATTTGGACACAGGTTTTGACTTTTTTGCCACTTTCCTCGCCCCATTCCCATGCTCATCAATGGAAATTATATACTGTAAAATTTGAAAGCTTATCAATAATAATCAAATTTATCACATACATCTGATGAAGACGAATCTTTCATAAAATCATCTCCCGGCCCCCTCATTCGCGCGTGTGGTAGAGGGTTTTTAATCTTAACCTTTACAAATATATTTGCAATTGTTTTTTGTTAAAATATAAACAGCTACACTCAAATTATTGAACGTTTGCTCAAACCATGCAAATTTGTGTGCGCTTCTATTGACACTACAACAGCGTCATTAGAATTAGTAGAATTAAGTAATATTAGGCGTATTAGTCGTATTAGACTATTGATGGTTTCTTATTATGTTTTTTAGTAATATTGGAACAAACTTTAGCTATTTTTTAATTAGAGTTGTTTAGAACATCTGATTTTGATAGGTATTGAAAGCTAAACGTGCAATTCAGGAAAATTTTTATTGAAAAAACCAGATTTTTTACACTTTTATTCTTAAAATAAATAATGGCTGCACTGAATTTATGAAAAAAATTATGGAATCATGAGAATGTTGATACACTTTGATTGACACCTTAACGGCATTAATAAAACGGTTTTTTGCGCGACATGCTGCAGAACAGAAATGATCTTGAATGTGTCAAAACAAAAAAGATTGCCTAACCGAATCTTACCGAAAGCTAGTCAGCTCGTGACATTGCAAATACACTTCAAATAGTTTTGCTAATTTAATTAAATCGTATAAAATACTATACAAAATTGCATCCATATACAAAGCATACATATGCAAAAATGCAAAGCGTTCAAATTAAGGAAATCTGTGCAAAGCAAGACTGAATATGCACGTTCATCAAAATTCAACATTAAGCTATAACTAACATACATATATGTATGCATGGAATATACCAAATCTAACTGTGGGTGGCGACGAAATTACAACCAGGTACTTTTCCCAAAAGACATTATCGCTAGCAATCTTGAATTCACATTAAGCCTCCCTCCAAGACAAGATAATTGGTCTAGGTTAATATCTTCTCGGTTGCGTGGCCACTAGTCACCCATACCACAATCAGACATATCCAAAGTATAAGATGCATCTAGAATACATGTTTACTTACAGTAATTCGTTCCTTACTGTTTTAATTAAAGCTCGTTGTTGTTTCCATAATGTGAGGTGGGTTCAAGTCCAACATGGTGCAACACAAGCACCAAGGTCAATCTGCTCATATCGCGTAAAATGCATATATGCATGTACATATGTACACACATGAAAAGTTTGGTATTCCTCGTGGCTAGCACTCAAAGTTGAAGTTCTTGATTTTATTCAACAACATACGATAAATTGATAATTAATTTTATTCTTGCACTGACATCAAGGATGGTGTGCCTTAAGGTGCTCAAACTCATAATACAATATGAGCTAATGGCTCTTAAATGGAATTTATTGATTGTCTGCATTTAGTGACTTTCATTATTAATCAATATGGTGGATTACAGTCATTATGTTTTTATATTTGCTACAAAATTGTACTTAAAAAAAATCGCCGACTATAGTTGATTATCTGATCATCGAGACTGTATTGATTTATCATTTCGATATGCAGACAATTTACTGGGAAATCCAGTACTCGGAAAAGGATTCATATTCTCTTACTGTAGAAACTTTTCTTTACAGAGTAGATGAAGATATGTTCTTGGATTTCCAAGGCATAAGGTAATCCAGTGGAGAGTCATCGGGTTTTTCCTATCAGACAATCAATGTTGTTGAAAATAATCAGTAATTAAATATTCATGTAGTTTTTTCTGGTATTGAGGCGGTACAGTTTCTTAATCATTTTTCGTTGTGTATGGACCTATACACGCATGCTAACAATTTGTCTTGCAACGTTCATGAGTTCAATGTGAAGATTAAGTCTTATTAGAATCAAGTCTAGGACTCGACATTTTTGCCATTCAAAACCCACTAAATATTGAAGAAATGACGATTCGTTGAAAACAAATTCAAACTCTAATAAATTTGTAAATTATATGCAACTATAACATAGTTTAAAGGGAAAACCAATCCTTGCTATACCTACCCACATATACAGTCCACGACAATTTATTGTATGCAGTAATTGATTTTACTTTATAACCCGCATTCCAGATAGCACAGCTAAAATTTCATTTCAATCACTTCATACATGCGATCCAGGGGCGAAAGATACTGTTGAATTCAATAAGAAACTAAAATCAGCTCTTCAATTAACACGGATGGCTCTTATCAATTCATATGCCGAAGAATAACGCCGGTGTTCTGAATAACATGTTCTTCTAAACCATCCTCATATGTTGTGCTCAATGATATTCTGTTGTAGTGATAGTGCTGATCAATCCAAATATACATACCATTGTTTATTATTTTGACCATCCAATATTTGTAGTAACCATCGCATCGTAATCTTGTCAAATATCCTGTTTCTACTCTCCACAGTTCCGTTCGGAAGGTTTCCTAAAAGTGCGTCAGTTATTCGTGGATTGTTAGAGTGGCAATGGTCGTTAACATTTCTCCATCAACAATTATCACGCGGTATCAAATCTTACACCATCGTAAATATCGGTAAATATGTTCAGCACATCACTAATGTCAATGTTGCAATACCACGTACTTTAAAAATCATATCACCGATCTTATATTAAATATATTAATCTTACACTTTTCATTGAAAGTTCTTTGGTATAGCTTATAAAAAAAAAATTATTGGAAATTTTTCCGAGAAATCCTTAGAAGTGCTTAGCAATGATACACTAGGCTAGGTTAGTCTGCGGCTTATTGCATTGTTTGAACCTCTTTTTCGTCTCAATCCATATTTATGTGTCCCTTGTATCATTTCTACACCTATCGTCATTATTGTATTTCATTATTTGTTTGCCTCTAACTGTTTTCTCAACTATTCGCTATAGCTCACAATACTTTCTGACTAAAAAGTACCCGGAAATTTCTTCATCAATCTTTATTGGATCACCTTCAAAATATGCTCCATTTGAAGCAATACACAAACGTCAACGCATTTTCCAATCATGAAAACATTTTTTATAGGCGCTCTTCGGTATGGCTTTCAGCTCCTTCAGCGAATTTTCTTTGATGAGATTTGTGGAGTCATACCGGGTTCCTCGAAGCGGCAATTTAAGTTTGGGAAACAGGAAAAAATCACACGGAGCCAAATCAGGTGATTAAGGCGAATTGGCCCGTTTCTCGACCTGCTGCCTATACTGTTTTTGGAGAAAATTCAGCTCAATCTATATATTGGTGTTTTGTTAACAAGCTTCATTTTTTGTTTTCGGTAGCGTTTCACTTCTCTGTTGAATCAGTCATTTCGTGTAAGGATATTTCATCATCCGACCGTTTCCATCACTACCGATTTTTCGCCTCTTTAAACTGCGACCACATTTGTTCAAATGACAAATTCGGACTGGCTGGATGTGTGTTGCCAACTTGACAAGCAAATCTTTTTGGTTTGTCGTCCTGGTGCAGTCTAAAATTGTCTACCTTGAAGTATGGAGCCCTGCTTCTTTCGTGGTAGTTTTTGGTATACAGTAGCGATACTTTACGCTGACTGGATGAACCGCGGTTAGCACTCCGGTATGCTTTCACATCAAGGACATTGTTAACATGATGACGTAATGATCGATCTAGTTGAAAGTTTCAACAATAGGAGATAGCCAGAATTTTTTGTGTGTGTCAGGATATGGGAAGTAATTCATTTTCAATTGGAGAAGTCATTACCGTTTATTTAATCCAATTCGAGCCCATGTGGCAGGGTTCATAACATTTAAGGAACGTTGAAAAGGGTTACACGCCCGTCACTGGTAATTGGTATATGCAATAGAGAAAAAATTTGCTCTGCATGAAAACCCACAAAATGGAACCTTTAAATAATTTAGAATAATAATATCTTAACCATACAATGGAAAAATAATTTGTAAATAGAACTTTGCAAACAGTATGTAGAATGTTAGGATATGTGCAGTTTACTTCTTCTACCTTTTATTGGTACCGATTAGAAAATAACTGAAAAAGATTGAAGAGCCTAATCTATATGTAAACTAGTATGTACAGATTTTGTGTCAAGCTTTGTAAGTATGCTATTACAAACATTTCATATATAACTTTTTTTAAACCAAAATAAATTTAACAAACAATAAGGATGTATACAGTGGAATCAATTTGGAGTTAGCTTCTTGTTTATTAAGCTTTCATTTGCGTTGCTACGAATGCCTTGGTTTCGAAACAAAAGTGATCAAGGACTCACGCTTTATTGCGACTAACATCAATCACGAAAAAAAAAAAAAATTGCACTTTCACTTTACATGCACACAACTCGAAACGGTGAAGGACATACGTGTACTGATCTATTCTTTTGATATCAATATTAATGATTTTATTAACATCTTTAACAGAAGATATAATGTTTCCAACTGAAACTTCAGAGCGACTCGGCCAAGGATCGACGGGTGATTGTGTCACTCCCGTCAGGGAGCGGGGCCAATGTATCCCACTGAATAGTTGCCGACCGTTAATGGATTTATTAGTCAAAGTTCCATTGACCACCCGCGATCGAGACTATCTACGAAGAAGCCAATGTGGCTATCAGGGTGGTGAAGTACTGGTAGATTGCCGCTTTACAGTGAATTTTATCTTATATCAAACTTACACGTTTTTTAGGTATGCTGCTCTCTTGGAACGACGGGAATTTCAACCCCACAACCACCAATTGGGGACTCTGTTGACGGCGCAAGCTTACTTCCAGCACCCGGAAAGTGTGGAACAGGAAACTTCGACAAGATCGTCGGTGGCAAGGCAACCAAAATTGACGAGTTTCCGTGGATGGTCCTTTTGAATTATGACAAGCGTATGTAGATTGGATTCTAGAATAGATTGCAAGGACCTATTTGTGGTTTCTCGCTTCTAGCTATTCCTGGGAGAATAGTTTTGAGACCGATTTCACATTAATTTATCTTTGCAGCGGCTGGTAGGAAAGGCTTCCATTGTGGCGGTGTCCTCATTAATAACCGCTATGTCCTTACCGCTTCGCATTGTGTAAATGGACGGGCAATTCCAAGTGATTGGCGTCTAAGCAGCGTCAGGCTCGGTGAGTGGGATACCAGCAGTGTGACAGACTGTGACGATGGTGATTGCAACCAACCACCGGTAGACATCCCCATCGAAGAGTTCATCCCCCACGAGAGCTATCAATCCGCGACGAAAAATCAGTTCCACGACATCGCTTTGTTAAGACTCTCCAGGCCAGTCACTTACACGGAATGGATCAAACCAGTATGCCTGCCCATAGACCAACACCTCCGAAGCGCAACCTTTGAGGGAATCAGCTTGGATGTTGCAGGCTGGGGTAGAACTGAGAACGCAAGCAGAAGTAACGTGAAGCTGAAGGCGACTGTCACGGGTACCAATTTGAACAATTGCCAGGGAGTGTATCGGCAGCAATTGGTCTCACTGCAGGACACGCAGTTTTGCGCAGGTGGCGAAAAGGGCGTCGATTCTTGCTCAGGCGATTCAGGTGGTCCTTTGATGGGCGTTGATAATAAAAGCCGAACTCGTCCATTCTTTTTCGTTGCTGGCTTGGTGTCCTTTGGCCCAACCGAATGTGGAAAGGAGGGATGGCCTGGTGTCTACACTCGTGTAGGTAGCTACATTGATTGGATTCAGCGCAAGATTCGACCATGAAAATCCTGACTTCATTTCCAGCTTATGTTTAGGTTGTGCCACTAGATATACAATGTTTACTTACTATAATGCGAATCATGTCTTAAATGCACTATAAATAATGATGTTTTTTACGATAAAAGCCTGGCATTTTGATGTGCTTTTCAAAATTAAATGTGACCAAAACATAAAATCATTGCATTTATTCAAAATTGATTAGAAATGGGATTGATGTCGTCCATTGCTGCATCTCGTCACCCTTGCAATGAGCAGTTAATGTGCATAACCAGATAGTTGAAACTTGCCGATATCATAAAACACTACCTACCCTGCAATTGAGTAGTGTGTCATCCTGCAGCAAGTATATACAATTTATCAAAAACATGCGTCGCATCCGAACGATTACAAACAATAAAACAAACACAGTTCCTATAAAATTCATATTCAGTATTTTATCAATTATTGCATACCTGCATGTGAACACGCTCATAAGCTTAAATGTTTTTGTCAATTAAACTGACCTTACAAATTTTAAGTATTCGCTAATACTATAAGTACAAATTGTTAAATGCTTGTCTTTCCAAGAGGCAAGTGAGGCAGAGGACTATTTACAAATGATATCAAATTCATGCTTGCATGCAATGTGATTAAGTCAAAAATTAAGTCTACATACAAAAACAGTATCATCATTAAAAAAAGTCTTACATGGTCTATTTAAAGTACTGTGCTGCATAAAATACTTAAAATCTAATCAAATAAATAAATTAAATCACAATTTAATCCATATTTGCAACTATCCAATCAATGTATGATGAAACTCTTGTATAAACTCCCGGGAAATTGGAAACACCGCATGTCCGTGGACCGAAGGAGACTAGACCCAATAATGTAAATCGAGCATTTGTTAAGGGTCCTTCAATCATCAATGGACCACCGCTGTCTCCTGGCAATATGAAATAGATGTCAATGACGATTTTATGGACTTTAGTCATTTCCTAAATATTACCTTGGCAAGCGTCCATATTCTCCATTCCTTGAGCGCAAATTTGCGAATCAGCTACGATGATTGGAGTTCGAGAATTCGCACTGAACTGAGCATAAGCCGTGGCACATTTTGTTCGATTTACGATGGGCAGAAGCACATATTGGAGGGACGGATTCTGTTTTACGCCACCTGAAGAAAAAAATTGAATGTATCAAAATAATGAGATCAATCAAAGATAAACAAATAATATCATGGATGTGTAGAATTGGAAAAAGGTTTATTCTCAAATATATTGGAAAGTACAATTTAAAGCACACGAAAGTAGTTGAGGAGTGAACAGTAACACCTTACTATTCTGGACGTACAGTTTTTTACACTTCAGGCTTTCATTTTTTATAAAATATTTTAAACCTTGACCCACAAGTTAAGTTTAACTTTTAAGTTTTATCAAAATCCAGGCGAAAACTACAGAAATCGTATGGTTTTTCAATTGACTCCAAATATTCCTTGAATTTTTCCTTCTCTCAATTAATTCAATGTGCAGACATCGACCTCACTTCAGGTTTATTATGTATAGTATAGATATGGTACAGATTTACTGCATTTAAATTGTGAAACAAAGTGATTGTCGGTTTACTCATTATTTATCGTCTAACGCGACGACAAAATAACACAGGAAAAGTGCTCTAAATTAATCGCACTTGAAAAGACGGAACAGTTTTGGCGAAAATGGTTAAGTACGAAGTAAATTTGAGAACCAAGTTGTGATGTATGGTGTGGACCACTGTCTTTGGCACCAGCAGTCGATACGATGCGGTGGTCATTGTTATAGGTTGATAGATTTAGAGAATCTGCAGTCTATCAAATAGATAAGGTTTTTTTATTCTTACTGTTGTACCAGGGGCTTGGACACGTACAAAGGGATTCTTTATACTATTCACTCGAAGCCGCTGGAGCTCCTTAGCAGATAGCAGGCTAAATATGTTGCTTTTCAATTGAAACCTCATAGTTTTTGACATGAGAGAAATAAAGTTGAATCCACCGTTTTTAGTGTCGCACTCGAAGTAGTGCTTCCGAATATTGGAAGGCTGAAACAAAGTCTTAGAATCATCGTTTCAAAAGTAGTGAGCTCTATTTTCTGCTATGTAAAATCTATTGGTGCTGATCAGTCACCGGTAATGGTAAACCAGGAAAGGATGTGTTCAGTTTACCGACTCATTGCACGTGAACCTACGAATGAGCCCCACCGAAAGCGACCTATATACGAGCGGGGATGGTTCTTATGGACGTTCCTGCAAACGAAATGCGTCGATTCTACAAAATTCCACAGGATGACTTGAAAGCGGAATGGAATATTTTTGAAGTGAACGGCCAAATGAAATAAGAGCAATATGCTGCATAGAAATAGACTTTCAGATTTATCCCAGAAATCTCAATTTGGACGAAACAGCAACACTGACACATAGTATCTAACGTGGTTCCTTATTAATGTTTCTCAGGAACTATTGAAAATATCTTTATAATATTTTTAATCGAGCGGCAGTAGCCCGTTTACCCTGCCACAAAACTATATAGTTTTGGCATCATTCGTGATTTTGACTATTATCGGGTTCAAAAACGTATATATTGCCATACATTTCCAAGTTACTTTCGGAACGTAATTTCAACAAAATTACAAATCAAAACAGGATAATAATCAATGTGTTCATATACAATAGATATCGCTAGTTGATATCTCCATGTTTTTTACTCTGTTTGACACAATATGTCCGGCAACTAATTAGAGTTTCTTCGCTGCAAAGATAATAAATCGAATTCCAACAGGTATGAAGCAAAAACCATCCATCAAATTTATTTTCACCAACTTTTCCCTTGGTTTTCATGAGAAATATTGTCATTCCTGAGGTTATACGAGCTTTTATAAATAGCTAGACATCCAGATTTTGAGACCGCAGCTATTGAAGATATGTACCTGACAAACAAAATCATTCCAATGCAATGTAAACGATGTGACGCATTTCGAAATGTGTCAATCATAAACACGTATTTTCTGGGCAACGGTAATGGGCTACAACTGATCATGAAGGTTACCGAAAGTATCTGAATCGATGTAAGTTGGACAACTGGTCATATTACCCGAGATGCATTGAGAGAAAGGAGTCCTGGAGCACGTACATTCCACTGTCCAAGATTGCAAGAAAAGGTAGCAGCGGCACGACTAACAGTGAATAACCTTATGGAGATAATACTGGAGTCGGAAGCAGCTTGGACAGTCTTGACGAACACGTTAGTCCAGCTACAAACAGTGTTTCGGCAGGAGAACTGAAAATGGAATAAGTAGCGACGTACGGGCGCAAATGATGAGCAGATCATTTTTCCGCTGACCCCGCCCTAATCCAACATGCTGAGAAGCAGGAGTAAATCGGTATCTTTTGAAGATTTCTACCACCCAACGACGAAAAAAAAATACTTTTTGGTAGTATCTACTGGAAAGTTGGCGGAAGAACCAAATTGTTTGGGTTTATTCAGTTATAGGCTGATGTAACCGAAAATTGTCCCTCAATATTCAACGCAAGCTAGATTTCATTTACCGTAAAACAGACCAAAAATAGGAGTTAGTTAAGCAAGGATCATGGGTATAAATGGTCAATAATAATTGGAATTAAAACTAGCCATAAACACCTTCGATTACATGAAACATTTCATAAATATCTAACCTTAGTAACGTTTTCCACAAAATTCACAGAGAATGTCAGTTAATCACAGTACAATAATGAAATCGTGTGTTAAGTCGCAATGAGTTCAATTTAAATTAAAGTAAGTGCGATTAATGATATATATCGTCAATTATGAATTCACTCTCTATTCCGGTTGAAAATAAAACCACGACGTGAAGGTTAATTTACCTGCGACCTTTGACCCCCAACCAGCAATAATTCCAGTTGCCCCTATTAATTTCCTGTCTACATTGGCGAGTTCATCAACAGGTAGGCATATTTGCGTTATCTGAGCTGGGGATGAAACTGAATATTTAGAATTATATTCTAACTACACTGCATATGAGATTTAACTTACCTGCATTCACTGGCCGAACTATTTTAATCAGTGCAATATCATTCGCATATTTTGGACTATCGTATTTTTCATGAGGGATCAGTTTTTGGATGTAGTAGTCTTGCGGGACGACACATGTTTGTGGATTCAATTCGCAATCGAAATTCCGTTTGGTATCTAGGTCACCGAGCCGGACAAGAAATCTGAAATAAACAACAATACCTCGTTAGTAATTTTTTTCTTTGCTGTTTCGCTAATAGATACTCACACTTCTAATGAGCTGACCAGGTTCGTAATACAATGAGCGGCAGTTAAGATGAAACGATCACTTATTACGGATCCAGCACATCTGTAGGTGAGTTTGCCCGAAGCTAAAATGGAGATAATTGCAAGCGATTAAAACAAATATTTAAATTTGATGGGAAACTGTTAACAATGATTTGTAACAAATTCATGATAATGTTGCTCTTGAAAATCGTTTAATCAGAAATTTGGCTTACTGTTTTATGCTGCACGCCTGAAGCAATGATCTAGCATATTTTTGAGCTGAATAAGTAAATAAATTGTTGAGTCAGTAGACTTCCTGAAGGACAAATTAATCTCAATTGAAATATGTACGAAAAAATTCCGCCATCTTCATTGCCCACTTCCAAATGGGACGTGGTTTTTCTTTCGAGAAAATATCTAACCACCTATGTATGACTTAGAAACATCTAGTGATAGCTAAATAATCATAAAAAATGGCCTAAAACTTCATCATAATTTTAGTGCATTCAAATATTAAAAATGTACCATTCTCCATTTGTAGACTCCACAATACCGGTGACAACGAAAACAAAATGGAGGATGTCAAATCGAAATTGACACTTGCCAAAGAAACCGTGGAGAAATGTACATGCGAATTGTATAACGACAAAATGTGTTGGTCATTGTTTAAGAGCACATCAATTTTCTTGCTGGGTGTTTTTCTAACAAATCGTCTGCAAAAAGTGGTTGAATCAATTCAATGAGACCGTAAGTAAATACAGTCTGCACGAAAATGAAAGCGCCCTTTGATCTCAAAATTAATAATAATAACAATAGATAATTGTTTCATTTGACTAAAATATTTGTAGGATGGTTATAAAAATGGCGATTGATTCCAATAATGCATAATGTACCGAAAGTTTGTAGTAAAATGATATTTTGAAGAACTTTCGACTTGATTTTTTACTTGATTGCATTAAAATGGAATGTACTATCACTTCATGAAGTACGAAATTTTTTCAGTGGAAATTGCCCGATATGGTAAAACGATAACGATATGAGTTGCCCCAGAAAACACATCACTCGGGCGTCAAGCGGATATATACCACCTCCTAAGAGGGAAATTTGTTAGCGTTTGTTTTGGCCATTTTCATTTTTTTGAATTTAGTCTGGATGGAATAAAGTTCGCTCTCACGATTTAATCATTTAATCATTAACGGCACTTCCTAGTTTCTTAATGCCTATGCCCGTATATGCTCTAAAATAATTGACAAGAGTAGTTTTAATTTGTATATGTTCATTGTGTTCAAGGTAACTCACTTCGATTCCGATAAGCAATACGTGCCATCCATGGAAATTGTCCTGGCGCAATTTCACGTCCACCCACAATCCTTGTATTCACAGAAATTCCGCATAACGGTGAATTCACATATCTTTTAACTGGTTGCCGACTATTGATCTTTTGATTCACATTTTGTCCGTTGACCTGGTTCAATTGGGTCCCTTGATTGGGAAATCGACGACGCGATGACAAGGGTTTGTTGGCCCCTCGCGAGCCTGAGGTCGATGTATTCGGCTTCCGACTTGCAATACCAGTTTTCCTTTTCGGCGCGGCAGCCAACGGTTTACTCAACACTGGCATCTCGAACTCGTCGTTGAAGCTGGGCGGACAATTTTTATGCGTGTCTGGATCCTCGAAGTCAATCAGGTTGTACTGGTAATCGTCTTCATTATACCTGAAATCATTATAGTGACTTTGAGGTTTCCCCAGAACTGCTTTCGGTGGAGCCGCCGTGGCCGGCTTGAATTTATGAAATTGTGTATGATCCCACCTTTCGTAGCTTTGCTCGAAGTTATTTTGATCCGGAATTTTGCTTTTGGCTGGCAAGTCAGGCACGTTCCTGGTGATTTCCCAGATCCATGGTTTTTCAGTGGTGGACTTCACCACCGTGACCTTTCTGCTGGTCTTGGGACAACAAACAACCGCATCGTTCGGATAGTAACCACATTGAGCATCGGGTAAGTTGGACACTAGCCAGTCCGATAGTGATATCTGAGATAGATAGATCCTCTCCAGGATAGTTGGACAATCTTTCAGTCGTGTGCATTCACATGGCGCCTCTGTCTGAGTCTGAGGACGATGTTGATAGATTGTTGCTACGGCGCTGTACGATCTTGGAGATTCCGCATTGAAATTGGGTTTTTGTTGTCGTTCGTGCTGTTGCGAATGATATCCAGGATCATATGATTGATAGTCTGGATAGTAGTGACTATTGTGCCAGCCTTGAGCAGCAACAACTGCAAAGAAAGCATATTACATGAAAATATGATGGGGAAATTTGTACAAAAATTTAGATGGTATACTTGATGAAAAACCTATGACTAGGTCTTATTATGTTTAAATACAAATACCGCTTCGCTAAATGTAATCAAGTCAGAGTTCTAATCGAATTGAGATACATTTCACGATCGTTTTGAGTTTTCACCAAACTATGATCTATTGCTAAGCCCAAAAAATAAAATATCCAATCCAAAGTCGCATATTCCAAAGCTACATATTAAGTTTTTAGCAATTTTAGGCGTCAACAGTGAAGCAACAACTTCGGAACTTGACCCGTTTCGATTTGGCTGAAAATGTACGCAATCATTTTGTATGTGAAACCATGGAGATTTCCTAAGTTTCAGCTGAAAATGTATATGTTTCTGATATTCTGATATACGAAGAATTCGAATCCGTGCTCAAAATTGAATTTTCAGTGGATATAGAGTCGGAAAACTAATGATTTTTCTGGAAAATTGAATTTTTTTAATGATTTTTCTTACTTATTGCGGCTGATGAGTCCGCGGATGTTAAAATAACTAAGAACAAATTTCGGCACCTTAAAGTCAAGTGTATTTTGCAACTTTTGACGGGTGTTAAACTATTTTTGCCCCGATGTAATTTTTACTATGAATTTATCAAAAATTTACCTATATAACGGCTATTCCGGCTTTCCACAATTTGTTGGAATTTCCCTGATCACGGGATTGTGTTTAACAAGTCATTTTACGGCGGAAAGCATATTTTAAGTATTTTTTGAGCAAATTAGACCTTTTCATAAAAAACTGCAAAAGATACTTTGAAAATAAAAAAAATAAAAACTTAAAAAAATCACCCTGGCCGCAGTTTTACATATTTTCAGCTTTAGTTTCAGTTTTAACTTGGGGAATCTTTGTGGCTTTACATACAAAATAAGTGTGTAAATTTTCAGCCAAATCGAAACGGGTCAAGTTGCGAAGTTGTCCCACTTTACATGGAATCGCTCAGTGAGAGCGTTTTTATTACCGATGAAAAACTTTTTCTATTAGATTAAGAAAAGAAATTTAAACCATAGAAATACTTCCTATCAAGAAAACCAGCCGTCAAGTACATTAACCACATTTAGTTCCGCTAATACTTTGTATTGTATTTCATTGAGTTTTTTTCTGTTTTCGGAAACCAATGCTAATGGGCGCTCAAAAATTTGCAATTTTAATGAAATATTTGCTGCAGTTTTATTGTTTGGTACTATCTTAGCATATCGCGCAGCCTAGTGAACTTTTTCACGGTTAATTAATCCAACAATCGTAATGAATGCTGCAACAAAACCAATGCGATTGTGATGGTATTTCCTATTTCACCTGAACTAATTTACATTTGCCAACGAGTCACGTAGGATTGTCACATACGGAACTCTAGTAGGACATAAGATTCGTTATTACTCAACATTATTAAGTTAAGATAGCTTTGTCTATTTATACAATGTCAAAGTAGAATGAAACGGATCTCCTGGTGCAACAAAAAATCTGTTTTTATTTCCTTTCTTTTCAAATCTGTTTAATTGCCAAAGACAATTTTCTATACTTTACAATTATTGTAAGCACATGTGGAACGAAACAACTTTGGCGAAGAAAAACAACAAAAACCCAACTATCAAGGCCAAGAGTATCTTAGCATCAATTAGATGCTAGCGGCATTTCAGATTGTTCTAAATTCAAGATTGCTTTGAGCTTTTGTTTCAAATGTGAGTCACCTCGCATGTGTATGTATCCACGTCTTTTAATTTGCCAAAGATATCAAGACAAATAGATATGAATATCAGGCAATAAAAAAAATCCTAGTCAATTGACCGTTGAATTATTGTTGGCCATTCAAGTGTTTGTTCAGAGAATGTTTGATCTTGAAAAAGATATATTTCATGGATCAGGTGGTTTAATCGCACGATCGTTGCCGATTTGAATCAGATAAAAACAATATTGGCAAATTAACGATAGTCATTTACACGTATTTAGGTGGAAGCTTGTGTACATGCGTATTTACATATGTAAGGATATTTTTAGCTGATTTTTTTTTGGAATAAATGAAAACCAGTTTGAAAATGGCTATATTTACATCAGGAAAGAACGTTACGAATTAGTCTTTTACGGAAGCTATCTGCTAATTTTTAAAGAGCCATGCTTATTTGTTTGCCGACATAATCAAGTATTGTTTCAAGTGGCGTTTAAACAAAAGCTATTATGGGAAAAACTATTAAACAAATATTCATTATATTGTGATTGATTTATTGAATGTCGACAATGTTAAACCATTGAGCCACCATGATTTCACGAGATATACATATATAAATAAATTATCTGCTTGATCGCCTTTCAAAGCCCAATTTATACGTATTTTATGTTGGTTGAAGCAGTTTTTGTTTTTAGAAAATTCCCCGTCATGATTTCTGGGCAAGTTTCTTAGGTTTCTTGGAAAAATGTTGCTAATTCCAGGTACCGCAACATTATCGAATTAAACTTGAATGAGGTTGGCTCAATCATGGGGAGTTCCCCAAATTAAGCTGAGTAATTATGGATTCAACTTGTGTGTATACATTCCATGCGTGTTGCTAATTTGTTGTCAAAAATTTAGAACAAACCAGTGGAAAAAAAGAAATTCCACTTGATACTGTTATGATGAATCAGATAATAATTGATTTTATTTTAGTGCTTTATACGAGTAGCTCATTTGACTGTTGAAAACACGAGACCTGAGGTTGCAAAGCGCCACTTCAAGTTGATCTTGTGAGTGCAATATTGCACTCACCCTTACAAACATTGATTTTGTGTGTTCTAATTGTTAACAAACGTTAACATTTCCTTCAAGCGAGTCAAATTCATCGATACCGGTACAATTTTGATGGCATATCATATCAACTCAAAACGGCTAACCCTAACTTGACGGGGGCCTAATGTAATTAGTGCGCCATTTTTAAGGGCAACCATCAATGTAATGAAAATGGTGAAGGAAAAGAGTATAATTATATTCTTTTAATGGAAATTGTTGAATTTTCGTCAAGGAAATACTGGAGATTGTTGGAATCGTTTAAACTCGTGCAAATTTTGAATCGTTGGTGGTGAAAAATAAATAAGTAAAAAAATTGATTGCAGACAACGCCAACCAAAAACCATTTAGTTCATCGTCAAAATTAAGTTTTCTTGTATCACGATGCTCATTTTCGCCATCGCTTCAATAATGTTTAGACATGCAGCTTCCAAATTCTTCACTGAATACTAAACCATCTTGCAATGCTACCTTGTTAAAATTTGCAACATGCAATTCTGCATGAAAAATTTGTTTAAAGTAATCAGACACCAATTAATACGTTACGTACATATTCTCATAAATCACCATGCTCTGTCTGGCCTAGATTGTGCCATATAGCTTCTCGTAAACACGCCCAATCGTCGTCTCTTTGTAAAAGGTGAAAGGTCAAGTGTGGTGTCCAAAAGAAATTCAGATAAGCATGCTCATTAAAATGTTCGTTAATTTTTTTCAGGTAACATTCAAATATTTTGTGGGGAATTTACAGAAGATTGCCTCTTAATGATTAGTTTAAAAGCTTTTATAACAACGTCTTATTCAAAATATTGCACCTGCTTCACCTTGATCCACTCTTCGTTTGCCGGAGTGCCTCCTCCGAAACCATTTTTTTTTTGTGAGTGAATATGAATAGCTGCGATCTTGTAATATTCGTTAAGAGAAAACAGGTAATCGATGTTAAGTGGCTTTATGTCTTACAAGGTAGGTTTTAGCTACGCTTATATGTAATTCATGAAGAGAAATGAATTGAGAAAAAACAGGGAAAAGTGTCATAGATAAAATTTAAGTGGACATACTAGTAGTAGAGTGAATGCACAAAGGTGCATGTCTTATGAATCCAGTTATTATATAACAAGATATGCTCTATCATTGGAGATACTTGTTTATTAGGTGGATAAATAGGTATGTGTGCAAATTAATGGGTCATTTCATAATGATTGAACACTCATTTAAATGGAAGTGAGCCAAATACTTTCTATAACAGGATTTTTAATGGACCACAGAAAATATTTCCGGATCAACTATCACCAGATCTATTTCCATTTCGGTTCATGTCCACGGGAGATTTTATGCTTTGTAGGAAAATTGAATCTAAACACTTATAGGTATCAGTTGCAACAATCAAGGTCGTATCGCAATAAAGAAGTTCAAAGAATCCATCGTAACCAAGCGATTCAATAAATGTGTCTGGAATAGAAAAAAAACAATTGTTTTTGCACTGTTTCAGCGCTAATTCATGATTTGGGTTTTAACTAAAGAGATCAAATGATCAAAGCAAAACTCATCAGGAAATTTCGAAAATATCAGTAAAACGCAATCAATCAAATCAACATTATCTTTCGTAAAATAATACTGATGCTTACATGAGCAGTAAAGTTGATCCAAAAATGGTCTTCTACCATATAAAACCGTTTATGTTGCATGTTACGTTAGCAAAGCTAGCTCTTTTTGCTCAAAACAGGAGTGAATCTTGAAGCATTTATCATAACTGCTTGCATTGCTTTAATGCTATAAGCAGACAGTCTTTTTTATGTAATCATACAAATACTTAGCACTTTTTATCTAAGCATCGTTAAATATATTCAAACGATTTTTTTTAAAGATCGATACGAAATTCTATCTCTTTTTTATATGGCAACTTTTAGTAAATAACCGAAACTAAGTTTCAAATCAAGTGGCCAATAATCGTTCATTTTTTCATTCGCAAAAACTATTTAAATTCTAAGAAATGCTGTTTTAAAAATATATGGAAAATACTAAACTGTTTGAAATTCACACATGAAAACTTTTTGTTACATAACAAACCTGTCAAGTCACACGAATAGTGATATTTTATTGTCAGTTTATTTTTCATTAATAAAAATAAAACATAAATAACAGGCTCACAAAATTATGCATGATCTCGGAAATGAGATCAAACTCAACAAATTTTATTGATCAGAAATGATCTCATCTCATTCATTATGCAATCCCTTTTATTATCATAGACTATTCTGTATAATCTTGAATGGTGTCATTTTGAAAGTTTGCGACTCAATATTTCTTTTTGGAATATCCGTTGGCATTCTCATGTATCCAAGTGCAACAGTTATAAAAATTCAATGCATAAGATAGTAGGCAACATCACATAATTCATAATATTTTGGTCATTAATCTAGCCACGGTGACATCTTCAGTATATTTTAGTTACTTGTAAAATATCCTTCATAGTATGCAAAATTTTATGGGGTTTTGAATCCATCTGCTATGTAAATATGTTTTAACACATTTTATAGTCGTATTGTTAATTTTGGGTGCATTTATAAATAAAATGATTGAAAATTGATGCATTGAATTCAAGAGACCTATTAATACTTGTTCGAGTTAGTAGATCCCAATAAAGTAGTAGCTTTTTGTGTTAACACCGTATTGTACTTTTTATTATCTAAAATAACAATATACAAATTATATACAAATATATAGAGATGCCGACGCAGTACTCACTTGGTCTCTCTGGTGCACGTTTAACTCGAATATACTTTTTGACGTATAGCGCCATAACGCACGCCAAGAAAACCAAGAGGCCTGCCACATGCGCAAGTCCTGCCATATGCACAGGCACTTTATCCGAGTTGTTAACAATATTACTTCCACCATGTAAATTATCATGTATTGTTATAACTTTAATCGCTCTAAACTAAATGAACCTCCAATCGATGCCAGAACAAAAAAAATCATATAAATTAGTGCAAAAATAATACATTATTACACCGTGACCGTTAAGAATTTGGAGCTACACCTTTTGAAATTAAACGTGTACATTGTGGTCATCTCTTAATAATGGTGACGACCAGAAAAGCATTCAGAATTGATCCAGCAAAGGACCAAAAAACAAGTTTAAGATAAAATTGGGACTCGGCAACGCAAAACAACAACAAACGATGGGCGATATGGTTGAATGGAAGGTGGTTTTATTAAACGAGCATGACTTGATAAGGTATGTTGGTGCCAAGGATAATTGGGCCATAAAATTGGTAACTTATTTTTGGCAACAAAGCGCTAATTGAAATTAAGATAACAGGGAACGTTAGTTAACCACCGATTAATAAGGTGACGCGGTAATATTTATGTGTGCATGTTGGACTGAAAAAATAGGATTATAATAAAATTATTGAAAAAGTCGTGTTGTTACTGTTTACCAAAAATATTGTGTATTTCCTCAAATACGTATTTCGGTTGCTAGTTGCAACCTTCTTCAGTGTTTTGTACACGACTCGTTTAGAAAACACTGAAGAAGATTTTAAGTAGCAACCGAAATACGTATTTTTGGAAATACACAATATTTTTAGTAAAAAGCAACAACACGACTTTTTCAATAATTTTAAAATACTACCAAATTACGCTGAAAACACCCAAATAAAACAAGTATTGTAATGGAAAACGTTTCATCGTTTGGGTATTTTGTTTGTTTTTTAGGTGTCGACTTATGAAACCAGTTTAAAATCGATATGAAAAATTGAGGACAGAGTGGATTTACTTTCTTGTTGATACACAAAGGGAAATTTCCAGGCCCCCAGGAAACGCCGAATCGTCATAAAAACACCTATGATAAAATGTGATGCCTGCTCGTAATTTTCGATTCTAAATTATGAAAAAAAGAAGCGTAACTATGTTCTCAAAGAATTGAGGGTATTGCAAATTTTTCCTAATTCATTGAATAGAGTTGTTTCATTAATTTCATAGGAAATGCAATTATTGTATTCAAATTTCATTCATTTTTTTGTCTAGACAATTTTACTGCTGAAATACGTGTAACAAAGCTAATGCGTTAACCTTAAAAATTGTATATTTCCAAGGAGACGTAGAAGCTATTATACTAATTCATAAAATAACTATATTTGGGTACAAAGACTCATCATGCCAACCAGACTCAGCAGTTGAAGAAGCAGATACAAAGATCTTTTTGTAGGCATTATTTAATTTTATATCTTTTGTTTGTTGGCATTATTCATTATCATCGATAATAATAAATATGAAAAGATAAAACAAAGCAAATGTTTTGGATATTTTGTTGCCTTTTTTAACACTCAAATTATTTCTTAGGTCAACTAATGTTCATCATTTGAGACAATAAAATGTTAAAATCGATGCATCGCTACCTTTCGATTAATTATTATTTTGTAAGCTCATAATTTATTATCTGCGTTGGCCATCTAATTATGATCGTTTTTATTTGCTGTTCCATTTTCGAAGGTATTTTATAAAATCGGAAAATATACTACTTAGTTTGTTGAAAGTTGTATCCTTGACTTGATTTATAAAAAGTTTACAGGCTTCTATCAAAAATTTAAAAAATATCTGCGATTCAAATGTTCATATTGATAGAAATTTTGAAAGAAGTTTTCACAATAGTTTACTTTTTTTCCAATTATGTTCAAAAGTCATCGAATTCCGTTAAATGGCCAAAATAATCTTTGAGATAATCTTGGTCAAATGCAACACAGCCAAAAAGTAATATCTAACATTTATTGCTTGAACTCAAGTTTGTGACTCATAACACCTCATTTAAGTCAATGATATCAACGACAAAATGAAGAAGACATCCATTCAAGTATCTACTGCTAACCTCGAATCTAATTGCCTATCAAAAAATTCATTTAAAAAATTTGAAAAATCCCAAAAATTATCGCAGAATGGCGATAAATCAACGCTGATTGCATCACTTGTTCAAAAGCTACAGACATCTATCATGATTTTGTTCGTGCTAATCAATTTACAGCTCACATATACTATACAACACGTAAATTTGTTCGAATGCAGAAAATTAGATAAAAAATGCAAGAAAAAAACATCATCTTTAAATTGACTTGTTTCATGGGCTCTTTGCAAGCTATAAAATTTCAAATTGTTTATTTTTCGAACATTGACTTAGATACATTTGTATCTTCAATTGAAGATCGCGAAGCACATTAAGATAGCTGAGCCGCAAATAATTGCATATAATAGCGGAATTTTTTGAGGGAAATACAAGATGTTTTTTTTGGAATGCTGTCTGTGATATGATACGATTATATAAGCAGGATCAATGGCCAATAGCTGACCTTTGTGAATGAGAATTGATAGCTTAAAGAATTCAATGGTCATCATCATCATCATCAAATTTGTTTTGAAGATATCAATCGTTATTAGGTAATTAATTTGCTATCGACAATGACTATCATGTGGGCACATCGTGTTTTTGAATTTTTTTTGTGAAATTGAGAGCTGCAAGTTATGATAGGTTAGAAAAGGCCATCAATTTTTCAGTGTTTTTTCCGTGAAAATTTTGAAATATATTAGGAGTAGCTATCAGTCTGCCAACGGAAAATAGGTGCCAAATTAATATAATTATCCTGAGTGAAACATTCCTCCACGGATCATCTTATTGTGGCTTCATTAAAACATTTACAAATATTTCAAATTAAAGGGATTTTTGTTTACTTTACATTACTTTTGGGTCATTCCATTACGGATGCTAAAGCAAGAGCAAATAGTTTCAAAAAAAATCATTTGGAGCCATCGAAAACGATTCGATTTTTTTAAATATACTTTAACAAAACCTTTTCAATACAATCTCTACGATATAATCAATTTGCTGCTGTTTCAGTCCATAGACAAACTTATTTCAATTAATAGCAATTTATAGCCCAACGTTAATCACGCTCTTATTTATCAATAAAATTTCCCGTTGAATGTCTCAGCATTGAACCTAATTAAATGCCAAAGTCCGAATAAAATCATATATTATTCAATTAGTCAATAAACACGTCACGAATTTAATTCAAATCAATTGAAAATGTTAAATTGCTTCACATCACATCTGAGTTTCATTTTATTTTTCCAAGCATTCGCGTAAGATCACGTACTTTTTTCGAAAAGCAGGAAGTTCGAAGCTTAATTTTATTGTTTTACATTAAAACTCCAATAATTGAAATCGTAATCAAATTCAACCAAATGTTCTCGATAATTGTATTCTTTGTTTCAAATCAAGCAAACAAATGAACATCTACTACTCAAGGTTGTCTTTACAAATAAAGTGCAATCAACGTGGATATTTTCTTTTCCACCCAAACAAGGATCTATGATAAGAAACCAACAAAGTATGATCAAGTCTAATTGTAAGATTGAAATGCACGTCGCTGTAGATTGTTCGATTTGATGTGCGAAAAATCAATTAACTTATACTAATAAAGATAAACGTTGTTCAAAGCACTTTGCGTCCTGGCAAGTTATTACCCGACTTGATTGTTTTTTAACGGGCACATAAACAAGGAGAATTGAGTTATTCTTTTGGTAGCTCAATTAGTTTTTATTAGTTTCTTAGTAGCTGTTAAAAATTTCATAATTGCACTGAATTGGTTTCATCCAGGTGAATGAATGTCTAATGGTTATTTTAAAACACGTCTGCATTTAACCATTAACCCTGTACTTATATCATTTGCAGTTTATATGTGTCGAAGATAATTAAATTCATGATAATATTACTTAATATGAACACTAGATGTCATTCCAAAATTATGTGTGTGGCAGCAAGAGAACATAATTGCACTGTGACAGCGCGAGAATCTAATTGCACTATGGCAGCACCAAGGAATTGTACTTCGTGCAATATGGCCGCAAAAAAGATCGATCTACTCTCTCGTCAGCCGCCGCATCGTGCACACATCTCATACTGAATATTATGTATAAATTTTGTTTCTTCTATTCAATAAACAATGTATAAAGCAAGATACCTACATGTGTTAGACATAAACGGCAGAGGTTTAATGTTTAATAATTGCATAGAAGACAGTGTGCGATAGGGGAAGGATAAAAGCGATTCGCAAACCAGCCGAAAAATTTCCACTTTCCCTACGATGCAAGGAAGGGCGGTAATGAAATGACAGTTCAGTGCACTTCGGGTGGCTTTCGGGACAACGTGACATATGGTTTGTAGCGTAACCACGCAAGACGAATAAATAACTGTTTTTTGTAGAATCAAGTAGTACAGACAATTTCAAATGGTTTAAAGCTATTTGCTATTAAATTTTGAAAAAAAACAACAAGAATTTAAAGCACAATGTTTCTTAACTGTTTTGTATCTAGCTGCTAAGTATTACTCCTTTAGACATTCTCTACTCGTATATCTAATAAATGAGAATACCACCCACCACATTTTTCATAAATTCATTATATGAAGAGGTTGGGTCATTATATCGAAGCTCCTATATATTTGAAGTCATTGTTTTGTGAATATCGTGTCGTATCTTATTGAAGACAATTCACTTTTGTAAGCCATCTTTTTCACAGGTTGTAAAGTAAAATTAGTTTGGGTTTGATTTCCACTTCATATTGAAGCATCACACCACATCCTACAAACTCATTGCGATCATTTCGTGACGAAAGACTTAAACTTGTACAGATAACACTACAAACACGCTTAGATACATGATTATTATCAATTAATTAAAAGACACGATAAAGTTCCACAAAATGTATCTTTACTTCCTCTTATTCCACCGTCATGTTATCGCATACGTATACGTCATAAGTACCAGAAAGAATTAAATAATAAAAATTAATTGAACCACATTTATGTTAGCAATGACATGAAATACATATAGCATGGTGAAGTTTTCAATGTTTCGTCCAAAATGTTTATGTTATATCTTTACCATAATGAATTTTTAAATGTTGCATGATGGATGCATTAATAAATTTCCATAAACATTTCAATTTTAGTCCAAATATTGTACTTTAGTATGAAGATTTTTGATTTTGTAATTTAAAAAAATGGTATGACATAAAAATAACACAATTTTTTGTGGCACGAAACATGAAAACTTACCGGAAATGTAACAAGATGGTCGGCACATTTCGTCAATCAACGTTTCAATTTGCTTCAAATTTAAGGTGGGCATTTGCATTTGTTGTCGTATTGTGTTGTATTTGTTCATACGAAAATAGTTTTGATTTGTTTGACCAAATTCAAATGCATGGCCCCCTAAAAGTGGAATGTTTAGTGTTTTTTTTGAGATTTTTAATGAAATTAAATGATTTTGATTTGATGTTTAAAAAAATATTGGGCACGTTTGAATAATCAATTTGGAATGTTGGATGGAAAAATCAAGTATTAAATTGGCTTCGTTTTTGTGCACTTCATTACGCAAAGACCAATCAAGTGCCGTTTCTTGCATGACTGAATTTGGATTAAGCACGATTTTTAATTTTAAATGAGCAGGTCAGTAGGTGATTTTTTAAGAACTTCTAATTAAATTCTTGCCTGAAATATTCAAACAGGTCTGGTCGTACACTTGCCAAATTCAAAAATCCCTGCGGCTATGGATTTTGGCATTATCAATTCTTATTCAATGCAAATCATCTTCACAGATCGTAAACACAATCTTAAATTAATACAATTCTTCCACAGACTGGTTAATAACGTCATGTCAATTGGCCAACCCCATAAAAAATTCCCAACCCAACATGACTAGCTCCAAAGGTGAATAAATGTTAACCAGAGAAAAAAATGTTCAGAATGGCATGCCTCCTAATGCAAAACACACATGCACAATCTAAAAAAACGGCATTTACACAATACTATTACGAATTTCAATTTCAAGGTGTAAAATATTTTTTTTTAAATTTAGAGCACTCAGTGCATCGATATACAATCGCAGATACTTGTGTATCTTCGAAGCGTGCAGATCTTGCAACACTTGCCGCCCCGAAATCAAAGTGCGCGTTGAATTAATTTGTCCGGAATAATGAACGACGATGTTGGTTGGTTTGTTTAAAATAAATTTAACAATCTTGTAGATACATACATGGCTAGCCAATTAGAGATGGTCTATTATGCGGGTATGCTTTTTCGATTGTTCAAAGCTAAATTGCTGGATTATAAATATTTATGAAGGTCAAAGATACGTGTATCTGACTCGATGAATAATCTATGGAAATTTATGCTTATACGCCTGGATTGCCCCCAAAAATATACATTCGATATAAATGTATGACCTTATATAGGCGGTTTGAAGGAAATGAAAAATACATTGGTTGAGAGTTTAAACTGATATGTAAGATTTTAAAAATTGATAGACATAGTGTTTGAATTTGATTAAATTTGGTTCTAAAGAAGCTGATATTTTTTCACGGACTGGATGTAGAATCCAAAATTATTTGTGGCCACTAAAGTGCAAAAAACTGGTGAATTACTTATTTTGTATGTTCTAGGAACAATAAATAATGCCGTCTTTCCGAATTGACATACATATGTATGTATGCACCAATCAATTACAATTTAATCGATTTCTTAGTAAAATCAATTTCAAAATACTACTAACGGTCCCAAAGTTTTCAATCAATTGTAGAAAAATATGTACTTCTTTAAAAAAGTATTTTGAAGCTTGATGTTAAGGTGGGGGGGGGGGAGTGTAAAAGTGTATTAAAACTGAATGCATAATATCTCAAGAATATTGCTTTAAAATTTCGATTGGAGCAAAATTGACGGAGTTATGAGTTATGATAAAATTCGCTTATGGACGTTTTATACCAGATTTTTTAGTGTTCAAAGTCGGTGCCCCTCATAACTTCAAAACTACTACACTGATCCTTTTGAAATTTTGAACATTATCTCTGTACATAATTTACAAGGTAACGCTACAGAGTTTTTTTCAAATTTGTCAATGATTTTCATTTTACAATAACAAATAAGCCGAGTTTTTTCGCAAAAAAATCCCGTTTTTCCCTTCAAAGTGTTCCAAAAAAGTGAAAAATTGAAATTTCAAAAAACCCTCCCAGCGTTACCTGGGAAAAACTTTTATCTAACGATTTTTTTTTTGATTTCAAATGATCCAGCACCAAGCTATGAGGGGCACCGCAACTCTACTTTTTTCCGAGACATGTCCGAATAATTGCTGCCATTGCCGGTTTATTTAATATTTCTTCGTGAAAATTTTGGACAATATTCTTCGAATATCATACATTAATGTACCATTGGTTTTAATACAGAGATTCACAAAAACATGCCTTTTTTGTACGAATTAACCTTACCCCCCCCCCCCCACACCCTTAATGGTCACAGGTAAAATCAAAGAAAACATACAAAAACTGTATCAAATTGTTTTTCTGTTACGTTAGGTTGATTAATTTAATTGATTGCAACCCGCAAAAACTTCATCCATAATATTAGCTCTCATACAATTAAGGCCCCAAAAATGAATGAAAAAACATCATTTTGAATGCGAAAAATATCCGACAAAAATTGTGAAAATTCACTGTTGCACATTTCAAGCACATCTCCAAAATATAATGAAATTGTTGTCAAACTTAACTTAAAATTGGAGATGTTAAAGGAAATCTTCTTTTTTTTGGCAATTCAAATTATGCATTTCGAGCTGTAATCGTGATTAATGACCAACCAACTTGAATCGCTTGGCCATTAACTCGCAAGCCATTTTAAGCGGCATTACAAAAGCGCCAAATTCATTTAAATTGAATTCCATAACGTGATGAATGTCGCATTTGTTTCAAACAAAGATGCAACGACGAATAACAAATTTACACATTGTGCAATTTTGTCAGAAAAAAAAACATAATACGTTTTAGTTCGTCTGCCAACCATTTTATTTTTTGATAAAATGCCGACCAGTTATAAGATGTTTGCATGATGTAGAATTTCGTCTTTCTCGCTAGCGGGAAACACTTCAAAAATGAAGCGAAGATAGAATGTGATAAACTGACGAGTTATTGAATAATTAAGAACACTTAGAGATGAAATTTCACCTTAAGAATCGTTTAGCAGACATTAGCAGAATGTTAGGTTAAGTAAATAAATATTGTGGAATGCTTTTATTTTACTTTCTTCTTTCGTTGATTTGTCATGAATGCTAATTTGTTCTATTTATAAAGATTTATAGGTTTCGTACTCAGTCTCTCTAATTACAGACAGTTTTCAACAAATAAATAGGTATTTTCCATTAGAATATGTGGTTCGATTTTGAAAATTTTCATTTAAAAAATCTAAAAAAACTAAATGGATATGTCATCGGCTTGCATATTCCAGCGTTTCTTGATATTTTAAATCGTATACCATATTTTTATTAAATCATCCCACACGGAACTCGTTATTTAACACCGATATGGCACTGTTACATGTTAATGTTAAACACAGTAAGGTATGTGTATGTCGAATCAGGGATCCTGTACTTTTTGATGATTAATCTTGTCAAATTCGTGCGAAATTGAATACTGAAGTTCAATGTGTTGGATGTAAATTTCAAACACATTTCGCCCGGCACGAAATTGAAATATTTCCATTACTAAATTCATACGTAAACATACATTAATCATATAAGTATCATATTTTTAATTGAAGAATTTCATTGCTTGTAGGAAGGGAAGCATTTTGAATTAATTAAGAAAACCAAATTTTAATTACCAAAATTGATTTTTTTAATAGACTTACGCTAGAAAAGCTTTGTGTCTATCTGCCCTGCGTAAAGGTTCGGTGCTTCTTCCTCTCAAAGCCTTGAGTACATAACTTCTGGACGCTCCTTTAACAATTTACGACAGGTTAACTAGAAAACTAGTTTCTATTTCATTGACCGTATTTAAGTGGCAGTCTTCCTTTTTTTATTTTTTAAAGAATGAACAGCTAATTGATATTTATTCAATTGATATGATAAATTGTAAACTCACATTGAGGCTATTATAAGAAATGGTTTAATTGTTTTTTAAATATTGTCATGCCAATTTTGTTAAGTACAATTCATTATATATTCATTTAAGTTTAGTTTAATATACTGCCATACAAATGGACAACAAATTTGTGCAGAAGATCTTTCATGAAAATATTTTACAGAATATATAAAGAAATACAAAATATTTCATATCAGATTATTTCAAAAAAAAAATCATGTAAGAACTTATTATTTCTTTCAAATCAAATTGCATGGCCTACATTAGGAAATATTTCTAGCATTTTATAAAAACAATAGCACCTCAAATAAACTTTCCTGAAAAATTAGTTTTATTACGAACGTGTGAAACGTGGTTCGGGGCTTTTTTCCAACGCACCATTATATAATTTTCTTTTGCATATATTCTTTTAAAGAAACAAAGCTAAGAATTTATCATGAATATTTTTTCAAAATTAAATATAAAAATCCATATTTAACAAAAGTTCTATAAAATTGCTTCTGCAAAACAAATGCAGCAATAAATTTAACCAACAATTTTTCTAAAAAAAAAATTCTTTACCATGTTTTTCTTCTGAAATTGATTTTAAAAGCAGTGTTATTATTTTCATATAATATTGGCTAAGAGTGGACGCAATCGTAACTCCGCCATATTCCGCTCTACATTAAGACTTTCAAATCTTTTGGAAGATTAAAATCAAATCACCTTAGATTCAAAGTCAACGTTGGATTTCCTGTCGAACTGGATTGGAAAATATACAAAACGAGCAGTCGTCTCAACAAAAAAATAAACTTATTTTATGCCATAAAAGCATTTTAAACCAACTGGTCCTTAAAATGCTTATCATCAGAAATCAAACATCTTTTATGGTTGTAGTCAAAGTTTGGTTCATTATGTAACATCATTACCAACTAACTTCAAAGTTCCAATTAAATTAGTTATTCCCATAAATAAATGATTGATTTTTTTCCAATTTGAGTGTAAAAATCCAGGAAATTGATGACTTTACGGAGACATATTATAGTTTCCATATATGCATCTAAAGGTCGTTGACCCATTTATGGCAAATTTAGATGTTTTTTTTCTTCAAAATTCGAATTTGGTTTTAATTTGTCATTGCTTCACACATCCAAATTTAGTGAATAGTGGAAGACCATTAGGAAATGAATTATTTTTATATAATTACTACCACTCAATTAAAATTGACGTGTAATAGGAAATTGATGAAGCTCTTTGGAGCTTCAATAACAATAGTTAATCACTCAATTTTCTGATTCAGTTCCAAAATAACATATTTAAACATAAGTAGTATCTATAGAATACTCCATCAGTAAGCGTTCGCTAAAAAACCATGTAAAGAAAGGGCGAAAAATCATCACAAATGAGCAATCCTCGGGGTCAACTTAAAAGTTTAAAAAGTGGGTTTTCTCAGGAAATTCCGACATGTTCATTGAATGGATAAAGCAACCGTATGAATTAAGAATCATAAATATGCGGTCAATTTTGAAATTGTTTACAAGGACAGAACTATGAATAAGATACGTTGCAAATGATGACCTAATTTAATTTCGGAAAGTTAAAAACATTGTGCACAAGTTAATGGTTACAACGGAACAACATTTTAACAATACTGCATGGAAAAAACTCTAAATAAAAACTCACCCGTTGATCCGATTGTGATTGCTTTCTCGTGAAAATTATTTATTAATTTAGAGACGAATTTCGAAATCAATTTTCCAAAATTCATACACAATCGTCGGATTGGGAATATCTTATTCTTGATATTGAATTTTCCATAGATCTACCAATTAATTAATTAATAATAAACTTCAGAATCTAACACTATATACATGTTAATCTTAATTTGAACGAAGTACAACAAGCAGGATATTATCGAATTAAATTTCAATTTGGTATGATTTTTCAATAGTAGAAATGCAGATTCACACACTGAAGCTATCAAATGAATATTCATTTCCATCCCAGATGCACACTAACACTTAACAAAAAACTTAAAACTCACAGTTTTCTAAGTATCCCTGCAAAACATTAATGAATCTCGATATCTGACGGATACACTATCCATTTTTTACTTCAATCGGCTAATCAAGAGATAATAGAATAAATTAACGAAAAATTAGTAGTTTTGTTTTTTCTTTGAAAAATGGTAGCACATAGTTAGATAATTTTTTATAATAATCATGCAATAAATAACTGAGAAACAATCTTGAATGGATCAAATATCCCAGAATATGGCGAACAAAATCAGTTCATTAGCGTTTTTTAAGAGAAGATAACACGAACTCGTATCTCACCGAAAGAACTACTGAACAAATGTGAACTCTACTAAAGATTGGATTACAAAATTATGTGTATCCATTCATTTTTTGCTGCATTTGTTAATGAGATAAGAGATAGAATTTTAGCTTCCAATAATTATTTAATGTTTTGTTATTTTCAGTTCGATTTGATTTGCATAAATTTCGTTTATTTGTTCATATTTTTCGTAGCATATTAATACCCATGAAACATAAAAACATGTTTAATGGCTTTTTAAAGATCTGAACCAATTATGGAATGACATCAGCTATTTGATATTGATGTAAAAAACCTTCCATTCAATTTTGTGTAAAATTTATTTATTTGACGAAATAAATACCACTGTAACTATCATTGACTTTCCACCTTCTGAAAAAAATCGGGAACATTAAAAACATTACAACGTTTAATTTTTTAAAAAAAATCGTTTTTTCCCCACTTTTCTTACTCTTAACTATAAAACGGTTCATTTTAGAGCAAAGTTGTGTGGAAATAAAAGTTGCGTAATAAAATTTTCTATAAGATAAGATTGGTGAAAAAATTTGAAACATTTAACCCGTTCCACAAAATAGCAAAAATATTTTAAAAAAAACAGGAGAAAAAAGCTTTTTTTATTTAATTTTTTGTACCACTTAAAACGCATTTAGGACCTTCATAGTTCGTTTAAAAATCTTTACAACATAATTAAACAACACACAAATTTTCATCAAAATCAATGCAGTAGATTGCCCATAATAACTGTGCAATCTAAATTTATTTATGAAAAATTCAAAAAAATTGGAAAACTTGCACTGTTTTAAAGTTTATTACTAAGTTTAGCCAAAAAAAATGCTGAAGCCACCCTAATAATCCGATTTGAATTTTGTAAAATCCATTTGATAGGTGAAGTGCTTTCTCATATGTGAAAAAATAGCAAATAGCTACAAGCTAAAGTTTCTGATATGAAAGCTTTCAAAAATTTTGAATTTTTTTAAATAAATTTAGATTGCACAATTATTATGGGCAATCTACTGAATCGATTTTGATGAAAATTTGTTGAACTATGAAGGTCCTAAGTGCATTTTAAGTGGTAAATTAAATTAAAAAAAGGCTTTTTCTCCCTTTTTAAAGATTTTTACTGCTATTTTTCGGCAAGGATTAAATGTTTCAAATGTTTCACTAATCCCATCTTATAGAAAATTTTATCACGCAATATTTACTTTCATGCAATTTTGCTCTTAAATGAACCGTTTTAAAGTTAGGAGTGAGAAAAGTAAGAAAAAAACAATTTTTTTAAAAAAATTAAACGATTTAATTTTTTTACTGTTCCCGACTTTTTTGAGAAGAAGGAAAAGTCAATTATAGTTATACGAGTTATTACACAACTTTTCCTGTAAAAATCAGTGTGCCTCCCACCTCAACGGTCAACTGAAAACAGATCCGCCCTGGTCTCTGAAACTACACTCATTCAATTCATGAGCAGTTGATTTCAGGTCATATAAAAACTATTTTCTGCTTCATTCGCTTTTTTAAAAGTCATATCGCATTTGTTGCTCCAAATTTTTCGAGGAATTACAGGATAATTAATTTTTGAAAAGATGCAAACTTCGATTGTGTTCTTAGAACGAAATTGGCTAATTTTTCATGTCATGCCAAGTTTTCAATTTGAATTGAAGATATATTTTTTTATAGCGATTTACAGTTTTAGTTTAATTTGATGTGATGCATTATTTTGCATATGTATTCAGACGATAAGATAAAAAAACACTGCTTCATTAATATTAAGTCAAACTCGTTCACACTTTTCCCGGTGGCATGGTTTTTTTTACATTTAAATAGTTCAATATTTCATTTTATCTGAATTTATTTGAAGTATGAAATCATGTGTATACACTTTCATATATTAAACTTGTAAATGGTCGTTCAGTAGAAAATAATAAAATAATAACAGAACCAACCTTTCTCTTGCTTCGAACTATTGAAACCTCCAATGGGAAATGCAACCACCAAGGAAAATCTTAACGTGAAAGAAACCGATTAAGAAGCCTTATAAAACGAAATCAACTATCATCTAACTAGAATAGTCAGAGCAAAAGTTGAATGGACTTTCATCAATTATTTCCTGCTAATTAAATTATATATGCAAATAAATATGCATCTAACTAAGACCATGATACGAAATGGCACTTGCATTGGAAAGGAAGGTAAACCAGAAATGTCCTCAGTCTAAACATGCTCATGTCATAATCCTTATGTATATTCATGACAAAAATGATGGAAATCATTGATGATTTAGTGGTTTCGAAAATGTTTGAATTACAATGTTTAATGAGATTCGTTTTGAAAAAAATACGGTCATGTTTCGTATTACATTCTAATCTCATTTCAATTGTTGTTGTGTCGCGATAAAGTTCAAAGAACTTTACTATAAGCTACACAAAATGGCTTGGCTTAATCAAAACAATTTAGCAATGTTTTCTTTGTGTCACTTTATTCCGTCATTCTCCTGATTTAAGTTTGTTGTTCAATAAAAAGATATTTCTTGCATGTAATTGTAGATAATTGAAAATGCCATCCCCGTAATAAGCACTATTGAAAAAATGTCTTTAGCAAAAAAAATGCCTAGATTATGACTGACACAATTATATCCAAGTCATATCGAAATGAATAGGTGAGCTTTTTCTAAGCTGTTGATTATATCTTGTAACCAAAGTTCAGTTCTATGAATGTTTGTTTGGAGTAAGTTAAGAATTTTTTGAGTATTGTTTTAAGAGAAATCTCAGATGTGTAAGAACCGTTGTTTTTGTTTTATTTACTTATCGAGATAATGACTATAAAGATAGTTCTTATACGAAACAACTTTCAACAAGAAGGATGTTGATGTAGGCGCACAAAGTGTAGATATTATTATCAATTTTCAACACACTAACTATTTATATTTATGTTTCAGATGATAAACATATTTGCAGCTCTTCGACACTAAGGATACATAGTGTGACCCTTGGTAATTTCAGAATAGAATTTTTCGAAAAAATTCGTTAAAAGATACCAGGAACTAAAAAGTAAGCTCACTCTCACATTTTGTTTATATATCCAAAATTATTGTTACTTACACGTATAAATCAGAGTTATCACTATAAATTTAAATAGATACATTTTCGCGGTACTCGTTTGTTATCCCACTCGAAAGCACTGTGCACTCTGCGACACGAAATATCCACAAGGACGAACGAGCGCTAAGAAGTCACCAGCGCGTTCGACCGCAACGTATTAAACACTCTTCGCGTTAACGAAGTATTCTTAAGCTTTTTCTGCTCGTTCAGAACTGCTGTTGTTGCCACAGCCGCCACCGACAACCGCTACAGACAATAATAATAATAATGAGACCAACAACAAATCAAATTAACCCGAATTTTTCACTACAAACATCAATTAAATTGCCATTAACATGAGCAACTGGAAGCCTTTTCAACCCGTCCGAAACACACTTCTTCTGGCATCAACAGCTCCAATACGATCGCCAACAATTTGCCACTTTTTCTGCTTGCGACCTCGTACAAAAGATAGAAGATACTGTGAACTATCTTACGTCCATTCACTGATTGTGCTTGATGCCAGCCTCAACATAACACATAAGCACGCTTTTATTTCTTTTGTTGCAGTTGAAACGGTTTTCTTCTTCGAACCTTTACTGCATTTTCAAATTTTTCGTACGGTACTAGCGTTTTTGGTTCTGTGCCACAAACAGATATTTCAATTGCTTTCTTATTCTGTTCACAGTTGAAAATAATTCAAAACACAGATAACTTTACGATTTATTAATCGGACAACAATTAGCACACGGAATATGTTCGCGAAATTATCTTTACCATTTAATTAAATACTCGCAACTTCACTAGTACTTTTTTTAAAATCCAAATTAACATTTGTGCGCTAGTAAGGATGCCGCTGATGGTGAAACGCGCTATATAACACTTCATCTACGGTTGCGCGTCTGAATTAAACTGCGCCGAGCACCTGTCCTCACTCAAGATACTCAAGATATCTGACCACAAGCCCAGCTTGCCGCAGACTCCACTATCCGTGATTCAATTCGTATCTGCACATAATTATTTAAGCTGGCTGCTGGTAAGCCGCTGAAGACACAACTCGCCCCAGGAATATACAATGCAGTAGAATTTATTCGACATGGTCATGAGAGGCAAATGAAAATCCCCAAAATTATAGAATATGACCTGACATGAGAAAAAATTGCCTGATTTTATGATATGAATATTAATTAAGTGGTCAAACATGCTGCAAGACAAAAATGAAAAATTCCAAACGAACAAAATTAAAATTAAGATTGTGACCTTGTCGGAAGGAGCCCGCCATCGCAATTCGACCATTCGCACCTCTTCAAGCTCTACTGTTCCGACCATGCATGCATGTGAGCCTGGAGGGTTTGCTTAAGTATTTTACCTGAACATCCATTTCACATAAATGAGCAAATTTTTGCGTAATATATAGTTATTTGCGAAATATCGACATATGGAATGTATTGTCTTAAAAGCGCGATAAAATTGGTGTATGACAACCAGAGGTCATAACGTGAAATTTTTGAAATTTTTCATAGCTCATTTGAAATGGTGAATTCTTTTTAAATCGTTTTTTTGTGTACTACCTACACTGAAGTTCAGATATTTAACACTACATATATCCAATGCGTGCAGCTCAGCAGGATACGTTTGATGGGTTGTCTTTTTTGTTTTTACGCTCACACAGATATTGTTTAAAGGTTTATTGTGAGTTCGTCCCTTTCATGACTTTCATTTCGTCCGCATTTTTTTATGCGCTACGAAATTCTGCTGGTGTCTTATATTTTATCAAAAACATCCAGGCTTACTGTGTTTTTGAGATATTTATCAGCATCCTAGTGGTTAAGCCGTTCGTCAGGCAAAATAAAATGTCACATATACAGTCGTGGCCACAATTATTTAAACAACGCAAATCACAAAGAAAAATTTGAATGAAATCAAAATAAATACTTCAATTTTTATTACAACAAAATGAATTTTTTTCCAGATATTCTTTGGCAAATTCATATTTACTTGACAAAAGCAAAATTGAAACAAATCATTACAGAACAAAAATAAAAAAAACTATGTGACCAAAATTATTTGCACACACTAAGAAATTTTTTCCAGAAAATTAACGATAATTCTTCGGCTTTGCTCCGATCAGTGATTTCATTGTAATAAACTAGTTAGTGACAGTGGAAATGTCTAGAAACGTTGAACTTTCAATTCAAAAGCGGGCGGCAATCGTTGCTGAGTTTTATAGCGGTATTTCCGCTAACGAAACTGTCAAAAAAATTAAATGTCACAGGCGGAGCGTTTGTAACCAGGCAAAAAAACAACATGTAACTGGCAGTGTTAAAAATGTAGTAGGAAGCAGTAGAAAGTAGGCAACAAGTTAAAGGGAAGATACTGTAGTACGTCGGTGTATGCAGCGAAATAGTCGCGAAAAGATCAATAACATAATAAATAGTATTAAGGAGAACATAAATGACTAAATCAGAAGAACAACAGTTTGGTGAAAACATTCTGAAGCAAGAATAAAAGCATACGTTGTCCTAAAACAGCTGTTCATCTCTCGAATGAATCGGGAAGTTTGCCTACAGTTTGCATTTGGGCACAAAAATAACCCAGTCGAATTTCGGAGACATGATGTTGGGCAAAAAGTCATGAAATGGTCTCCACAAAGCCCTGCAATAAATGTCATTGAACATATTTTGCATTTGATGAAATCAGCAATTCGTCAAAAAATTGGAAAATCGGCAGCTGAAGCCTCGGAAGACATCTTAAATACATGGCAGGTCGTATCCATCGAAACTATACAGAATTTAGTTGATTCAATACCAGCAAGACTCGATGCGGTTATTCGTGCCAAGGGAGGCAGCACCTAATACTTGTAATGGTCACAAAGTACTCTTTTCCATTAAGGCTAACAATTAGTTTTAACTTTTTCGACGATTTTTCGGAAAAACGAGGCGGAAACCATCCATTGCATATAACTTTGGCCACTTAATTTTTGTTTTTATTTTTGTTCTGTAATGTTTTATTTCAATTTTGCTTTTGTCAAGTTACTATGAGTTTGCCAACTAACTAACTAAAATTTCATTTTGTTGTAATAAAAATTGGAGGAGTTATTTTGAATTCATTCAAATTTTTCTTCATGATTTGCGTTGTGTAAATAATTTTGGCCACGACTGTATTTGGTGGAAATTTTTATGTGTATACTTACTTTTGTCTCAATTTTTTTTATACAGAGGGTCTAATTTTCAAATTGCAAGCGAAAAACTGAAGCAATAACATTTTTTTGGTTTGGAAAACAGCTTCATTTCAGAAGGTGACAAAGTTTCGGATGCAACACCCAACAACGTACAGAACGGTAGCCAAAAAGCTTCAACACCCCCCCCCCCCCTCTAAAGTACCATTGAATCGGAATAAAAGTCAATGAAACGGTCTAGCATTCCTAGAAAACCGAGCAGAACTAAGGCTAGATGCACACTATAAATATTATGGTAGAATACATTTTAGAAACTCTGTTCTACAAATAGCCAACAGTACATATGAAAATGGCTTTTCGGCAGCCCTAATTTGGATTAATTCCACATTATCAAAATTACTAAAAGATTCTTAATAAATTTTCTTGATGAAAGTATCAGCCATCAAAATAGTAAGAATAGTTAGCCAATAGAGCATTCCAACAAAACAAACAAGTATTGCATCCTGGATCTTGAACGTGCAAATAGTGGATATATTTATGAAACCATAACAACCAATTATTATTGGTTTCTTTGCAGAACTGAAAATGAATCGCAGAAAATTCTTATTCAATGTGTCAGATTCAAAACTGAATCACTATTGGGTGTGAATCACCATTTATAAAATAAGTCACCGTTGCTGGATACGTTTCACGCACTGTTTCTGACTGAGCATAATTTTTACATAAATTATTTTGGATTGTACTTATTTATTGATTTTTATACATTTAAAAAAATACTTTTGGGACTACCTATCAGCTTCATGGTCAATTAAAACAAAATGATAACTTGTTTTCAGGATTGATATTATCAAATGTATGAAACTTTGCCCAAAAGAACCATCAATACATTTAATTGTCGCTACTATTCAATTTTGTAGTCGTTAACTTGTTAATGCCCTCTTTATCACCAAATAAACCACGGTACATACTTCACAACCAATTATCATGAATTTTTCAACAACTCATCCCGACATTAAATTTTGTTACGAAATAAAATCATTCCCGGATACCCTTTCTGGGTCAACATTTTACATTTTCTGGTTCGGCCATTCACTTCTTGCATGGTTAACGGAATTCCCAGTAAGATTCTCCCTTTTCTTTCCCAATATACTATGTTTTGGATACAAACCCACCTGGGTATCATTTACAATATCAAGCCCATTAAGGAAATGTCGCGGAAAGGTATTTAAGGTTTTTATCAGCATGAATTGGCCCACTATGTAAATTGATATAATATGTTAATTGGCATAATATCCGTTTGAGCTTGAAACCCCTGCTTTGGTGATGAAGATATTACTTGCGCAACACCATCTTTTACTGCAATGCATACAATTTAGGTCAAAAAGGTGGTATATTATCACGAACACTTTATGGAGCGAAAAGAAAATTCTTTAGTGAAAAAAGTTGCATAGTACAACTTTGGTAAAGACCGATGCATTTCCTATATGTATTTCTTCTGGGATCTCATCCAAAGATAATACATATTTATAATATTTCGAAAGTACGTATTTGAGGGTCTTGTAAAAGTATTTGGTGAATGTTATTATCGATCTGCGCAAAAATGAGAAAATCGTCGTGAGTTCCCAAACACATGAATCTTCGCGGAATTTGAACCTTTTCTGAAATGAGTAAGTTGATGAGTAAATTGCCGAGTGTGTATGGTTCCATTTTATGCTATTACTCTGGAAACAGTTTTGAACCCGTTTCAACAAATATTCGTTACCAAATTGGATGTACCGCCAGGCGAACATATCCAATACAATTGAGATGGTAGTCCTTGCACCCAATTCAGTGATGTAAGCAAGCTGAATTATTCAACAAAATGTTACATAATCGATAATTGTTTTAAAGTCTTCTCTTTTCGGAAACAAAATCGCGGAACAAATAAAAATTAAATCTTAGCTAAAAAAAAAATTTCAAGTTTAATTTTAGTTACTATTGAGGATTTAAAATTTTTTTGATTGCCTACAATATTCATAGAACTGTTCCAGTTTGTATTTTGCCAAAAACTTCATTTTGCATTACTTGTTACAGATCATCTTCTGCAAGGAATGGTTAAGAACATACGTAAATCGAAGAAAAAAATAATTTTTGTTTTTTTTTACATTTTTGCGCAAAATATTGAACTACGCAAATTTTTTCTGAGATCCTTAGCTTCCAGCTCACCATTTTGAAATGTGCCTGAAATGTTGTAGTTATTTAAGTTTGTTACTCTTTTTCATAACTGCGCAAAACATTCTTCATGCGATTTAGGTCAAAACAAAAGACTTAAGCTGGTAACCTGAACATTTAATTCTTTCACTTAGTTTCACGGGATACACTTTCGAATGATCATGTGAACCATTTTCACAGTTTTTCTACTAGAAAGAAGACGATGTACCTTCTGACGACTCAATCTAAATAAAAGATGCACTGCTGTATCTTTCTAAAGACATGCCGTCGCTTCAATAACTCTATCATAACTTTATTAATTATTAAATAAAAACTTTGGTCGAAATTTAAATCTTAAGATACATTTCATCGAATACTTCCAAATTTTTTCAACTACTTCTGCAACTTTCGTGAGAACCTCTTAAAAAATTGAGTTCACAATAACAACAATATAAGTTAACCATTCAGAGAGAATTGGCATTGAAATTTAGCCTCGAAATACTATCTGCTAGTTTTTTTTAACCTTACTATTTCACTATATCTTTTGTTCTTTGAAGTTCTTTTCAGCTGAATGCATATCTTTTTGGGTGTTCTTTAAAAGTAACTATTCATTCCAATAAGTTTATTGATGAATAGCATCAAAATCTTTGATTTATCGATGTTCAGCTCGTATATCAGCTTCTAGTTGTTGTTTTTTTGCATTGAAATGCTAGATATTCGGGAAATATATGGCTTTACGAACAAAGAAAGGAATCCAAGAAAAGATATAGAGAATGATAAATTAAGTGACCTATTTAGGAGCTGTTTATTGGGACAATGTTTGCTTGTGACATAGTTTTAAAGGACTGAAATAATCAATCATACCATAGTAAAAAGTAAAAAGTGACTCAGACACTGTTCGGTCAATACAGTTATTTAGCATTTGAATTTAGTTTTTTGAAAGTTTTGTGGAAAAAGTAGAAATGAGATAATTGAATCATAGGATCACGTACCATCAAAATTACTCTATATGGAGTCTATTTTTTAGATACCAACAATACAAATTATTTATTAATATGAATATTTAATTTTCATTGAACCAACCATAGTCACAGATAAGAGATTATTCGATTCAAATAATCAGCGAATTCCATTCAACTTTTTTCTCAAAATCCCAAAACAAATTTTCCATCCAAACATTTTCGGTCAGAATAAATGAAAATATTTCTAACTTTAATATAAGTCAAAACAATTTTATAGCGCGTTTTCATTGAAATGTCTCTTGACAAACAAAAGGGAACGACCGTTAGCTTTTATTGCATCAACACGTTTTTCAAAAACTCCATTTGCAATAAATTGAATTGCCAAAAACCTATTTTATTAACAAAAGTTTTAATCCACTGACTAATCATTCAATGAAGAGCAAGTCGAATGTATTTGCTTTTTGATTTTCATATAAGGCTTTGACTTTTGTATTACGACGCAAAATCAAACAGATTAAAATCTATATTGATGTAAAGAATTTTCAATCTTAATTTCGTCATCGAACACCTATAAATTGCTTATTAAAACCGATGAAATTCGGATGTGTTTATTTGTGAGCCTTGAATAAAATGTATTCACATTAAATTGTTATGATACCCGTTCATAATTTTGAACGCAAGCATGACCTGGTCATCACCAATAAAAATTCGATGAAAAGAAATCCAATAAATGTCTTCCGAAAGTTGAAGATCCTTGTTTGAAAAAGATGTAGAATGTGTCGTATTAAAAATGCTGAAAGAGAAATTTTTGTTGACGTCCAGCAAATGAAAGTGGGTAAATCTTATTTTCTGCTCGGAGAAATTAGGTATACATTTAAAAATAAATTAAATAAACATCAGAAATATTTAGCAAGTTCAATACAAGATATCTGATCAAGTCTACAAATTAAAATGGGCCACAAAATACATTGAAAATGAATGTTGAAACCAATTTTTCGATAGGATTTGAAAAAAAGATATTCAAATCAAATAAGAAGAATGAATGTCTCTTTCAAATATTTTCTACATGTTTTTCAATTTGAAATGCAATTCTATGGCAGTTTTAAATTAATGTGTAAGAGTCAAATATAGTAGCTAAGCTAAGCTTATGTGCATAAGTAATTTTGGTAAAATAAAATTGACTGTATTGAAAATGTGCATTTCAGATCTTATAAGCTTTTTTTAAAAAAAAAAATTAAGTAAAATTTGTAAATACTAAAGCTGTTTTCAATTCAATCATATTTATAAAATTCATTCTCCAATACTTATGAACATAGCTCCATTTTAATTTTGATAGGATAACAAACAATTTTACTGCCAATTTATTATCTCAAAATACTGTTAAGCCTGTTATCCGAAAAAAAATACATGAACAATAGGCAAAGACAAAGCACGCTTTAAAACGGATTTATTATTACCCAAAAATTCCGAATACATTATCATCTTATGACCTCTTCCAAGAATATTTTTTTGCCAATTGAAAACCCACCTTTCAGCTATTAATTTGAAAAGTGTGGTCAAGAACTGTTTGTAAGAACCATTGACATTGCTTTGCAACTCTCTTCAAACTCCATTCAGACAAATTTACAACAACATATTTTTTTGTAATTTAAACGGAACTCTGCCAATTATAATGTAATCACTATTTAAATTCACACTTTTATCTTCAGACAACAATTTACTTATTTGGGTCATACTATTCTTACAAGCAGCATCCATAAATTTATTGGATAAATAACGGTTTGCAAAATCATACAAGCTTGAATATAATTACATTAATTTCTGTTGAAATTGCCGTGACTTTATATTACTGTCGGTCATCAATATAAATCTGTTGCGATTAAGCAATTACTCAAGAGTTCATGCACTTTTTAGGTCATTGTAAATAAGTGTTGATTCAAGTGAGGACTTTTAAAACATTTTTCTTTGGTGCCATTTCCTATATAATTCAATATAATCATGAATTTATATATCATTGCTTATCAATATCAATATTATTTTGGACACACAAAATGAGCATAAGATTAATTCATCTTGGCTGTGTCGTGTTTTTAACGCAGAAATTAATTGGGAATTTACATCAGAAAGATCTGATACATCTCATAAGGATTGTCATTGATTTTTACTGAAATTCGAATCAACTTTTAGAAAGGAAACCCAATTTTATTATATATAAACACATTAAATGATCGCTCTTGTTGTATAACATTCATGTGAAATGTATGGCTACTGACAATAATAAATTTATTAGTTCTCTTACTTATTCACATATTATTTTACAGAAACGTACTTTCTCTTGATGGCAGTCTTTTCATTTTGCAAATAAATTTAACATGCAAGCTGGTAAAGCCGAATAAATTTGATCAATTAATACTAGCAGATTCAAAAAGGGATGAGAGTCTAAAGTATATTTTTAGGGTCTTTCGTCCAAATCTTTTGTATAGCTTGAAAATGAAAGATAGATCTATTTTCGTACAACACTCACTTTAGATGACCCATTCTTTCATGGTGAGGATGAAATAATACTCCTAACATAAACCTGGATCATATATTTTCAATTTAATTTAGATATGTTTATGATTTCACAATGAATCTTCTAGACCAGGGTGGATCTGTTTTCAGGTGGCTGTTAAGGGGGGCTACACTGATTTTTGCAGGAAAAGTTGTTTACCGCACGAACGTTTATTACCCATTTCTTCCTAAATTTTACGTCTACCCAGCAGAAAACGCTCTTTACGGAGTGTAAAATATACAAATTGAACCACTTTATTGATTTTTATATTATTATTAATTTATATTTATTGCTTAGAGGTTTTTCGCTTCAATATTTTCTAATGCGTCCTGTTTTTATATTCTTTTTATGGTCATCTCATTTTACAATTTTTTGTTTCCTTTAAATAAACTATAAACTCCCCCTCTGAGAGTGATGAACTATGGAATAGAATTATTGATTGGGAAGTAGAATAATGAAGCACCCAAATGAATTGAAAATAGTCAAAATTGCAAATCAGTGATGAATGACTAACGAAAGAATAATAAAATAAAAAATAAAATTAAAAGACATATGGCTTGTGAAATATGAGTAATAGAGTTATTGCAGGATATTTTTTTTCAAAATAGACAGATAATATGGTGTAGAAAGAAAAATAAAGGAAGTTTCCATGACGATCGCCTTTTTTCTCTGTTCAGTAAGTAGTGGGCACCTAGTCTGATATAAGAAGTAAAGCTCCTAACCATGCATATTATGCGTTATGGCACATGTTAGGTATATGCAACTGCATCAATGCTTGACCAATTCACGTAGTCCAGATTAATGTGCAGCCACCCTAGAGGTTTATAGTTCGCGCATATTTTGTTTCTATTTTGTTGGCAGTTCAGAGCCCAAGTATAATAATAAAAACTTACACTCGGTATGACCTTGAATCGTCATTATAAGATGTTTTGCGTACGAAAGGAAGGTATTAGGTAATTGATAATTGATTGGCTTTCGATATAATGTTTCATGTAATCCGGCTGTTTAAAGTCTAACAAAGATGAATCGCGACCGCATCCCGCTGAACTGACTACAAGTAATCACAAGCACCCTTCTAAATCATCGGGGGCCTAAACGTATTCATTGGTGCGACAAAATGACCAATATTTTGATTGAATAAGCATTGGAATGCTTAATTTTTATTTTCAATCTAGACTCTAACAGAAACCATAACAAATATGATAAACTTCAAAATACTCACTTCAAATGCGATTTGAACCTATTAATATGTATTTATTCATAAATTATCATATCGAAAATTATGACTAGTACAATTTTTCGACAACCGTAATTAATTTCTTGCCATTCGCTTTTGGAAATGTTCAACTCAATACTATTGGACATCAACTTTTTATTTTCTGACCTCCAGAAATCAATTTATCATTCATTGACAATCCGTTAAGTCTGCAAAATGAAAGTTTCCTAACAATACATATGCAATCAATTGTCTAGTTTTTGGAAATCATACATTATTATTTTTTATTTCAGCTGTAAACACTCCGCAGATATGGTATCCAAGAGATGATACACTGAATACTTGCACAACATTTTCTTCCATTTTCCCCTAATTCACACTTCCCTTTAATTAATACGAGCGAATAAATTAAAACATTCTTGTGTTTTACATTAAATCTTTCGTAAACCAGCAAAATTGCCTAATGTGTAGTATTTAAACATGTTCCTCTGACACTGAATCCATCTTTGACCTTGTGTAAAAGCTACTATCATATACGCATTATACACCGTACGTTATACGTTATATACTTCAACGCTCATTAAACATAATCCATTTGTGGATAGGTCTTATGAATATTCATTAAAGATGTCTAAATGTTTCCTGGGAACAATAAAATGATAGGCAAATACCAAAAAATCATACTAAATTTGAGTGGTTTCAAGTGTTACTTGATATCTATAATTTAGTCTATGTGAGATTTGTTTTAGAAGTTTTTACTGAATTTTAGCAATATTTATGCTAATTTCGTAGGAATTTATCAAAACAGGAAATATTCGCTGGCAGGTTATTACGACAAAGCAAATTATTTTTATAAGTTTGAAAGGGATTTTTTCAGTGATGTGTGATCTCAAGATTTATTATCAATCGTTTGCATAGATGTATTTTTAATAAAGTGTTGATGGTCACTATGGGCTAAATCTATCAATTTACTGTTGTAAAGTGCATCCGTTGCACAACATTCAATGATGGTTTCATATTGCTTTTGGAAAAATATGATGAGTGAATGTTTTACTGAAACCAGTAAAGAAATTCCAATAGTCTGGGCATTTGGCATTGATTGGTAAATTATAGTTTGATGATTTTCACCGTATAAACTCTGGCTATGAGTCATAAATGATTATTTTTATGTCACATGGGGTTTCTTGTGTTATCATGGCAACCAGCAACTAGAGTTTACATCTGAATGTTGAATTGAAAACATGAGTATTATAAAAGCAAGTGTTTTTGTAGTAATTTTTGCACAAAACGATTCATGAAATCGTGTTCTTTTTTCACATCTTACTCATTACTTATTTTTAAACATGAATGGTCGCCCTGCAAAATAATTCTTGAAGCAAGACTTAGTTACGACAAATTGAACAGAAATCACTCTTAAGGCACTTGTGTATTGTGATGAACTCGTGCAAACGAAAATATGCTTCCTGCTGGGATGACATGACGACTGCCAGCAACCCCCGTTGTCGACACTAGATAAACTGGTGCTTATGCCTACGATCGTTCAGAAAGGATCGTAGATACATCTCACCTAGCTGCTGCTTAATTTGAGATGACATTATCTTAGAAATATTAAATAATCTATTCGCTTCTCTTGTGGAGAATAATAGGATTTCCTGGTATTTTTTTAACGTTTTAATCTTCAAGTTTTGAAGCGACAAGAAAATATTTTTAGCATTGTATTTCAGCACACTGAATCAGTCTAAAATATTAATTTCATATCATATTATGATTAGCAAAATCTATCAATACATTTACTACAAAAATTAATATATCTCAATTTTTTACGTTTCCACTTGAAATCATTTTATTCGAAAAAGCCCAGTTCTTTTTACTCAGTGGCTTTATTTACAGCCGCTTCCTTTAATTCAATACATGTTCTGCCGTTTGACCGTAAAATGGCGATACATTTTTTCTGGAAGTATGGAATTATTTACTAAAGTGCCAAAGCCATGAATTATCTCTTGATTGACACCGTTTTCTCCAAAACCAGTGTGTCGTTTGCCATGGTTTTTGTGCATTTGTATAGTATCTCACCAAAATTTAAAATTGTAGAAATTAATGGCGTCATTTTTCTGTTTGCCCTTATGAACGAAATCAACAACAATTTCTTATATGTACTAGAGAATATTCTTTGTCTGAATAAAAGATTCAATAAATGAGTGAAAGGTGCTTAATTTTGTTATTTTGTGGAGTGCCCAATTTCACATAATATGCGGATTTGCACGCGGTAAGTCAAGGAAGCCACGTGGTCAAGAGATAATAAATGGCGGCTCTGGAGCTCTTATCGTTCGCACGTTTTTTCCTCGTGTTTGCATTTTTTATCGTGAAAGGGTTTGATACAAATAGAGTAAACGATATTACTTCATAAAAATGAAGTTGGTGTGTGCACGAAAAAATTTGCTTGCTACAAAAAAAACTATTACTAATTATTACTAATTTTGTTTGGTTATTTCACACCTATCATTATAAGCTATTTCATACTTTATTGTTATATCATAACAAGCTCATTAAATCTTTTTTTCATGCCTACTGAAAATATTCCAAAAATGTTTGCCCGACAGTTTTTGATAATATCCGAAATATTAAAGAATTTGTTTGTCAAAACTATTATAAGTTCAACCGCTGCTGTTATTTTTTTTTTACCAAAAGTTCAGCAATTTTGTAATCAAATTTCATCTTATGACACCCGCGAAAAAAACATAAAATTACATACGTATTAAACCTTTTTCCTTTTTTAACCGGTAAGCAAGTTTTAAATGGCATAAAAAGAATAGCACATTAATATTTATCGACGCAGATACAGGAAATTGTGTCGTTAATATGTATAAAATGTATTTTATATCTCAGTTTAAACTGAAGATCGTTTACTGAATGAATTGAAAACAAATTTAACAAAGTCATTGAACAGTATTCGTTTAAAATGCTTTTTTCGTTTTGCTGTTGGTTCTTTTAATACGGTGTCTTTCCTTCATGTCTTGAAGTTAACACGTAAGAATTAATTTTATGCCGTAATTACAATATTTTTATTGTGGAATAAAAACCAGGTGAGAAATCGTTGGAGTAGAATTCAATATATTGAATTTTATTCCAAAAAGTATTTTCAGAGCATGGTAAAATAATTAAAAGTAACTTTAAATTACTTCTAACGAAGATGCCGTAGGAAACAATCAACAAAAATTTTGTATCATCTAATAAGGAAGTTATTTTGCTTCCAAAAAATGAGAGAAATTCTTTCATTGTTTGTGACAAAGAATTTTCATCGTTTCTTCTAGGGCGAGAAAAATTTAAAAAAATTAGACTCTTGCTACAGTCTTCGGGGTGAATCGGTACCTTGAAAATGCAAACTGTAGTAGCAATATAGCTTTAGCAAGCGGTTCATCCTACTTGTAAGACCAGAGACAACTTAGATAATAAAATGTGCACTTCATAAAATAATGCTCCTAGTATGAGACTCGGTGCAAGTAGTGTTTGTTTTCACGGAGAATCGTGAGCAAAAGAAGAAGAAAACTGTTGAAGTATGATTGTGGAGTAATTAGGCGCAATAACTGCATATCACTGCGATATCAACCTGCAGAGAACCTACTGCACCATTCTATCTTTAACAAGACCTCTCACTACAGATTTTACCCGAAAAAGAACCGATACCAATCAACATTAAGATGAGAATAAAGCGCAACTAACAAAGACCTTTTTATCTAAAACTAGTGTGCTCCGCCCCCTACTCGCTTCGCTCGTGACGAGATTCAATAAACCCGTGACTCGAATCTCATTCAAACCCGTGACTCGAATGCCATAGCCGATAAGTCTTGAGTTTGGCATACGTCGCTCAACGTGTTTATGGTTTATTTACTTCCATTCAAACCAGCGAATCGAACGCCGTAGTCGATAAATACTTGACCTTTGCGTCAAATATTTTTTTTATAGTAGAGAGATGTCGGTTTAAAATGTGCATTATCAGCTCAACATTAAAATATTTGTTTTCAGTGGCAACGAACTACCACGAAAAACTAAAATAAAAATCGACACATATTCCAATTAAAACCGTGTTTATGATTCAGGTTTTTTTTACATATTTCATATATTTATCTGCAGATACATATGAATTGTCCAAATAAAAATGCAAATCTCATAAAGAAATTATTTAAATCACAGCTTGAACTCCGGATGAGAAGCAATTATTTGTTTGCAATTTATTTGCATTAATTTTATCAGAAGTTCAATGATTGCCATTACTTCATGAAAACATTTGAATATTTCAAATTTCAATAACTGTGTACACTTTATTTTATAAAATTTTCTTTTCAAAGAAATGCAGTCACTTTTGATTTTAAGAAATGGTAATGCTTTTCGACTGTTTCAGGACCCTAATTTGTTACTACAAACAAAAGTTTTCAGACAAACTTAACTATTTTTCGTTGCAAAAATGATTTGCAAATTACATAAATTGCCTGAATTCAGATAATTGTGACTTTCTTATTTATATTCGTCAACTTCAAATGGAACTAGCAACAAATACAAGTAGGTCTTAGTGCAGTTTTTTTGAAAACTCAATTTTGTAAATAATCAACATATATGTTTCATAATTTTGGTGGAAATCTTACCATATTTTCAAATTAACTTATGATATGCATAACCATTCCATTTATTGCTATCTTGGATTATTTTACGCAACTGGAAATACAAAAATCAAAATTTTCAGTTCATCAAATTCAAGGCAAACATCAAACACCAAGAATTTGATGTCAACGATTCACGATAGCATCTATCTCTTTGTGTACACAATCAATCTATTTTCATTCAGAAATATTTTAAAAAACCATAAAAATATTCACTAAATTTGGAACCAAAATATTTCTACTTAACCCGAAACAGATCAAACACTTAAGCTAATCCCGTGGCGATCGTAAAAAAGTAGTAAAATGTGATACTTCACCTAAAAAAACAAAATTTTGTTATTCACATTCCAAATAATTTGATATTTGTTTGTTTGTTGATAAAGATTATATGGTTGAAATTTTACTGTAGGTTTTCAATAGAAAATCGAAGTTATATATATTCACGGTTTTATATCGGGAAATCTACATTAAAATTGTGTGGGTCCTAGATTATAAATTTATTTAGATTTATTTATTTTAATTTAGAAAAAAAATTATGCGCCATATTGAATAAATTCACAACGTTCATGGTAGGCACTCTATAAAAAATTAATAAGATTCATCAAAATGAATTTTTAAACTATAACGCTAGATATTTACAAATTCATTACAAGAGTAGAGGGGACTTATCTGGTGCTTCGAAGATGTATTTGTCATTATACTGTGGGGAAAAAATTATCATCTTACATGCAATGCCAAAACCACATTCACATAAACCCGATGAGAGCTGCAAAACGGAGTCAAAATCATGATAAAATATTTAAACTTAATTAAAAAGAATATGTCAGACTTTCCAATGAAATAGTTTTTATGTTTTAAATAGTTTTGACCGAATTGGACCTTTTTTTTTGCACCACGAGAATTGGAAACTTGAGTCATATTTTGGGCTGCAAAATAATTTCAAAAATTGAAACTTTGTATCCGTGTTGCAAAGTTTAAAACTTGAATGGAATAATAAGAAATTTGTTTTCCTTAGTATTTTAGGTTTTGATTTTCAGAACAAAAAAAAATTGATCATTTTTTTCAATAGAAGGAAAAGAGATATCATTTTGAAATTTTGTGCATATATTAATTGGTACTTTAGGTGTACAAAAATATTTTTTTTAAATGTTTTATTGCTTTTCAACTATTATTTTTTTAAAAAAACATCAAAAAATGACGGCGGACGTGATTCCAGGTGACTGGATCATTTGGAGGAAAATAAAACGCCAAAATAATCCTTGTTTAAGTGCCTATGTCATTTTCATTGAAAAATAACAGAATTTTTGAGGGTGGAAAATTGAGTGAAAATCGGAAAATTTGATATCGATCATAATGATTCTGCTACCGGCTATAGCCATATATGTATGTGTACAACAACATATTGAAAAACCGGAGTGATCGGTTGAATATTTTTATTTAAATCATGCCCGCCAACTTAAAAAACATGAATTCAAGAAAATCAACTTTACTTTTTCTTACGATTTTTTTAAACGGTATATACCTCTATTCTGCTATGCTTGGGCTATCCTCTCTCTTTTTCATACAGCTCCTGACTAGTTAATGATGCATTTCTGCGTGTTGTTCTGACTTTTTGAAATATTGTAACCAAAAAGACCTTTTAAATTGAAATAATTCTGCGAGTTCAAATTTTTGAAACTAAGTCAATTTATTATTTAAAATTTTATTTTATTCCCTTGAAAATGATCTTGCTTTGAATTTTGAATTATCCAAGGCGATTTTTTTACACATATTTTTGCCTACGTTTGCGTTTTTAATATTTTAACCTCTTTGTTATGTCCTTCGTTACATTCTCCCTTATTTACGTTCTCAAATCCTGACTTGATTATAAAAATCAGAAATCATGATTGTTCTTAGCCAATGAGATAATGTTTTGAAGTACAATTGAATCAACAACAGTAACTGAATAAATAAGTAAACAATAATATGTTTCCCCCATTTTATTGCGCTTATTTTAAGTTTTATTTACGACTATTGGATGCAATATTCTCATTCTTTACATTTTTATCAAATTCAAAATATTTCAATCCACACCGTCCATGCTTAAGCACCTTAATTGTCTGATTGCTTATCAGCCATGACATCAGTTTTATGTAAATATATCATATAATGTATCTATAAAATGTAACGATTGACCAAACAAAGATATAATTAAAATCTTTTTGGATTTTTTCTCTGACTTCTCGAAACTTTTTGACCAAGTTTCACATGTTTTGTAACCTCTTCAATAATTTTTCAATAAAAATATTTTTTACTTTACTGTTTTTTTGTCAATTTAGTTAAATATAGCTATAAATAATATATGCATTTTGCATCAGGCTTTTATTAAAAGCAGCTAATGCAACATTATTTATCGCCTATTAAATGGCATTTATCAATGTTGACGCGATTCGTTGCATTAACCTTTACGGCAGAATATTTTATAAAGTGCTGATTTTTGTGTCAAGATGAGAATGAATCGATTGAGAGTAGCCAACAGCGTAGGTGGAAATTTATAAATGATTATCTGCAAGGATATACGGTACAATATACAAAATAATTTGAACAGATTATTGCTTTATCGCGTGATATCTGTTCGAAATGAGACTCCACAATATATTGTATTTTATTATTCATATTCGAAAATATATTTTGTTATCTTGAATGGATTGAAATATGAAATGATCCAACAATTTTTGATCAAGCTGAAAAGATCATTTGAAGGTTAAAATATTTTTAAAGACTGCTAAGACTACTCAAAGTTGAGTAAAATACAATGATTTTGATTAAGCTATATTTATGCTGCCAAACTCTTAAAACAAAGTTTAATATAATTTTTTATCTGTTTATGTGATACCAATTCAAACAGCGTACACATTTTTCTAAAATAAAGGAACCATTTCAGCTCAACCATGAATTAATTTGCCGCCACCATTCAAAAATATGGAGGTTACTGCCTTAGGTCTTATGTTTTTTTTTGAGATAAATAGTTGTTTCTTTTGCAATTTGATGGTTTTATGATATGTTTTTGGATATTACATAATAGTTATCTTTGCATTGAAAATCATTTTAAAAAAACCCAATATTCTTTTCATATAAAACAACTTTGCCGTATTTTAAGAGATAACATGTTTATTCTAGTACCTGAATTGCTTACAAAACGACATGTTGCATTGAGATTTGCTGAACTATTCTCCCATCATCTAATTTTAACCATGTACATTTTATAAAATTGACTATCAACTATCCAAGTCCAATTTATTGGCGAAATACCATTTTTTTTAATTTATCAAAGTTTGCAAGCCATCGCGAACAAGACATCATCATCATGCGTAAACCATACACTCATCACCTGTTTAGAGCATTAGTGATTTCATAATTTTAATAGCTTCCATAATCGATTCAAATTATGAGACTCAATGCATTATTAGGACATTATTGAGGATAACCTGCTGTTAACTACACAAACTGTGATTTTAATGGTTATTGATGCGGAAACTATGACCTCTCGCGGCGACCAGAATATTGATAATTCAATAAAAATGATATATGCAGCTATTCTTTAGCCATTCCAGATCTAACGAGCTGTAGGTGGTTGCCGAATCTATGCTAAATTTTTAATAATCTAACGGTTCAGTTGATTGTATTGCCCATAAAAAATGATAAAGGAGTTCATCGAAATGCCATGCGATTGGTTCGTATAAATTATCGTTAAGTTTGTGTCGATAGGCTCTTGCTGCTTTCAATCATGATGGATTTATTCATGAACAAAACTACATATATATCTTTTTCGCCATTCATTTCGAGAGTTCATCTATTGAAAATTGCTTTTTGTGAGTATAATTTATGCGAGGTGTTAATCCAAATTGATTTTCATGTCCATATGAAAGAAATGTTTCAAAAAAATGTATCTTTTCATCATGACAAATGTTTATTCATTACTGAAAGGCTGTTAGCACATATTCAAAAGGACGGTAGTAATGAAAAATGGAATGCTTCACAAAACTATGCTGATAAGTATCATCAGTTCAAAGCCAATTTCGAAATATTTCTTAATAAGCTGATTTTGCACTAGATTATTTTATATTTTAAATTTTCAATTCGCAAAAATGATCTTGGAAGCAACGACAACCAGATAAATCATGATATGTAGAAGCACTTGTTCTTGCAAAACCATTTGACCACTGTTTGGTTTGTAATTGTTAAATAGGACTGTCAAATTAAAATAATTAATGGTTCATTAGTTGATTGGCATCTTTTTGAAATTTAAATAGCAACTTTGAGTTTGTGCGCGTTTTCGGCTCTTTGCAGATGTTCGATCAGCTGTCGGCCTCGTAGCCTCTCTTTCATTTCCCTTCTCTAAAATACCGCTTTCTTATATATATATATATATATATATATATATATATATATATATATATTATATTTGTGGTTGTATTGCATGTGCTCAGTGCTTCTTTAGACTTCTAAATATCAATTGCGTGTTTTTAAAAAAATTCTAATTTTTCATTTTTCAAACAATATTTATCAGCAAAATGGAACAAAAACTTTAAACGCTTTTTTCGCAAAACAACGTTTTTAACATGGCATAGGGATAATCTCTGGATCTACCGAACCGATTTTCGAAAGCTTTGATGCGTTTTATTTGTTAGAGTATATTACCAGAATATGACCAAAAAAAACAAAAATTTTAGCGTTAAAAAACTACGAAAAAATGTCGATTTTTGACATTTTTTCGCAAGTTCCCCTTCTTTTGACCTGATTTTTTGAAAACGATGGTGGATTACACTGTAAGAGAACTTTCTTTTTTTCGTCGTTGGGAGGTGAAAATCTTCAAAAGATGCCGATTTGCTCCTGCTTCTCGGTATGTCGGATTTTTACCGACTAAAACTACATCCGCCTCCTCCAAAAACTTTTCATTCATTACTTGCCTTATCCATGTGTAAAATATTTCCTGAATGCTTGTTTATTTAATTAGTACTTCCCTGACGATGTACATCAGTATAAGGGGTAGTACCAGTATCTCAACAATTTTTATTCAGTAGAGTTCAATATTTCCAAATTTGGTTCATTTTTGTAGAATAAATCTTAGCGTTTTTAATTATTAAATTGAGTTTCCAGTAAATGTAATCGCGGATCTATTTACACACATCGGATGTATGTATTCCTCGCTAAATGTTCGCTTTTCTCTGTCATTATAAATTTTCAAATTCCATTGAGCTATAACGGCCTTACTGAAATTTGCATCTAACATCTTCGCAACTTTCCCAACAAAAAAAAACAGTTATTATGATATTATTTTATGTTATTATATTATTCCATACAAATTCTCGATGTTTACCTGAAAAGTTTTTCGAAATCAATATAGTGTGTACACCGCGCCAGGCGGGCATGTCGTGCCTGGAACGTGATGCGGTTCAACCCCGCTTTCCAGGAACGGTATGCGGTTCAAGTCATGTCAATAGATGAAAGTGAGTCCGTTCAATGTGAGCGAGCCTAAAAGAGGCTGTCATGAGAAACGTCACAGCTTTTTGAAGTTAAATTTAAATTAATATAATCTATAACATTAAGCGCATCTTACTTAATAAGTCTTCACAATATCGCGCCGGCGCAATGTGTCAAACAGAGAAAGACGTCAATTGGCGTGCAGTTCACTTCAAAAAGAAAATCAAACGCGAAAAGAAATAAAACCGAACGACGTCACTGGCGAACGGAAAAAAATAATGTAGGTGCGTCAACTAATTGCAACCTGAAACCAGGTCTGTCAAAGCACCGTTCCAGATTTGACAGCTGGTCATTGCATTGCCGTGCAATTCTTGCATTCCGACGGGAGATCCAATTTGTTTTGTAGTTGGAACGAGCCAAGTGCGACATCGCGTTAAATGGCTTCGATTAACAATTTGTCCATGGACCGAGAGTTCCGCTACATTGTCCAATGGTTCAACGAATGGAGTGAACTGCAAAGGGAGGACTTCCTGCCAATTTTGATTGACTATTTGACGAAGGACAGCCCCGGCTCTTATGTGAACGGAATCGTTTCGGGGCTCGCCAATGCTGATTGTGCCGACAAGCCGCCCATGAGCTTGTTCCAATGCCGGGTGAGTGAACCGTGGCACACAGCCAGAGCTCATTTGCATGTCTCAACAACGGACGATCTAATGATACTTTCTACCCTTGATTTCAGGTGAAACTATTTCGCGAGTGGTCCACAAAGTGGCCCGAGGATCTCAAAACCAAACTGAAAGAGAAAGTGATTGAACTGGACGAGAAACTGGGCGAGAAGCTCCAAGAGGAACTGAAGACGACCGCGACCAATCCACTTACAAACGGCAACGGCGAGTCTGTTCTCCTCGACAACGCGGACGAGCTAGAACTAATCGCACCGGCGGCATCGGTGCCTCCTGTAATTGTTCCCGTTGTGAACGAGGAGATCTCACAAAACGCTTGAAGACAATGCTCCACTCTTTCCAACAACGAACATTCTTTCAATGAAAAACATTCCACGGAAAATTAATGTCATTTTAAGCACATAATCCGAAAAAGGATCATCCGTAACACTTCCGCGTACGTAACACAAGCTCACGCACACATGTTATTTTTCACGTAGTTCTTAAGGCAAAAGAAATGATTATTTCTACTCCAAATAACTTCAATTGATACAACTAACACATATATTTACAATACGCTCTGTACACGACGCAATAAGTCAAAAGTATAATAGTGGCAACTATTTACAAACAATCTATTTTTCTACTTTCTATATATTTTGCGTGTTTGGAAAATCTGAAAATCAATTGGAAATTTTTCTATTTTATTTAGTCATCTGATTAAAATTTAAGTAAACACATTATTGACATGACTTCGCAACATAAAACATGCAAAAAACTACAAAAAAATTGATTTTATACGACAAAAATGAAATGTTCAAATGAAAAGACTTCAATGTTTAGGTGATCATGACAATTTGATTGACTGTAAGATTCAATTGAAATGAATCTCTTTCATGGATATTATATTGAGTACTATATATTTTATTAAAACATACGTAGTAGTGTTTCAATTACGAGGGTCGTTCAATAAGCAACGAGACAAATTGATGTAGGTCAAAAATTGTTTTATAATTCAATACGAACCTGTTAGGATGTCAAGTTGGCATCCTTGTTATTACTTCTGATCAGCTGTTTGGTAAGATTTTGTAAACATGACGTATAATTCAGTTAGTTCAAGATGTCAAGTCCGATTGAGAATTGTACCGCGGAAGAACAACGTGTTGTGATTAGATTTTTAGTAGCAGGTATTAAAGGTAGTGAGATCCATGCAAGGATGTTAAAACTGTATGGCAACAAGTATTTAAACCTTTCGAACATTTACAAGTGGATGGAACAGTTTAAAAGTGGCCGCGAAAGTGATGGAGATGGACAGCAAACTGGACGACCGATACAAGTTGCAACTTCTTTCCTTGAATCTCGCATTGACGTTTTAATCCAAGGCAACAGACTGCGATTTTTTGGAAGAACAACGAACAATCAACTGTGACACATTCGCACTAAAGTTCGTGGACTTTTGACAAAATGTGTGATTTTGCTTCACGACAATGTACGGCCGTATACGGCACAGATAACTCAAAAATGCATTCAAAAACTGGGCTGACAGATTCTTTCATACCCTTCTTATAGCCCAGATCTTGCTCCATCCGATTTCCATATGTTTGGTCCTCTTAAGGAGGCGCCACGTGGCAAAAAAATTTGGCTCTAACGAAGAAGTCAAGATTCACGTACTAACTTAGTCCTGACAGCTACCAAAAGAATTTTATGCCACTGACATAAGAAAGTTAGAGGAACGATGGGACAAGTGTATAAGTGTTATCGGGAAATATGTTGAAAAGTAGCCAAAATTTTGTACTGATTGAATAAATGGTTTTAAACTACAATTTGTCTCGTTCCTAATTGAATGACCCTCGTACATCTATGCTCCGCTGAAAGGGTGTCTAGGCCAACGATGCGGTAACGATTTTATTTCGAGTTATGAGCCTTTTATCGGGTTTTGATTTGTTGATGGTACAGCTTCAACGTGGAATTTGTTCACTTCAAGTGGATTTATTTAGCTTCGGTATCTTGGTCCCACGATAACACGGCGCTTTCAGATTTTTTAATAATAATCGATACTTCAACGACCCAACACTGAATTACGAGAAGTCATGGCAATAAGAAACTTGGTTACTTCAATACAAACTCTTCGGACATTTTTTTGTGTAAATTTCATCTATTCTTCTAAAACAGTTCTTTTGTTTCATAGTATAAATATTACAACAAATTAAAATAAATCTACACAGTATCTTTTATCTCATCTGTTGTTCTGAATGATTTTATTATTCATTCGTTTATACCGAATTAGAAACTGTGCCATTACATTATTTTCACTGTGAGTTTTCCAAATGCCAACAAAATTTGAATGTATTTTGATTTGAACGGCATCTTTCCTACGTGACAAGCGAATCAAAGCTGTCCCGTGACGATAGAATAATTCGCGTGGCTGTGGTTGTTGGTTGCTTCTTCAACATTTTCGCAATTGATAACTGTTTAGTGCATCATAAAAATGTATCAAAAACATCTCACTTAAATTGTTATCGCATAGTTGTTGTTGTTTTTTCATTTATCTTTGTCGACTATTTCTTGATCTAGATAATGGATATTTGGTTTCTAGCTAAAACCTAGCCTTTGGATTGTATCTTCTTCTTTTTTTTAGTGTCGAAAACAAAACAAAAATCTCTGATTTCTATCTGCGAAGCATAGTTCCTTTTTCAACTATCCAAATTACTCTGTATTTTTTTATTGTGTTTCAAAGAGCTACAATTTCACCTAAAGCTTATCAAGGAGACTTTTACAATCAGCATTGCTATGTAATACAGTCGGTTTAGAAGTAGTTTCTGTTGTTTGTTGGATTTTATTTGTTGTTATTTTTTATTTTTTGCTTGTATAAATTTACTCCTCGAACCTATTCATAGTCTGGTTTTTGCTTGCTGTTGCTTTCTTATTTATTTCAGTTGGTTTTTCCTAATTATTTCATATATCAATTATAAGCTAATCGAATACAAGTTCTTTAAGAAATTGTTTTGCATTACCACTACGCCAGTAGGCTCATGATTGAGCTAGCATAAGCCATGGGTCTAACATCTGGGTGACTCTGAAACCATAAGCGAAATTTCGTGAGTATTGTCGCATGCAATGATGTAAAGTATGTAATTATTTAGTCGCATCACACTTACCACAGCCTCGAACGTTGTGAAATTCGGCTTAAGGTCATTGCCCTTAATTGTTATAAATGCGCCCCTATTGCCCATAGTATCACTGCAAATAAATGCATTATCATAAATGACTCAATCTGCAGTAGATGTAGGTCAGCGTCTTACCAATAATTTGGTGCTGAAAAGACAGTGATGCATTGCCCGTTGTGTGCCACCTCGTAGCCTGAATCTTTGACTTCGTGACTCCTAATTACATATTCTAAGTTGTTCTTCTCGCAGAATCTTCTCGTCACATTTGGTCCGAACTGTATTCCTACGCCACGCTTCGACGGCCCGCGCCCCATAGCGTCTTGTGGATCGCTCCACAACAGCTCACACATTAGTCCCTCTTCCGGTGGCTGTCGATTTCTATCGATCACCCTTAAATCGTCTAAGGTTACTTCGTCGTTAGAAAACAGGCCGCCGTGCATAATCAGGATTTTATTGTTTATACAATGGCACAATGGTAACCAATTGAATACTTGAGTGAACATTTCAGACATTCGCGACGTGTACTTGGCCGTCACCTCGCCCGTAAAGCCGTACATTTGGTTCATATTGATACTCTCGTGATTGCCGCGCGACATGTAAAAGTGGTTTGGATACAGCAGCTTGAAGCCGAACAAGGTGAATATGCATTCAACTGAGAAGGACCCGCGATCCACGAAGTCTCCGTTGAACAGGTACGGATTGGTTTCCGATGGCAATCCGTTTATCTCGAATATGTTCATCAGGTCATAAAACTGACCGTGTATATCGCCACAAATCGTGAATTTCGATTCGCCCGGCACACTTATGTCGATCAACGAGGGCTGCTTGCGGAAGTACGTGTCTATGTCACACAATATCTGAAAGAAGAGTGAGCACAAATATAGAACTGCAAAGACTTAGTTCGGAGACGGCAAATCGAACATCTTATTACCTTATACGCAAACTTTTTATGCAATTTCTTCTGAGCCTTATAGTGCACCATTAGCTCCTTCATGAACTCCAACGTCACGTTGCCGTCTTCTAGCTTTGGTCCTACGTAATCGTCCTCAATAGCTACAAACTCAACCTCATTCACTGATCAATTCAACTTCAACCATAAGCCAACATTACCTATGGACTCCAACTCCGCGAACATTTCCTGTAGTGTGGTTTCAGGCTTATCTACGGCTATCGCTCGTTCGAACGCTTGTCTCTTCACGATTTTCTTGCATTCCGTAAACTTTAGCTTGGCATTTTCATCGTTCGGCCGCACTTTTGCTACATACTCGAAATCGGCCAGTGCCTGTTTGAATTTACCTAAGGACATGTGTGCCGCAGCGCGTCGATAATAGCCCTTCAAGTAGAGCGGATCCTCCTTGACGGCCGCTACACCATCGGTCAAAGCATAGCCGAAACTCTCCAGACGCAAATGTGCAAGACTTCGATTTGCATAGTAGACGGCATTATGTGGATTGTTTTCAAGCGCTTCGGTGTAGCAGTTTATGGCCTTGGTATACTCCTTTTCTGTTCGTTGTGGATTCAAATAGTTTCGTTTCATTTAGTCATAGTCAAAAAGAAATGGATTTCAGGGTATAAAAGTGTTTGTTGGGAGTGAATGCAAGTTAAAGGTGTTCACTTCAAAGCTCAGCCATCAAACTGTTTTGAATTCTTAACTTACCGACTGAGATCGAATGCCAAGTGTAACAAACGAACTGAAATCCTAACTAAAAGAGTTTCACAGTTCTTGGAACCACGACACTGAGTTTTCTCTTTGCATCGTTGCCCACTTGGTAAATAGCAGTAAAAAAAAGAATTAACCCATCAAAACAAGTAAATAGAGAAAAACTGTGTAAACAACAGGAAACTATGCAGCAATTAACGAATAAAACTAGTTTTTAATAACCAACCGAAGTTGAGTAAATCGTAATATGGCAGTGGATTGTATGAACATGTGAAAGAGCTAATTTTCGGTGTGGTTTCCTGATTTGATTGCCCGACAGACGAAGCATGGATTTAATGGTATTGAACTTCGCGAGATTTTATCGCAAAGCCTGTTATCGTCAAGATAAGCTGCGCAGCAAGTAGCTAATATAGTCGATGTAGCAAACAATTGACAAGACTATCGAAGTGGCACCAAATTAAGCCGCAGATAATTGATGAAAGCGTGACGATGTTGATTATGTTAATTTGGATAATTTTATAAAATTTTTGGTCCCAAATAACTACCATTTATCGACGAGGTGGCCGAGTGGTTAAGGCGTTGGACTGCTAATCCAATGTGCTCTGCACGCGTGGGTTCGAATCCCATCCTCGTCGGACGATACCACCTATTTTGAGCATCTGTGTCGCAAGATCCATGTACAAATGAAAGCGTTTAGTCTAAATAACTAGATGAACCACCCACATCAAAAACTAAGTCTATAACTTTCAATGTGTCTTGTTAAGGACTCCAACAATTAGACACAGTATGATTGGTGAATAGCGAAGTCTGCTAACAGAAGAATTCCTGCCTGAATAACGGAAAAATTCTTGGTCCCATGAATTTTCCCGACAAACTTACGGAATTTCTAAATAGCGAAGACTTAAATACGAATAAATAAAACCATAGAAATGGAAATATGTTTTTGTCGTCACCCGTTTCGCAGAATATGCAACTGTTATAAGCTCACAAACGAACCATATGCAAACTTTAATTTATGTTGTGAGAACGTCTAACAAGAAGAGGCTCCGATCTAGTCGTCTCAGATTTGGATGAAATCTGGCACATAAGTAGAAGACGTCAAGGATATTCGATCCTTAAAATATTAGACCGCAACATCCCCCCCCCCCCTTTTTTAAGAAAAACGGCTCTTAAGTTTTTAGCGTCGCTTATGGATTAGTAAGTTTTTGGTTCTGACAGAAGCGGTGCAGTGTATGAAGCAGCGCTACTAAGCGTTTTTCTCAAAAAAACGTAAGGGGGGAGGGGGGGTGTGATATTGCGGTCTAATATTTTAAGGATCGAATATCCGTGACGTCTTCTACATATGTTTCAAATTTCATCTAAATCTGATATGTTGAGATCGGAACGGAAAAGAATTCGGTCGCATTTCAGAAATCTACTGAAATATCGATTGCATTGTCTTTTGTTTTGAACATGAGTTTGAATAAAAGAAACGCAAAATCCCAGTTAACTTTAAAACATAAATATTGAATCATTAAAAATAAAATTCAAGCCCAAAAAAACTGTTGTATACAAAATGTTGAAGAACAAAAATGCAATCAAATTATTTGGCTGCTGAAAATGTAAATTTGTGGTGCAAAATACGACCATGTGAATGCGAAGGACTAAATCGATTAACTTTCAATTGACTAACAGAGGCTTTAGCGAGGAACATAACTGTAAATGATGTTTTGTTGAAAGAAAAACCAAAAGAAATTACAAGATCCAGAAAATGAAAGAGACTTCAAAGCATCTGTAGACCAGGGCGGATCTGTACAAAAACGGCTACATTTGGCTGTTAAGAGGGGCACATTGATTTTTGCAGTAAAATGTGGAATATGGAATAACTTCGATTTTTTCCGCCTTTTCTCACTTTTAACTTTAAAACGACAACCAGGCAAACTTGGCACGCACTGTGCTCCAAACGCACCAAGCGACTTCTTAACACGAGCCGCGAAACCCCGCTCCGACGGGACACTGTCTGATCGGCAGACACGCAGAAAGATTGGATGTCCCTTTCAATGATTTCTGCCGAAGTTGCAGATCAGAGGATGAGGAAGAAACAATCCAACACTTTCTGTGCGAATGCCCAACATTTTCCAGGAAGCGCGTGCAAACCTTGGGCTCTTCCTTCCTAGGCAACCTCACGGAAGTAGCTAATTTAAATATTAGCGGCATAGCCAACTTCATACGAGCATCTAAATGGTTCTCGTTATCTTGTAGGTTCTAGTGCCGTCTCAATCTTTTTGTGGGCCTATAGTGGCCTAAGTGAGTCATCTTTGGATAAAGGAGGCTGCCACTACAACCAACCAATCACCCAAGCAACTTTAAAACGATTCATTTTAGTGCAAAGTTGTGAGGAAATAAAAGTTGCGTAATTAAATTTTCTATAAGATATGATTGGTTAAAAAAAATTAATTTACCCTTGCTGCAAAATAGCAATAAATATAAAAATGGAAAAAAGCTTTTTTATTTAATTTTTTTACCACTTAGAATGCACTTAGGATCTTCATACCTTACCTTTTTTTACATAATAAAGAGCACTTAACCTATCAAATGCACTTAAAATCGGGTTATTAGGGCGGCTTCAGGAATTTTTGATGAGGTTGGTTATAAACTCTAAAACAGTGCTCTGAAACAGCCAATTGAAAACAGATCCACCTTGGTCTACTAATGATTGGCTTGATTGAAATGAATTAAATTACGTAACAAGATTTCTTTCTCGACGATTCCTGGCAAACCGAAAAGTTTTAATCAAAGTTTAGTGGCTGGTTTTGCACGAAAAAAATCCCAACATACATTTGCGATTATTCACCCGAAAAAATAACGAATTGTGAAGAAGCTGTATTATTTTGCGTGCACTTTCAAAAAAGTCTTGCATTTTAAACGAGAGAAGTGCTCCGGAAGTTTTGCTTTGTTGTTTCGTTGATGGTACATTTGAAAGTCTTTGCTAATTGGAAGATTCAATAAGCCACGATGTTTTTAAAGAAAGAAAGAAAAAGATGGATAACTTAGCGCCTCGAGATGGAGGCATGTTCGGTGTGATATGCACGTGCAGAGTGCAGCGAACACTGGGAAATTAGTTGATATATACATAAGAAAATCAATTTTGTTTTGAACAAGAATACAGCATGGATAGGTGATTGTACGCATATTCCGACTACATCGGAATCAACGAAATTGGTGTATATTTTTGGCCAGATGCGAGTCGAGCATTAGAAGTTTTGTTGGCGTTTTCGATTGTGTAGCCTGGCGTTACCTGACATACAATATATCCGCAATAAGCAATACTTTTAATGTAATTTGTGTATTCCATCTGAAGACGACGCTGTGAAAGTGAAGCTAAACAACAGGCTGAATTTGAAGGATGGTGAAAGGAAGCATGAAATAAAGTGAATTCATCGATTAGATTTTAAGTGACCAGTGAAAAATAAACACAAAAAATATGAAATGGTGTAGCGATTCTTTTTTATAGATCTCCTCAGCAGTGTGTTCGTACTTTACCCGGAAGGAGTCCGGAGTCACTTTTCTTTTCGTTTCTCTTTTTTCACCCACGACACGATGAGATAGTCAGGATGGTAAAAAGTCGACGTTTTGTGGCATTCTTCGCAGGGTGCATCATCCCGTGCACTTCTGATCGGAGGGCAGTAAACTTAGAGAGGAATTTGGTTGATGGTCTGCGGTGAAGAATGTGATATATTCAAACGGCATTGTTTACATTTATTCACCAAAAATAAAACAAAAACAATTCAAATAGTACAGATAATTCGCGATGACTAAATCGTGGTAAATAAAGAAAAATTAAGTACTGTTGGGATCCAAGCGAAATTCTTGCTTGATGGTTGAACTATTCTTTGTACTTAGAATCAAGACTGGGACTTCTCCTTGCCTTGGTGCCGACATGGATAAAGATCAATAAATAAAAGGGATAACCCGTCGGGACTCACCATAAAAACGCACGTGTTTACTAATTGTGTAGCAGTGGAAAAGTATAACAAATAGATAACAAAAAGCACGTGAGTAAATCGTAAGATTTTACTGGTTTTGTGTGCCACGGCTAGTCTTCGGGCGCTTTCCTGATTATGGAGATAAACCTGATATATAAGTCCTTGATCGCACGTAAGGTAAGGCAGAGAGTTATTCCGCGACGGGGCCTGAGTCGAGCACTAGATATTTGTGGTGATTTCCAGTGTTCCAAGAAAAGATCACCACAGTACATAACTATAAATATTACGGACAGCAATATAATGGCGTTCAATAAATAATTTGAGATTACAATTCAAGCTGGTAGAATCTGTGGATACAATAGGTATCAGCGACGTTAAATAGATCAAGAACAGTGTGTAGATTTCATGCAACAGAGAGAGAAAAAGTTGATTTAATATGTAATTTTCGTGCAATTTTTTTTAAGAAACTAGTTCTGATTATCTGGTGACAAGCTTTTGATCTGTTAGATTATTTCCATTCAAAATAAAAAGATGATTCACGTCAGGAGTTAGATAAGCTATCGCGGATGGGTTTTTGCTGATGATTTCGCGGCAGATTATCAAAACTTCGTTTGGAAGCTGTATTTTCAGAGGCAGACATTTTCTTGGTGAATCATTATAGATTTTTTGCATAGAACTTTCATTGAAATGTGACAATTTGACTGACAATTCAGGGTTGTATGGAAATAGGCATGTGTTGAGCAGAGTCAAAACAATTCCAGACAAATATACGAAAACATTCGATCAAGTGCATACACTAGAAACATAATCTCCGCAGAAGGATGAGTTTGTCGCCCGGAACAAAGGAATTCCTGATCAAAGAAACAAACATTGGTAAATGATAAAGGAGTGGAAACCAAGGAAATGTTGGGGTGTTTCGCGAAGAAAACAAACATAAGTTTGGAACAAGGTGAGCTTCGGATTACTATACCACATTACAGACCTAGAGTACAAATACACCCCAGCATAAGTATAGGTTAGAAGTCTCGAAAGTTTCAGCAGCGCGCAAATTTCACCCTGATTCGATGGCTAGCCATTGCGTCACGTTCTTGCTGCCTGGAATATAGCTCAAGCATTCGGAATTAATTACCGGAGGAACTTACTTCGCTGCTCGTTTTGCAACCATCTTTGCCACCCCCCATTGTATAGCTGACTTGACTTTGGTTTAATACAATACACCTCGTATTCTCACGGTTTATTTGATTGTTGCTTCGCTAAGTCGTCCCCAATCGTACAGTTAAGCTGTGGCAAACTAAGTCTTAAGTCATAATTCCGCAAATACCCGACGAGGTTATGTCGGGGGAGGCCTGCCTACACCTGAAAAGTCCGCAGTGACCAAACAACATTCTTGGCTTGGCTGCTGGCTTCCCGTTACTCAACAAGACAATACTACAATACCAACCCTTTTAGGTGCTTACTTTTCATGTGCTCGTTGCCCAAGTTCTTGTAATGTTCAGCCTTCTCTTCGTCGACGACGACTGCGGGCGCCTCCGCTGGCGTGTCGTCCTGACTCACGATTGTCGGCGCTTCTGACGACATTGTGTCTGATGGCAAATAAAGCTCCTATTATTTACAATTGACTGTCTGCTATGACGGCGTTACGCTTTATTTATCGCGCAACTAAAAAACGTGTCCGAAATTATACGAAACCGTAACTCGCGAGCGAATTAACCACTGGGCGATTTGGCATTTGACTTCAAACTCACGCACATGAATGAAATCCAAGTGACAGCTCAGGCGTGCGACGAGCTGCGTTGTAAAATTAATTTACTGTTTTACCATTTCCACACACAAAAAGTTTCTGGGTAGGATGAAAAATTGATTTTTTTTATCTTTTTTTATCGTTGAACGACGGATTAATAAATAAATAATAACAGTAAGTAATAAGAGAACAAATAATTTTTGAAATTTCGCGCCATTCTATGATAAAAATGCAGTTACGAAATCCTTGCTTGATGATCGAATCATCGCTTGCCTCGGCGCCGACATGGGTTAAGAGCAATTAAATCAAAGATCGGGACTAACCACAAATGGGCACATGTCTATCAATTGTGTAGCAGTGGAAGAGGATGTCACAATTAATAACTTTTAATTTATTGATAACTTAATGCAAGTGAGTAAATGATGAGATGCGGGTAAACCTGGCATATTAGTCCTTGATCGCACGTGAAACGAAACTGTGAGCTCCACAACAGTCTGCCGATTCAAGTAGTTGGTTTATTTGTTATACGTCTGTGATCTCGAGTGTTATTCAAAAACACCATAACATCATTTTCGAAATTGCAGCACGGGCATATATCGGAACAAAAAAGGATAATTTAAATCATTTCTTATTTATTAGCTCTGGAAAGCAATTAAATGCATCATTTATTTTAGATCACAGTAATCAATTTGAAATGAGTTGAGTTTTATGCATGGAATAAATCCTAATCCAATTCAATCCAACGTGAAAATACGCTTGGCAATATCTGCAATGAGCCAATCGACAGCGGTCAGTAATTTATCGCCTGTTACAGCGCTGACGCCAATAACACTCCAGTGATGTGTTGTAATTTTGTCCAGCTCGAGGATCTGAAGAAATTTAAAATGAATTCAAATTATTCAAATGAAGACGACAGCAATGCGTACATCTTTGATTTCCTGTGATGTTAATGCTCCCGGCAAATCTTGTTTGTTTGCGAGCACAAGCAACGTGGCGCCTGCCAAACGTTCTTCCTGCAGGAGGACTTGCAATTCGTCTTTGCACGCTTCCATTCGCATCCGATCCGCACTGTCGACCACCCAAACGAGACCGTCAGTACACTCGAAATAGTTGCGCCAATAGGACCTGCACAACGAACAACAATGATAATATGTACACCTTTTGCCGAACAAATCACATTACCTCAACGACTTCTGACCGCCTACGTCCCACATGTTCAGCGTGTAGCCGCGATGCTCCAACGTTTTGATATTGAAGCCCAGCGTGGGCGATATCGTGTCAATGGGTTCTCCGTTGAATCTCTTCAGAATCGTAGTCTTTCCGGCGTTGTCTAGACCCCTGAAAGTTAGCGGAACTGTGAGACCCTCCTTAATATTCTATCTACGCCATTCCACACGTACAAAAGTAATATTCGCATCTCCTTCTCTTTCTGCCTCATTTTCTTCAGCACTGTCAGGAATCCCATTTTTGTGTCCTTTTATTCGTCGGCGGGCTTCCTATTATCGTGTATAAATTTCATGTGCACAGACAAGACCCGTAAACAAAACGATGATTAATCCGTCACTTGTGACAGCCTGCACCTTTGAAAACAGTAAACTTCAGCCGGGCTGCACCACTCCGAATTTTGACACTTTAATCCAATGATTTTTGGTGCAGATGAGTTGAGGCAGTCCAATAAGCGCTACAAGAGACATCTGCTGTCACTTTCGTGTAACCACCAATTGTCATTCCGTTTTCCATCGAATGTCGAGTCGATATCGTGCTAACAACCTTTCCGTGTGATTTCCATCCCTGTGTGCCGATTATTACGAAAAATGAGTATTTCCCAGGTAATGCATCCCTGGCACTGTAGCCGTTTAGCTTAGAACTGCCTTCGACTGCAATTATTTGATTTGACTACTCTAAAATGGTTACGTAATTGTCGCATTAATATTTCAGAACCTTGTCCGCATCGGCGCTCGCCAGCTTTGCACGAGTGCGGCGCGTTCCGCTCAAAAGGGCGAAGTGTCCCAAGGATACTTCGGATTGCGAAAAGTGCAGGAGCGGTTCCAAGCGAAGGATGGCAAACCCGTGTTCCTGAAGGGTGGCGGTCTCGATGCCATGATGTACCGACTGACGATGGGCATGAGCCTGGTGGGCCTCGGAGGCATTCTGAAGCTGTTCTACGAACTCAGCAACCCATCAGTCCCATCCGAATAGAGAAAAACATCCTGCTCCGCTCGTATAAGTCATAGATAGTGTTGTAGTTCCCTGCTGTGTGTCGAATTGAGTGACTAACAATTTGTTGTAACACCTATCCACCCCGGAATCGTCCTTGAGTCCACACAATCCCGTGTCGGACGGATCCCGAAGCAAATATTTACATCCGAATGCGTGCATTTTACTTACCCGGGCGCAAAATGTACTTGCCACGAGTAAAAGTTACATTCTGAATTATGCATTTCAAGCAGAGAAATATAAGTAAAGCTAAGTGTGGTCTTTTGATTGTTTCTGTTAATGTTTTTTTTCTAAACAATGGTACACTAGTAGAACCGTCTATCTGCGGTTTTCTCGAAGGCCGATCAAATTGCTCATGCGGAAAGGAAAATAATGAATATCTTTGACCGTTGTACGAGAAGCCGATACGAACTAAAATAGTTTCACGATTGCTCCCTATGTGAAATTCACGTGAAAGTTTCAACAGAGAAAAAGGTTATAGACTTTTTATGTGGCATGACCGGGAAGAAGTCTTATAGATGGAATAATCGGTGCCATAATTATTGAAATAGTGGAGCTGCCACGATTCTCCATGTTCACATGAAATGAAAGAAAAGGGCTACAGTCAATTATGTTTGCAATCGATTTCTCATACACGTGAGAAACATTTTGTGTACAAACGGCAGTCGTCAACCGCCAGGACACATGAGAAAAATCAATATTAGCAAATGCATGGATAACGTTGATTTTTAACACTAGGGATTGAACGTATCATGTGCGGATTCTCGCTCTACCAGGTAAACTATCATATCTTAAAGCGGATTGTCAATGCATATAGGAATATCCGGGATGATCAAGTCTCTCAGAGTTGGTAAGCCTGATGTTCATGGAAATATCGAAAAGTGTGCACAAAAATTTGTTTCGTAGATAACTAGGTAAGGCTATAAATATTAAATAATTCAATAGCTGTTGTTCACTCATTTGAATACAAACAGTCGAAGTGGTCACATGAAAATGGAGATAATCGAAATGAGAGCTTTAGAGTATCGTTACTTGGACAAATGTCTACCAAGGAAATACATGCTAACCTGGTGAAAACACTGGTCTAATTTGTCCTTCCATGTTCGATAGATGCTTGCCATTGCAAGGAGTTTACATTTTACTTACCCGGGCGCAAAATGTACTTGCCACGAGTAAAAGTTACATTCTGAATTATGCATTTCAAGCAGAGAAATATAAGTAAAGCTAAGTGTGGTCTTTTGATTGTTTCTGTTAATGTTTTTTTTTCTAAACAATGGTACACTAGTAGAACCGTCTATCTGCGGTTTTCTCGAAGGCCGATCAAATTGCTCATGCGGAAAGGAAAATAATGAATATCTTTGACCGTTGTACGAGAAGCCGATACGAACTAAAATAGTTTCACGATTGCTCCCTATGTGAAATTCACGTGAAAGTTTCAACAGAGAAAAAGGTTATAGACTTTTTATGTGGCATGACCGGGAAGAAGTCTTATAGATGGAATAATCGGTGCCATAATTATTGAAATAGTGGAGCTGCCACGATTCTCCATGTTCACATGAAATGAAAGAAAAGGGCTACAGTCAATTATGTTTGCAATCGATTTCTCATACACGTGAGAAACATTTTGTGTACAAACGGCAGTCGTCAACCGCCAGGACACATGAGAAAAATCAATATTAGCAAATGCATGGATAACGTTGATTTTTAACACTAGGGATTGAACGTATCATGTGCGGATTCTCGCTCTACCAGGTAAACTATCATATCTTAAAGCGGATTGTCAATGCATATAGGAATATCCGGGATGATCAAGTCTCTCAGAGTTGGTAAGCCTGATGTTCATGGAAATATCGAAAAGTGTGCACAAAAATTTGTTTCGTAGATAACTAGGTAAGGCTATAAATATTAAATAATTCAATAGCTGTTGTTCACTCATTTGAATACAAACAGTCGAAGTGGTCACATGAAAATGGAGATAATCGAAATGAGAGCTTTAGAGTATCGTTACTTGGACAAATGTCTACCAAGGAAATACATGCTAACCTGGTGAAAACACTGGTCTAATTTGTCCTTCCATGTTCGATAGATGCTTGCCATTGCAAGGAGTTTACATTTTACTTACCCGGGCGCAAAATGTACTTGCCACGAGTAAAAGTTACATTCTGAATTATGCATTTCAAGCAGAGAAATATAAGTAAAGCTAAGTGTGGTCTTTTGATTGTTTCTGTTAATGTTTTTTTTTCTAAACAATGGTACACTAGTAGAACCGTCTATCTGCGGTTTTCTCGAAGGCCGATCAAATTGCTCATGCGGAAAGGAAAATAATGAATATCTTTGACCGTTGTACGAGAAGCCGATACGAACTAAAATAGTTTCACGATTGCTCCCTATGTGAAATTCACGTGAAAGTTTCAACAGAGAAAAAGGTTATAGACTTTTTATGTGGCATGACCGGGAAGAAGTCTTATAGATGGAATAATCGGTGCCATAATTATTGAAATAGTGGAGCTGCCACGATTCTCCATGTTCACATGAAATGAAAGAAAAGGGCTACAGTCAATTATGTTTGCAATCGATTTCTCATACACGTGAGAAACATTTTGTGTACAAACGGCAGTCGTCAACCGCCAGGACACATGAGAAAAATCAATATTAGCAAATGCATGGATAACGTTGATTTTTAACACTAGGGATTGAACGTATCATGTGCGGATTCTCGCTCTACCAGGTAAACTATCATATCTTAAAGCGGATTGTCAATGCATATAGGAATATCCGGGATGATCAAGTCTCTCAGAGTTGGTAAGCCTGATGTTCATGGAAATATCGAAAAGTGTGCACAAAAATTTGTTTCGTAGATAACTAGGTAAGGCTATAAATATTAAATAATTCAATAGCTGTTGTTCACTCATTTGAATACAAACAGTCGAAGTGGTCACATGAAAATGGAGATAATCGAAATGAGAGCTTTAGAGTATCGTTACTTGGACAAATGTCTACCAAGGAAATACATGCTAACCTGGTGAAAACACTGGTCTAATTTGTCCTTCCATGTTCGATAGATGCTTGCCATTGCAAGGAGTTTAATCTGGTCGAACCATCCATATGAATGTCGTCCTTAAGATGGTCATCGTGAAATAACAACGCTAAAGGTTATTCATACATTTACATTACATTGTTATTAGAATATTCCTTACACATTGAACACAAAAATAAAAAGGCAACCGTTCTAAATATTTAGCTAACTAAAAATAAAGCATTTGGGATGATTTACGTTGAACTTGTCCGTATTGCAGCTTACTGTGCGCACCAATGTAGGCTTAGAGGATGCGTCCGATTAGATTAACAAAATAAGAGCTTCACCGAGTAGCAGCAACTCATTTGCAGTGATGGTAGGCATCTGTCCATCCGTGTAAACTTATACTGTTGAATTTACTCGAAAAAATAGCTTAAAATTGACTGTGTAATATATAATTTACGTCTTCTCTTCTTTAAAACTTCTTTATTTCAATATGGCGTTTTTACCACCCGACTACCTATTTCGCAATGTCTTTCTATAATCTATCCCGATCTCTCCACCCTTTGGCAGTTTAAGCCATCTGGCGGCAACAAATAAAATAAAATTTTCTAAGGTGTTACAACTGTATAATTTATAACTTCAAACGTTTCACAATGTTCATTCAAGAATCTATCATAAAAAACTATCGCACGTTACCACAGTGTCCTAAATCTATTTAATATGTCCCCAATATCCTTTATTGTCTAATTTTTTAATGAACGCATCTTTACACTAAACTGCCTATCAATTATCAAAGTGATTGATTAATGAAAACACACTTACTGCTCAATTCTACCACGACCATGCTACAGGCCATACACACACTAGAACCGAGTACCTCTATGTTGGCATATTACGTTGCTCGTACACAATTTTTATTAAAGCCTAGACCATATATTTTGATAATATATCATTGTAGCTGTTAGTAAATTAAATAAATAATATAACCAGAACGACGAGCAGCACTTTCGGCGATTTTATGTTTTCTTCCACTAGCCATCATCTTCCACGGTGTGACCCGCTTAAGAGTTGACGGCGCTGTCAAATCGCACACCGTGCATATTTGCTTATTAGGTTATGTGTACCGCGCACCCAAGTTGACCTGTAGCGATTTCAACATTGCCGATAATTCCCTTTATACAATTAAACCACAGTCATGTCAGGACGAAAGTATGGCAAGAGTGCCAAAGCCAATGAAAGCAGCAGCGAATCTGATTCTGATATGAACGATGATGACGACGAAGGAGATTCCGGTGCAAAAGGCGAAGAGATCCAAGTTGACTTCGAAGGACGTAATCCGGCCGACGGCGACTTCCACGGCATACGACAACTATTGCAGCAGCTCTTCCTGAAGTCGCACATAAATCTGTCGCAGCTCGCGGATATTATCATCGGCCAACCGCAAGTGGGCAGTGTGATAATGCAAAGTCCCCTCGAGATGGACGAGGATGATGATGATGTGGATGAAATGGCAGAGGATAACGCGGTGTTTGGTATCACAACTATTGTAAATTTGTCGAATAGGCGCGACGTGGAATGTGTGAAAGAGTTGAAGTCGTATATCTTTGAAAAATCCGCAACCAGCGGCGATGCAGACAGTGCCAAACTCATAAAGGACACTCTTGACGATCCGCAAAATTGTGTTGGATTCCTCATCAACGAACGATTTGTGAACATTCCTGCTCAAATATCCGTTCCGCTGTTCGATGCTCTGCACAATGAAGTCAAGGAGGCCTGCGCCAAGCGGAAACCATTTCATTTCACGCATGTTTTGGCCATTGTTAAATTTCATAGACAAGAAGCGGAGGGCAAAAAGCCAGCTGAGGACTACTATTCGAATCAGGAAGAGGAGATCCTCTGCAAAGATGTGATGGCGAGCTTCGAGTATTCGGTGAAATCGGAAGCGGACACAGGCATGTCCGGCGATTGGGTTGAAGATGATTTCAGTATGACACCTTATCGGAAAGTCATAGTATTTGATGCGAATAAATTGCCAGATTTGTCGGAAACAATAAAAAGTTATATTAGTGATTAAATACGTTTGTTTTTATTCAGAAAAACAGAGATATCTTGGTTTTTAGCGCAAAGATCAAGTGGCGCTATCTAATCAAAGGCGACAGGAAGCCCCACTGTAAAATAAAAATTGAATCTTTTTTCCGGCACGCCGAGAGGCAGGGGCTGATTGGTATCTTTTAAAGACTTCCACCATCCAACGTTAAAAAAAGTACCCAGTCTACAGAACTAATGTTCACAAGGGCATATTCGATAGCTCTCCCCCACGAGAATTAGATTTATTGAATTTACGAATCGTTCTGGCGATAAAAACTTAAAGACTCATTTAGAGAAGAGTCACCATAATGCAGTTAACAGATTTATGCAGGGAAAATATTCGCAAGAATTTGATAAGTGGTGTTTTTAGAACCAAAGCCTACTCAGTCTTAGCTGATAAAACAGCAAGGAAGGCTGACTTCATTATGTCCGAGGAGAGTGATTAGACACTTTGTGGAAAAACGAGACCCAAGACATCGAATTTACGATTAATCAAGCATAGATAACATCAATTTTTTGATCGAAATTTTTCAAAGGCAGACGCACATCCGGTTTTAAACAAATCATTGGTCTATACAGAATATCAATTGAACCTAATCATTTATTGTATCGTCTCAAAATTTTCATTGTCGCCTCATATTACAAAATGATACATCAATAATAATTTCCCTAAAAATTATACTTCACTTTGTCGGAAAGTTTCCTGAGGATAACAGAGATTTCCTCTTAATTCTGGTAGCCAATACAAAATATATACAAAAAAAATATCAGCTTATCAATAAATATCATTCCTAGGTACTATTTTAACCACATTATTATCAAGTGCCATTGATGAACTCAATTATTTTCATGATATTCTCTTTCATATCATCATTGGATAAATGAAACGTAATTTTTATATAAACCGCAGGACAATTATAAATACACATTCTACGAAAATATTCAATTGCATAATCCTGCAATAATTTCGGCTGCTTTCTATTCAGATAAAGTAAAACTACCTCTGATATACGATCCATTTCCTTTTCATGAACTTCCATACTTTCAATAAGGGTTGGATACTCGTTCAATAATTTCAACTGCAATTTGAATTCTTGCCTTTGCCTGAGAATTGATGGGAAACACATTGAATTTCTAATCCCAAAAAAATTAATAAACTTGAGAAACTTACACCAAATAAGTTTTTCCGTGACTATTCTTCGAAGCTTCGCGAAGAAATTCACTTAACAATGGGAAAATGTCTCTAAATTACGATGAAAAAAATCCATATAAAATGTTGGATTATATAGTCAAAAAATATTTACTTCAATGTCCGTTGCAATAAAAAATCCTTTGCGTGAGTCGCCAACACTTCCAATACTGTCAAACAACGATTCAATACAATCACATCTTTCTCTTTGAAGCGTTCCGCAAAAGGATACCAAATTAAATGCACAATCGGCAGCAATTCATTCTCGTAATCACAAATTATTGGCAAACCGGTTGCAATGCATTCAAGTGAAATGATTTTGTGCATTTGATTTTTTGACGAAATGAACTCTACAACTTCTTTGAGTATTTTAACAACAATTTCAATGTGTTGTGGTAATGATTTCTTGGCGATCGGTTCCTCGTCCTGTTCGATTTCGTCTTGGTTCTCATTTGGTGGCGAAATTTCTACTGCCGGTGTGTTTTGATAGATGTCTTCGAAATTTGTCTCATCAGCTATTTTGCTATGATTATTTAAAGTTGCTATCCATTTTTCATAAATGTCTGTTGGATTTGATGATTGTTCACAATCCGGTTGTGAAGCAGTCATATTTCGTTCGTTCTTTACAGACGCTATGTACCATTTGCTCAAACCCAAAAGAGTCATATGAAATACTTTCAGAAATGATTCTATGTTTGTCGATTGTTCGTGTCTTGAACTCTCTTCAAACATTGTTGCAAGAATATTTTCAAGGAATGCCAACGAGTCAAATGAACTGTATCGTAGGATTGTGGTGAGAATATCGTAAGCTGAATTTTCGTCGTCCATCTGCAAGGATTCAAATCATTGTATCTACAGTATATGAGGAGGCCCGTAACTAAACGTAATAAAACCGTTTCAACTAATTTCTCCGTATTTGAGGAGAATCTTTTAAAGTTTTGTGTCTTGCTACACTTATTAAATAAAAACGAATATTTAGTACACAATCATCTCACTATAATATAAAACATAATAAATTGATTTCCGTTCAGAAAATTTAAATTTACCATAAGGGGAATGTTGCGTTATGTTATGGAACTCCTCATGCCTACTTTCCTTTGCAATATATGATTCATTTAAATACATTTCATTACCTTCTTCAGAGCAACGTTTACATGGTACGATATATAGCTGGAATAGTCTCTAATCAGATCAGGTACCGAGTCCATTTTGAGTCCCTTTTGGATGTTTCTCAAGGCAAACATACCAGCTTCGTGAACAGCGAAATTTGTACTGCCTAAGTTGTAAGAACAGGTTGTAGAAGCAGTCTTCAGTATATTTATTAAGAAGAATATTACCAGCACTTCGAAGAACTTTATGCAGAGCTTTATACATGAATGACTCGAATTGATCTTCAAGCACTAGTGCAAAGTGTCCGATTGCGTCCAACATGAGGCAAGTGTGCATCACATTAAATTGTGCATCAGATATATTTACTGCAGAGTTTGCTTCCACATCTGCAAGATGAATTTTCTTTTAAAATTTTCTTGTAATTGCAATCAATCTAAGGGTACATTTTTCATAATTACAGTAAATATATTGGGTCAAAACTTGTAATAAACTGAACTGAACCTACCATCTTCATCTGAATTCACGTCATGCATTCTAATTTCAATTGCGGATTCATAAAGACCAGGCGTGCGATCGATATACCAGTTTGAGTTCTAAAAGTAAAACAGCATATTAATGACAACAGGACAATTACTACTGCAGTCTTCTACATTCCCATCGGCAAGTCGGTCCATTTGAATTGGTCGCAACTCTAAACTCCACCTTCGCTCATGAAATATCGCATCCAACGTTGACCTTACATTTTCCTTTGATCCACTGTCGTAGTTTGAACTAAGCATCATGATCAACATTAAAAAAATCTCATTGCATTCGGGCGTATCCTTTTCTAAGATTCCAATCAAATGATCAAACACTAAATCAACAATCTTTGATCTTCCTAAAATTTCACAGATCGATTGAATTAATGATACAATTTTCATGTTGGTTATATTTTTATATTTTCTCCAGTAAAATGGTTTTGTCTCGCACGTATCATCACCAACATTCCTGATAGCGTATTCTTCTTTCAGTAAATCAGTGTCCAATTCAAGCTCTAATGCGACAATGAAGCAGTTGCAAAGCTTCTCCAAATTGTTCGGAACACATAGAACGGTTGACATACAATCTTCGCCCGCGTTCTCTAAGACGCCTTTGAGAAACAGGAATTCAGCCAATTGTTCCGTATCATCCCATCGATTGATGATGCGTGGCAACGAAATTAAATGGATTTCAAATAAACTGGATACATTGTTCGATAGTATTGTGGATAATAGTGGATTTTCAATCATTTTTCGCAGAAAGTCGCTACATACAATGCGAACTGTTTCATCCTCATCTTGTGATAGTGCAAACACATTTTCAATGAAAATCGGAAGATTTTCACTCAAGTTTTTGTGGCATTTTTCAATCAAATTACAACACATAGCAGCATACGCTTCACGAACTAATTTTGACGAATTCACTCTTAGTTTGACCATGGTTTTTAGGATGGGCGTCAATTTCCGAGATGATGCACCAAACCATTCTGCATTGCGTTCCAGACTTTGCAATGTTTTGAAACGTTCCTCAAGCGGACGTGATTTTAAGTTCATGCCAAGTATTTCGTCATCCGTTTTATGAGATACTGATACGGTTTTTACGAGATTGGCGAAATCTTTTACTTGAATTTCTTCAACAGTAGGATTTTGATGGTAGTCTTCGAACACCAGACAAACTATACGTCCTAGACATTTCACAGAAGTCTGAAATTGGTTTTAAACAGTTGATGTTGTATGTAATACACCTGATAATATATATTTTATCCTTTCCAACTGACCGAAATGATTTTTTCGCCTTGTTTCTCTTCGCCATTCGCTACGGAAATTAAAGTCTGCACGATTTTCGGAAGAAATACAAATACAATATCTGCAACACTATTTCGGATGACAATATCTAGAAAATCAGCCAAGTCGTGTACGTAAAAGGCACTCAGAAGACACTCTATTGCAGCGATTCTAAAAACAATAGTAAAATTCGTTTAGCATACCTTCGTCAATACACACTGATACACACCTTAGCTTCCGATACTTTTCAATGCTAATGATTTCCACACATGTAACAGCTATTTTACCAATCAATCCTGCATTTTCCTTGGAGTAGAAGCTCTCCAAAGTGTCTAAAGTGGATTTTTCAAATGTACTGCTCATACATTGTACGACGGCTGTTTTCATTTCCTCCGAAGCCGACGTGTTTACTTGACCAACTTCGAAATTATAGATTTGTTTTAAACATACCACCAGGATGGTTTTTATTGCCGATTTATCTTTGACTTTGATCCTTTTGATGAGATGATCCAATGTGAGGATTAATTCGACCTTTAGTTCTGCATTTCGTCTGAAATATTTAATTGAATTCTGCATATAAGTTTGAAACATGTACAATAATAGAAAGGATGCGCTTCATACCCGTCTAAATTATCCATTTTCATTAGTAATGGTATAAGGATGTACGATTGGAACCTATCCAATGTGCCATTTTCAATGTTTCTCATTTCATTGTTTAAGGCGTCCAAATTATCCATATTTGCTGATCGGATGAATTTCTCGCATGCTGGCTTCACCTTTGTGAGGAACTCGTCTGGCGATAACACATTGGGAAGTTCGTTCATCTCCAGGATGTATTCAGGATCCCGGAAACACAAAACAATACACTCCAATTTGAACTGTCAGCGCTACTTGGTAAGGTTATGTTTTGTTTACATCGAACAGCTGTTGCATTGCGCTTGAATTGCTGATACCTGAAGAATTTACAGTCAGGCAAAATAGTACCGAGACAGAAGTGAGATATCGATTGTTATTATTAGTAATTTCATTATTAGCAGATATTAGGGGAGGCGTTGCGATTGGAATAGCAAGAAGAACTGATACTATCCCTTATACCGATTCTTATTGTCTGGGAAGTACTCTGAAATATAAATACAGAGAATTACTGAAAATTGATGGAGAGAATGATTGAAGGAGACGGAGGTGGTTTTATTCGATAGGAATCCGGCTTGCCAAGAGGCAGGAGCTAATCGGTATCCTTCGAAGATTTCCACCTTACAACGTTGAAAAAAAAGTTTCTGCTCAGGCTGATCCAGAAGAAAATTCAGATAATCTACAAATATGGACAATATTAGAATTGATTTTATAGCTACGAGAAATTTTTGTCCCCTGTTATAATCTACTGAAATGTGCCAACCTCTACGAGTTCTACAACCAATTGAGTTCCCTAAATAGTTAGTCACACATGGCATGGTGTAAATTCTAATTTTCTGCCGAACATTTTTTCTCATTTCCATGCAGACATCGTCCAGTGCTTGGTACAACCCCACACTTCGATGTCATCCTCTACGCATTCTCAAAATTTATTTTAAAAGAAATATATTTCAGGAGTCAATTAGCAATCCTCGCCATTGAAAGCCTTCAAAAATGCCAAACACCATGCAAAATTTTTTCTTCATTTTTTATTATTTTCACTTTCATTCTCATCAATATCATCGATCACCTTCTTTAAACACTCTTTGGTTGTCATATCTTCTAAATTACAAATATTTGTCAAGTCCATTTTCGCTATTCTTTCAACCATTTCTCTAATTCGCTCCTGTTTAATGATTTGTTTAACAGCCGCTTTAGCATTCGTCCTGTCCGATTCAACTTCTATTGATTTCGTCATGCTCAGATCTTCAATAATTGATCCCTTTGCCAGATAGTGTTGTTCAATTAAATAACGAAGCTTTGCTTTCGTTTTTCCCACCGATCTTTTCGACAATTTTCCCAATGCCAAGTTTCTCAGCTCAGTAAAATTGATTTCTTTCGATTGTTTTCCAGCAACAACATGTTCAGTGCTTTTTTCGCTTGATTTGGCATTGACGTCGTCCTGAACTTCTATTTCCATATCATCTTCCTCTTCAGCTGTATCCAACTCTGGAGATGGTGTTCGCGGTTGAGGCATTTCGCCATGGTAAATGTATCTTTTCAATTTTTCTTCAAACTCATCATCGTTATCATCATCATCATATTTTTCTTCGTCGTCTTGGTCAACTTCATACTGTAATTGCACGTATTTATATCTATCATTCAAATCCAATTCTTCTTCCGTTTCAACAGTTACTTCATTGCTGCTAATATTCTCGCTACTCGTCTCCTCAGTCATACTAGACTTGGTCTCCGAAATTTTCTCTTCGTACGTAGAAGAAATTGTTTCCTCGTCGATGGATATGGGCGAAGACATCTGTCCCTTTACGTCATCTTCGAAACTTTCTTGTGTTGTCTTCATCGATGGTTTATCCTTTTTTATTTTGGACGTTTGCCCTTTTTTCAATGGCTTCGCGACAGCTTTAGGTTTCAACACCCCCGGCTTCCGTTTCATAATCCCGATGCAAGGCTTAGTCTTGATTTTCACCGGGAAGCCAGTATCATATTGGAGCCCAATGTTGCTGAAACACTCAATAAATTCGAGTGCTTCAAAGTTTTGCGCCAGGATTGGCCAGTCTGTATTCGATTTGCTTTTCGCCTCGACAAGCAAATGGGTGAATTGTTTCGTTTCATCGTCGGCATAATCTAGATTTTCTTGTTTGCTATATCTGGAATGAAAATTATTACTACTACATTGAATTATTTGGTGCCTATCACGCGGCCGTACCTCCAATCAGGACGGATCTCTGTAAATCTAGACACTCCTGTCTGAGCCGCTAAATTACAAATGTGCACTGAAACATTTGATTCCGTGGCGGCCAAGCGATGAAGTCGAGACATTGCAACACCTCCTGGATAATTTGTACTCGATACGACCAACAGGAACAGTGATAGGAATATGTTGAGGACAATGTGCCCTCCTGCCATAACCACCATGAATGCATGGAATATCGATTTCGACTTGTTGATCCATCTATTATAGTGCATTTCGTTAGTGCATACGTTTAGCTTTAAGGATAAAAGGTTTGATTGTACTCAAACTTACATTCGATGGCACGCACATGCGACGGCCAGATTCAGTAGTGGAAACACGTAAACTATAAAACGCAATTCCTTATGCGGTAGAAAAGAGTATAAAAATACAAAAGTCACAGCGGCCACACCAAGTGCCCGCGAGCGAGGTTCCAAAAAAAATCCGATCGGCACGAACAACAGCGAAAAGCCCATGGCCCGTGGAATCGCCGAATAGAAGTACCACAGAAATGGCGACGTTCCCCAATCGGAGCTCTTATTCAATATTGTGTTGTACCAAAGCACTTCACCTTCCGGCCATAGCGGCCGCTGCCAGAAAAACGAGTCCACTATTACCGTGAGCGATAAAAGTATGATTCCGGCAGGCACGGCCGTTTTCAGCACACTAAAAATATGATCTTTACATTAGGTGATTGCTTATGAAGTGCATTGTCGTAGCCATACGTTTCGAATGTGTATTTCCTCATAAAAAGATCGTAAACAAGTAGTAATCCCAGCAGAATTGATACTTCTATGCGAAATACTATAATTGCTGCGCCTGCGAACCATATGAACGGTCTCGGTCTTTGCCGCAACCAACACGAGACGGCCCACAAAACTGGAATAGAGTTAAACTGTTAAACAACATAAAATACGAGATCCCAACACCGTATACCTAGCGGCAGAGCAAACACATTGGGCAGCGGTCGACTCATATAGAACATGAAATGGAATTGCGAAACTGTAACGATTGTATACCATATTGAAACCATTATCCCGAATCGCTTTTCAATCACATCCCTGAGATGTTCCCAAGAGAATGACAAAATGACGGTTAACGCCAGTCGAACTGAATATGTTCAAGAGAATTGATTTTGTTGCTGTGTTAATGCAAAGAACTTGATTGAATCCAATTCATTTACCTACATATTGAGCCCAGAATTTATGTATTTCGAATTGTTCGAACGAGACGATAAATGGGGCCGATACGGTGGTTATCACAAGCGGGCCGAGAAATGATCGTGGTACCAAGCCAGGATATTCATGATGATCATACTGAAATGAAAAAAAATATTATTTTGATCATATTCTTTGAAATCGCTATTTTAGTCGAACTATATTTTAGGGGAGTTGGGAAAACTTTACCTACTGGGACATCTAGACTACGAACTAATGAAGCGCCGCACAATTTTATATTTTCATGTCACTTTACAAGTCTCCTAGACGACAAATACACATTTTAGCACAGAATAACTATTTTTCAAAGAATTCCTTCACTTTTTCCTCAAATCATGTTCAGGAACGTACATTTCCCACGTCGCTTCTTCGAAATGGCGTCTACATTCCTAAAACCCCATGAACTTAAGCCACGGAAACGTACGAATATTTGTTGACTCTTTTTCTTGGTGGAGCCAACATATTTTTCTTTTTCGACCCCCCATCGTTGAATACTATACTTTTCGGTGCTTTCATTTCGGCCAGCATATCAAACGGCCGTACGCCATTTTAAAATATTCTCTACTGAAATTCTCGCAAGTGAACGATGGTTGTTGTTTGATATTTGGTGAGATTAATTTTTATTTTAACCTGCATGTTTGGTGAATATTTTATCATTCGATCGAAGAATAATGAAACCTATCGTCTGCTGAGCTACGCACGCGAAACGTAAACCTTGACTCCAGCATCAAAAAGTGTCTAAGATATATTTACAAACCGAATGGGAGAGCAGCGAAGCAAAGCCTCGCTAGGAAGGCTATAATGGCAACTACCTTTTACAGAGATGATTCACTTAAACTTCAGTAGGCTCATTGTGATGCCACAAGGAAGGAAGGCGGATACTAAGAATCCCAGCTTTTGGATGGTGAGAACCATTTAGATTCTTTTATGAAGCTAGCTTTACTATGAAGATTGATGTTAGTTACTTCCAAGCGGATAAAAGATGTGATTAAAGGAAAATAAGGTGCAATTAGTCAATAGTTTATTTAAAAATTGATTCAGAGTTCGCCTAAACGTATACGAGAAGTGTTAGAGAATAGAAATTGAAGTAAATTGGTCGGTGTTTTGTTATTTTGGACACCTGCCTTATCGTTTTACAACCCCCCCCCCCACCGTATTTTTGTTTGCCATATAAATCAACAGTCTTTTCAACTGCCATTAAATTTCAGCATTCCATTTTTTGTGTCACCTGAAAACTCAATTAAACTTGCGTTAAGTTATGCGAATTTGTGTATTTTCCGGAATAATGGGGTGTCATATCTTTTTGTCCTGAAATGTACTGGGTGCGCCATCTTTCGTGTCGGTATGTAAACAGTTACTAACTTTGAAAAAAAACCATAAGGTATTTTTATTCAATTTGGTCCTTTGCAATTTATTTTCACTACTTTTTGAATACAACATCAATTAAGTCAAGTGGTCAAGTCCTTTTTCACGCATTCGAGGGCAGACATAATGGGTAAACATCCACCGATATCTGTTTCCATCAACTGTCTCGTTTTCTCTGAAGAAATAGGGCCCAATGATGGTTTTGGTGCAAACGCCGGCCCAAACAGTCACTTTTTGGTCATGCAATGGCGTTTCATGGATTTCATGTAGATTCTCCGTTCCTCAAATGCGGCAATTCTTTTTAATAACGCCACCAGATAGTGTGAAATCGGCCTCGTCGGTCATCAGAATTTTCTTCCAAAAATCAGGTTCAGTGTTCACCATTCGAGCAATTGTTTGGCCGTGTTCCAAGCGACGTGGACGGTCTGTCGGCTACATTCTTTGTGTTAATTGTACTTTATAAGGAAACAATTGCAAATAATCCTTCAAAATTCGCGGCATAGTGGTTTCACTGACGCCAAAATACTAAGCGCGGCGACGATACGACACTTTTGGGTTCTGGGAAACGCTTACTCTGACCGCTTCAACCAAACGTCTTGGTCATTGATGGTTTAACGAAATTCGACACGAAACGACGAATAGTGTTGTCAGACGGTGCCTGTTGATCACGATATTTTCGAAGGTACGCACGTTGAGTTAAAACAGCAGAACGACTATTCACGATGTACATCGTCACTATTTCGGCACGTTGTTTCGGTGTGAAGCGATTCATGGCTCAAATTGTACTGAATTGCTGTTTCAAAAACATGTCTCATCAAATCAATCGTTTTGACAAATGTCAAAGTAAGTAAGTGTTTATATACCGACACAAAAGATGGCGCACCCAATATGTGCCACGGAGAATATTGTAAGTCAGTATAAAGCCAGGAAAAGTATGATTTTATAAGAATGATGATGCTGTAGGAATCTAATCAATCTTGTTGTGAATAGTAGATAATATTTCACTTTTGGTGTTAATAATTTTGGTTGTGGAGGATGAAAAATAAGAATTTTGGTAGACTGTACTGCTCTCATGAGCATACTTTCATGTCTCTAAACTTCCAACTAAGGGACATAATCAGGGAACTTTGAGCGCACGGCGAGGTGTGCCGATTAAAAAATGGGGTTTAAGGCCCAAATATCGATCACTACGTCCTCCTAGAGTGCAAGAGATTTGTTGTCACTTTCCACCTTAATCGTATTTCGAAAGGGTTATGCAGTAATATTCTCGAGTCAGGTCTCTAACCGGATTATGCCAACGTTGTTCGAATAAACGAGTTGTTTTAATTCTAAATATCGATTAAAATGAATTTATTCAATACTAGCAACAAAGAGCGAAACCTATCAGCAGGAAAAGCGTCTTATTTTAAAATATCTTTATAATAGTGTCACTTAAAGAATGTAGCTTCCTAAAATATTTCTTGTAAAAATATCACTGTGAGTTTCAGAGACGATTGTCCAATTTAGTGACAAGCACCCGCTGGGTGCGCAGATAAAACCCCCCGCTATTATTCACACAAACATGTTAAATAGTGATTTGGTGTCAGTGTTTCGAGTTCCTTGGACCAACACGAAAAAATGAATGCATTAAAAATAACCTACTTTCACGTTTTCATGGTCAGCAGAATTTTTGCAATAATTTATAAATATGATTATTATTTTGATTAAAGATTTGCTTTAAAAATTGAATTATTTAAGTTAGATTTCATTTTCACGTTGTGATTAATTTTTTCTTTGATAAACTTACTTAGATTTTGCATTGAAAACTTAGTTTGAAGAAGTATTACTGGGCAGATATCCTAACTGGTTGATATTCTGAATTCTGTTCGAAGGAGCAATAGAATAAACTGTCTTACTTTCTCTAAATAAAATGACTGATTGAATTCCGCTCCTTACAATTGCAAAGCAAATCGCCATCAAGTCTACATAAAGCAAGAATGATCGACGAAAATCATCATATTTTCATATTCACACATCAGATACGATATTTATAGTAATCTTCCATAGCGAACACGAAATCGAAAATCATCACATTTTATGATAGCGCGGCTGAACAAGCTAAACGTCTAGGTGGATGCTTGGAAAGGATCTAAAAATAGTTTGACTGCGTGCAGTCTGCGGTGTCGCTTTATGAAGTGATGGATCGCCGAGCGAACATCATCCACGATTATATTTTCATTGGATCCGACTTTGCTGGGCGAGCGCGAACGCTCGATTGGAATTCAATGGCTTGCGAATGGAATTTACTGACCTGCGAAAAATTAGATCGATGATAGAGGAGATCGTGCGTGGCTTGCAAATTGAAACTCTCCTCGACCTTCGTGAACGGGGTGTAGAACAGATACGCTACGGCTACGAAGAACACAATCAATCCCATTCTGATGTCTGGTGAATACCGCCGTTGGCGTTCGGCGATCCGGAAGGATCAATCGATTTGGTCGCCGTGGCCCAACGCTTCTTTTCAACAGGAAACCACCCCAGGCGCAGTCCAGCACTCCGCTCCACTTTCAATCGCACACTAAATGCAACTTTTTCGGCTCCTTTGCAACGATCTGTTGCTGGTTACATAATTTCGCCCGGCGCCGTCACGTAGATTGGCTGAAACGGAACCATCATTTAAAGCGAGTTTGGATGTGCCGCCGAAGCCTCCTACCGTGCGAATAATTTGCTTTGCTGGCAAGTGAACTGGCGCGGCTCGACGATACGGCGCTGACGCTGGAGGACAACACTGTTCGCAAACGACAGCTCGCTAGGCAGACTTGATTCCGCGGGAAATCGACGAAGCCGACGTGTATTTCAGATGTGACTAAAGAAAGAAAATCGAAAGTTTGTTTTCATACACAGCAGAGATAAAAATAAACCGCCAAACAGCCGACGATGGCACGAAACGTCAAAGTCAACAAATTGTGTTGCGTTTATATTCTGTGACATTTCTAAATTTCATCCAACTTTGAACGGAACCGCTTTTCATACAACTTTGAACGATTTCGAACGGCATGCCGGTCCTGGAAAGCGGGGAACAACATCACTTTCCATTTATAGTTTACAATAGATGGCAGCGCTTGTCTATGACGTCGATTACGTTTTTGATAACGGACAAATACATCAAAACCGAACTGCCAGAAAGCTATTATTTTAATTTAAAACAAATCTGCTGTGAAACGGAGGAAAAGAACAATTATAAAAATTCAATAGCCAATGCAACTTCATGACATGAAGCTAGGCATTAAAAAATACTGGAAATGTGCAATCAATTATTACGTATTACAAGCATATAAACAATTTAGAAAATTTACTACTACTATTCTATGCATTTAGAGAATTTAAATGCATCAGAATTGATGGACTGTAGAGCTTTTTCAGCTATATGAGTGTTTTAAGCGAAGCTGCAAGAAAAACGAGCTTATAAGTTTTAAATGTTTTCGAGTCGTCTTCAAGAGAAAGGTGATTGCCAAACTGAACAAAATTTTGAATTTGTATTTATTTGTTGCTCAAAAAACAACAATCTTAAAAATATAAGAAAAGACACTTGTTTCCTTTATTATACGATTTGGTTTTTTATTATTTTCAAATGTACATTTCGGACATTAGTTGTGTCCTTCTTCGATGTATTACTGTGTCTGAAGAGAAGACATGGCAGAATCATTCTTAAATGTACTGGGCTTACATACTAATTAAATATATCCATCCATTGGTTCTTTACTTCCACAGTTAGATACCGGTATAACTTTATGACCTCTACAGGATCGATTTAATAAGGTCCGAGAAACCGCTACCTAAATTTTTGCTCAAACGTTTCGACTCCGGGGTTCTCGCAATCAATAGAATCGCGTAGGGATCCAGCCTAGAATGTTTGTGGACCATTTTTATACATTTCGAGTTTGTCCTAGTGATGCTGTGGCCTTTCTCGACGATGTGTTTTGCCATCGATGAACTAATATCAGTCCTTCCATGTTTAATGGTTAGTTCAGCTTCTCCAATGTACTCCTGTATTCTTTTTTGGATCGGCCTGATTGTCTGGCTAATAATAAAATAGGTCTTTCAAATAAATAACGGCTTGTGAATTACAGAAAAATTAGTTTTGGTTTAGGGAAACTTAAGGGGTCTACCCTCTTAATAATTTTCAAAAAATCGATGTATATATATATACAGAAGTATTATATTAAAATTTAATAAAAATTGGAGCAGTCTAACTGTATTTTTGGGCAACTTTCACTTTGCCACCCGAGCGCGATTTTTCATTAAAAAAAACTTTAACCGGGTTTTTCTTGAAACAACGTTTTACGACGCCGCGTTGACGAAATCTCGGGAACTACCAAACCGATTCTCACCAAATTTTTACCAGTCATTTATTATGATTACAGCTATAGCGCTAACATGAAGTTTTTCAAAATTTTGATTGAAAATATTTTTTTATCCTAAAAACTGTGCAAAAAGCATGTTTTTCCTAATTTTTCGTAAAATGTCCGTCATTTTGTCAATTTTGTAAAAATCAAAAATCGCCTTATTCACGCTATAGCTATTAACATACTAAATCTAAAACCCTAATAACCCGTTTTTACACTGCTAAAAGAGGGTAGACCCCTTGAGCGTTTCAGTATATAGTTCTTAAAATGATGACTTTGTATTTCTATAAATAAAAAAACAATGTCCAAAGTTGGGAAATTCACTGCCTTTGTATTTGACAAAAAAATATACGTAGTAAAGAAAAAAATGTTCAGTGGAACAAAAAATATATGGGGGTAGATGTAGAACAATAAACATCATCTACGGTGCTAACAATTTTCTATTTTTAAATAGAAGATTTTTAAAAATATGTTTTCTTGGATTAAAGTTTCACAATTAACCTAGAAAATAAATGTTAGTCGAGAATATATCACTGAAGAAGGCTACAAGTAGTAGCCGAAATATATATTTGAAAAATCAAAAATAAAATTTGGTAAAAGAAAAAAATCACGACTTTTATTATTAAATAAATGTTGTCTAAAACACGAATGATTTTTGTGGACAAATTAATTTTGAAAATTGTTTACACATAGGCTAATGTTGTACCGGACACAAGATTTGAAAAATAATAGGTAAGAATCAAATGTTTCTTTTTAGTTTGGTTTGAACAATTATCCAGAAGTCAATGAATTATCATCAGAATCAATCTAAAAGCTTTTCGTTCCAAATGATAGTATCTTGTCTAATTTTTTCCGCTGGATTAAATAATAACTTCAAGTTTACTGGTCAAGTTGTTTGCAGTATTAGACAATGAAACGTTCCTTATTTTTAACTTATCTTATCTTATCGTTCAAACGATTTCTGATTAGAAGAAAGATTCATTACTGGATCACTCATTAAGTTCTTCAGAAAACAATCTAAATTCTTAGGTGGATCAGATATAAACTAGTTTTTTCTAATGATACTCTAGGTTTGCTATGACCCAATCAATCATTCGCTGAAAAATATTTTTGCGAATCCAAAAAAGAAATAAACTAACAAATCTACATCATGTGCGAAGTCATATATCTGCGCAATAGACAAAATTAATTTAAACTCAAAACATCCAATATTTAATGAATGATTATTTTTCACTTATGGCATTCAATTAATCCAAGGCCAATCTACTAACATTGAGCAGTAACTACGACAGCCCCATCATAAACACATTAAAAGTGCCGAAAGCGTAACTGGACATTTAAAAAAAATATTTAGTATTTGAAATTGAAAAAATAAATGTTGATAAACTTTCTTAAAATTTAGCAAGGAAAATAAATTTTTCCTAAGCGATTAATATTTAAATATGCAATTAACATCGAGCTTGAAGTCTGTGTGCTGTATTCCTCGCCTGAAATAGAGAAAGAGCAAAACAACAACTGCCGCCTGGACAAATTCACATACGGATACGTACCTACTTATTTTGGAAATGTACCTAATGAATGTTGAACCCATCTTAAGTGAATTACAAACAATGTTTTGTTTGATATATATAATAGCTTGGGAAACTTGATTACCTCATTGTTTGTTGTCTTCGCCGTTTAACGGCCACACTAGGTCTGTTTTTTAAAGGTAATATGAATGCTTCAAAGCTAATTATGTTGATTTTTGCTCGAGGAAAATAATTTCCGAGCGGAATTGTAGCTTTGCATCTTGGACAAAATACAACCAACAACTGAAATGACAACCAATGGCATAGCTATTAAAATATTAATTTGCAAGTATTTTAATCAAGATTGAATTGATCGTAGCCAAAGATAACATTCAGATACTTAAAATTCAAAATTTATTGTTTTTATTCTTAATGGCACTTGAAATATATACACAGAATTGGAACTCATCGCTAGCCATAATTCAGTTGGTAATTCACCTCTTGTATCGGACGATTCCATAAAACTCAATTAAAACTTCAAACTGAAACCTATTAAGGTTCCAAATCATTTAATATAAACGACATTTTTATTCATCCGTTTCTAATAAATGTTCACAGTCTCTAAAGTGTAGCAGATCAGTCTGTATACATTGTGTATATAGATAGTTAAATGCATTGAGATGTAATGCAAAAATGTGTATAAATAGATTGTTCCTTTTGAAGCAGTTCGCTTTACTCAGAATAGACTTTTGATTCAACTCATATTTTTTCGGTACAGACTGATGGAGAAAGGATGGACTGGGCGGCCATTTGAATAGTGAAAGCTTGCCGATTTTTGGTTTATTGTATCGGTTTATCTACAATTGCATTACTAGAACAAACTACATCATATCTATCCGAAATATGGGCGAGCAAAATCTAAATATTTTGTTTTTCATTATTTAATTTATAAATGAAAACAAATACGTGTTGGAAGTCTGATAGGGCTTTTAATTTGTAAACATAGCATAAAACGCTCACACTTTCTTAAAAATATATTTTTTGAATCAAAAGGGAAATTTAATACTAATTAAAATGTATTTGGCAATATAATTTTTCTTTTTGAAACACATCCTTTCAATTTAATTTCAAGTCTCCATGTCCAGCAAAGAGAGTCATATCTATGTAACGAGGAATGGAAAAAATTCAAGTGTCCAAGTCATTATTTGTTGTTGGTGCATCAACATATGTAAATCAATGTCTTCATTTCAACTTATACCGAGCAAATAGGTGCAGGGGTCGCTTAAAGTGTATTTTACAGGTAGGCGATATAGATTTAAATGACCTTAAGCTACCTATTCACATGACATTACAAGAACAATAATTAAAATTTGAAAAATTATTCTAATCAACTATACGGTCTTACAAAAATAAAGGTTTCAACTAGAAGACCTTCATTTTTTGCACTTACTTAGTTCAAGATATATAAACAATTTTTTAGCGTTGTCAAATAATTCGGAGCAATATTTTCTCTCTTGGATAATATGATTTTTGTATATTATAAAATTATTTTCGACTTAAAAACATTCCACAGATAGTTTTAAATATGATGAATTTTTTTTATAGATGATAGTATATTCTACATCGCTTCGTTTTCGTCAATTTTCCTATGCGGACAGAAATCGAACTATCTTTGCTCCTCCTAACACAACCTTAAACCTGTATCTTAATTCACTTATGACTCGCCTACGGAGAAACCATTTATATGCAGTTTAAACCTTTCAGTCAATCGTAAGTGGCATATAAAAATCGCATAAAAAAATCTTCCTACTTCCTAATGAATCATTTAAGGTGGGAAATCACATTAGGAGGCTTTTTCAAGGCTTTTTTCGTGATTTTTTGGAGGGGAAGAAATAATAAGAATTTATTAAAATAAATAGGCTATTTTAGTCATATTTTGAGCTACATCTCATAATTTTTTCAAGTGATTATCATCAAAATTCGCAAAGTTACAAACTGTTCTTCATGGAGGTCCGTCGTCCGAGTTTCTCATTGTTGTGCTTCCTGGAGTCCATAATTTTAATGTGAAAGCACTCCAAGCAAATTTTTCAGATTACCTATATGTATATTTATTCAATGAAGCAAATTTTGAGTAATAATTTGGAAAACTGAAAATTTGTGACGCGTTTGAAATGAAAATTGAATTTTTTTTCGTGCTTTTGCCATAAAAAAACACTAAATCGAATTTTTATATCCCTATTACATTTTCAGTTAGACACAAATTGAATAAGAATTCAAAAATTCTTTGGTTTTTGAAGATCGGTCAAAACTTTGTTGAGATACAATGCACGCAAGCCGGAAAAACGTGTTTCGAGAAAAACGCATTCAAAAACAAATTACCAAAAACTGAGTATTGAAGTGACTTGTGTATTACTCTTATATACACAGGGATATCAGAAAAAAATACATTTTCTTGTTTGCAATTCATGCCCAAATACATACAAAGTAAGATAGATTCATAGGAAGACAGCTGCGTGGTTCCGTGGATCGCTCCATTCAATGGGCCTTGCACGCTTCGTTTCTTGCCCCGAAAATATAAGAAGGACTTCGAATATCAGTCTCAAAGTTTTTGAGCATAGTTTTGCAAAATAAAAAAAAAGGTGATGTTTTAACCGTCTGATGTGATTTCCGCCTTTAAGTATAGTCTATGTAAGCTAGTCGTTAAACTTAGAGTAAAAAACTAAAACTACCAGAGCTTTCAGTGAGCATATGCTTTGCTCGGCTCAACACGTGTATTTCCTATAGTTGTTCCGCTGTGATCTCTCTCAAATTTTTCTTAGCTTTAATGGCTTTTGTCCCGACCAAGAGTTTTTCCACTGTATATTGTATACAATGTGCCCTTAAGTAGGTTTGTATCGCACATTTAGAAGTCTATCATATTTCTTGCTGCTGTGTAACTGGAATTTCTGTTCAGTAGTATTGACGATAAATAATCACCACAAATAGTTAATAGTTCGTGTCTAATGTTTTAAAGTAAAGTAACAATTTTAACAGTTTTTAAAGTAAAGTAAACAATTTTCTTAGATCTATTTCGAATCTGTTCTATTCAAAAAACATCATTTGCGAGCTTTTTTCTGCGAAATCTTTTACGATGAGATCGATGAAAATTTCCTGATGTACTTCGCGTTCAATTGTCAACAATGGTAGGCCCACTAATTTTGTGCCATAATCAATCTGAAATCAAATTTAATGAGTCTTAATTTTGAGAAGAATCATTTTCCAGAAATAACAGTGACAGAAGGAGTGAAAATGATTGGTAGCGCAATTGTTATATTTGCACAGTTTTTATTTTATCTATTATTTGTTATATATTTTAACACGTGCAGTGGTACATTGGCATCCTTACTTTTTAGTAATGGTAATTGCACTGAAGCTTCTATTCTTGGTTGCTTTTCATTCATATCGAAATTCTCTTCGTGTGTAAGTGCCGATCGCAGGTTCAAGCACTTCTATAGAATATTATCCTTTTTTACACCATCATGTAAAGTGTCCCAGACATACAATATCATTTGTTCTTAAACATTACGTGCAAAGCGAACCAAACTTGAACGAATTGAACATCTAAATTCGTATCTACGAGAACAACTAAGTAATTGGCCGGCACAGAAAACAGTGTCTTCATAATGGCCACTTTGAACTGAGCATCATCTCTCCAACCTTCTTGTTCAAATTTGTCTGAATCCTTGGACGCACTTAGAAGCAGACCAAGGTTGCTGCATTTTCTATAACAAAGGGTTTTGTGATAGCCTGCACCAAAATACAATTTTTAAATAGTCATGTTGTTGGAGACTATAAGATCCAGTGGCGTACCCAAGGGGGGGGGGAGTTACGGATTCAACCCCCCCCCCTTGGGTAAACAAGTTTAGCCTCGTAAATGAAACCAGACATGCAATCGGGCTAAAGTCTGCCAGAATTATTTTCGGAGGACTCCAACTTTGACCGGTGAAAAAGTATGATTAAGTATGATAACGTAATTATATCTTCATATCTAGACCGAAGCACTAGCAAACGTACCTAGTCAAGACTTCAAAAATATGAACCCCCCTTTTCAAAATCCTGCATACGCTACTGATAAGGTCTACTCGAAATAAAATACTAAATATTCATGATGCATTTATTTTAGTGCAGCTAATTTTGTTGAAAGTTGTAACATATACTTCGCTATATGAAGAATTGAAGAATTTCTACAAAAAATAACTATTTTACATTAAATGCCACGTTAGAGTTGATTCTATTTTAATTATTATATTGATAATTATATATTATTTAGATTATTTAACATAATATTTACTCGTTCGATTATCAAAAGTACACGTGTTTCTCCTATTTCTCCCTTTTCCAACAATTTTCCATAGACATTAAATATCCACACACGAATATAGAAGAATCGAAATTTACAAGTTGTTTGTGATGCTGACAAGAAATGTCGGCAAGTCACTTATGGTAGGTACACACATTTATGCATCTATGAAGAGATAAAGATAATTTGCTCGATTAACATGATACTTCGACCGCCTCTTTGATTAAAGTCATTTATTCATTTATTTTTTTGAAAAAATAAAAGAAAGAACAGCTCGTCAAGGATCATAAACTTTCAAGAAAAAAGTACCCACTCTCCTGTTGCCGTCAAAGGACCTCAACGAAACAAAACTACTATAGCATGGCAACGTAAACAACGGAAGACGACCGATCAGCGAAAATGTAAATGTTGGTTCGGATTTCGCCATATAAATCGCGCAATGTTTTATGGTGTCTATATATGTATGTACATATATACATATTAAGTAGACATGAAAGGGATTTGGAGAATTCAGACGAAATTCAAACTGAAAATTCAGATTCAGACAGAAGGCTCGCGATGCAACCAAACGTATTTTTAATGGAAATAGGATTGCGTGTAAGGATAAGAAAACGTACATGTTACGCTAAAATGAGTTTTCAATGTACGCTTGATTTATTATGAATAATTGGCAATATTTTGAACAGTTTCGCGAGTCGCAATGTTGTATGTGGGCATAATAAGTCCAGTAGATACTTAAAATGCTTTTTTGATTAAAATGTGAATAGTACCTATTAAGAAAATTGTTTTAATTTTATTGAAGATTGTGGAGTTAATTTTGAAAAGAAGATCATCTCTCGATGCTTTACACTTTGAACTTTTTGACAGACTCGTGTGGTAAATCAACTGGATTTACATTTTAATGTTTTCATTCATCATTTCGGTAACATGAAAATGCGGTTTTCACCATAGATATGGATAAAATGAAATCATTAAGACTAGTCGTTATAGACAGAGTTGAGGAGGTATCAATAAAAATTGGCTTCTACTTCGATATCGACGAAATCCAGAATTTGAAAAGTATGCTCTCTTATTACGGAGGTTTTATTTTTGATGCAATATATGTATATTTATTTTCGGAATCCTTATCATTAAAATATTCTTTTGAAAAACTTTCTTTGACATAATCAAAAGAAACAATGCCTGATTAGTGGAGGATATCAATATAAACATCGTTAATTTGTTTCTTACACTTGAAATCACGTAGAATTTTTGATGGGACCTGCATGAGGTTTGCCGCACTTCGCCATGTATCCCTATGATGAAACTCGAACCTTCAAAAATCTGAGTCCTGCAATGAGTTGATGGTTGTTGAACAATAAGCATGAAAATCATATGACTATCAAGCTCCTATCTGTTGCATAGAAGACTGTAAGTTCTTTATACACATATAGATTAGAGGGAATAAATTAATTGATGTTCCTGTTGCATCGGCAAACTACATCTAAAACTGAAAATGCAGTTAAAATCCAAGAATGGTAGGTACTGTACTACAGTCTTTCTTCTTTCAATTAAATCAGAACACGATAAGCTTTACAATTGTATTGAAAATCTTTGATTCTGTGGATTATTGTTTTCAATTTTAAAATGCATGGTTATATGTATATTGTCAACTGGAATGATTAAAGACCCTCCAACATTTAATTGTGCATTACGAAACAATACCAAAGCGAATCGGCACCTTTGTTCACATTCACATAGCAATGTTTAATATCCATACTCAACTGAATCGACAATTTCAAATAAAAACATCATAAAATCAGTTTGCAGTTGAGTTCATTGGAAGAACTTTCACGTGAAAAATGAGAGATGGTCATAAAACAGGCAATTAAAAATCGAGCTTCGTTACATATTCTGGTGCGGTTTCGATTATAGTACTTGCTTGCAAAGAGTTAAACCGTAACTGATTGGCAAAATATCAGTAAATGTAAATGGTTTTATACATATACGGACATTTGAATTGTTTATAACGCTCGTAAGTGAAATATGTAGAGGCAAAGTTTCTGAGAAAATGGTGACTCATTTTGAAATTAATGTGCATATTAGGACAGTAGTATTTTTTCATTCGTCCTTTCAAATGATATCATTAGTTGGGTTAAGTTGTAGCTATCAAATGTTCGCACTTTTTCCTTATTTTCTTGAAAATTGATCGATCTGAAATTTATTTTGTCGAATTAAGTTGTATCAGAAAGAATCATACAATTGAAAATGAGATTCTAAACCCATCAGACCCGTATTTCTGTATATATAACCACTGCGCTATTTTGTTGAAATCATTTAAAGAAGAAAAAAACTCCATGAAATATTCTTTTGTGACTTGGATCAGCAAAATAAGTAGAATAAAAGTATTGTTTTCTATTTTAAAATAAATTTATTCCGGTGTGTCCTTTTATAAAGAACTAACTTACTGTCGCAGTGGAAGAGCATTCCGTTTTTGAGTAGGATAATAATCAAATATAACTAATTTTTACTGGATTTTTTTTAACCAATAGTTTTGCTTAAAACCTGTCTTTCTTCAGGGACGAAAGTTGCTTGAATTGCCAAAAAATCAGAATCTACCTTGGCTAACATAAAAACATTGCACTTGATGTTACTTCTCCTATTGTATAAAATCAAATTTTAGAACTGAAAAGTCTTGAAAACTGTAGAAACAGCATAATTACTTAGTCCCATGCTAAGCATGGAATCTTTTTTTCTCTAGGGCTACCGATCCTCCTTTCTTGCTCTTAGTTGCAGTTAAATTCAATAACATTTTACTTGCATAGATTATTTGATTAAATTAGTTGAAAATTGAATTGAAAGCTACTAGTAAAAACATTTCACACCAATATATCATCATACGAAATATTTTTCTGGGAATGCCATTTTTAATATGAATTGCTTTGAGTAAAAGTTACGCAACAATTTGAGGAAATACAATTGCTATTTCTTGTTCATTCATTTAACAAATTTGATAATTTTATCAGAAAACAGATGAGTTGTTCATGTTTTTTTAAGGATGAAAACTCATTTATTGCCTGGAGGTTCTAAGAGTCTTCCCCTAAACATTTGCTGTTCAGTTAAAAGATCTACTAACTTTGAGGTCAAAGTTTTTTGGAACGATAAGATTTTATTAGGATAGAAACGGAACGATTGGTTAAATTACACTGAAAATTCAAGATGATGCAATTAATTTTGAGCGGCAAACAAACCCCTACTGCTATTATGGTAGCTAGTAAGTTTCATTCACGGATCAAAAAGTTGAAATTGTGATTAAAAATATTTTCGATGAGCAAGCCTACTTTTCTACTTATATTAAATGAACCAGCAACCAATACAGTTGATACAAAAACACAGAGCAACATTGTTTCCATAACAACTTAGTCCCCCTATTTAAAATATTTAATCAAGCCGCCCCACTTATACGTTCCCTCGCGACCACTGAGTTAGTTATTAAGGCAATTAACAAAAATTTATTTCGATAGTTTCTCCAATCATGATTCTTGTGGCGGCAAAATGTCAAGGGCAAAAATTTACTGTACCCCTCATGCCATATTATTTATGAGGCGTGACAACCCCTCCCCGAGAACATGAAGCAAGTCGTCAGATAAGAAGTCTCTGAAGGAACCGAAAATATTGATTAAAATTTGTCGTCGCGGCATTCTGGGGTTCACATGTGTTGATCATATTTCCGCCATAATCAGTGCCAGGCTCTTGGGCACGATGCATGGATAACTCATTATGATAATCAGGTGGAATTTATGGGTCCGATTGATATGAACTTGCAGCGAGTAATTGCTGAACATCGTCGACATGGTCTGTCTTTGCGATCGGCGCACTTTATCTGAAGGGAAACGTGAAGTGTCTGTACCGCGGCCACTTAAAATATCTAATAATGATCTACAAGGGGCGATGGTGTCAAAGCTGTGAAAGGATTTTGACATGGTGTCACGGCACGTCATGTGAGATATTCGATTTTCAAATAGTAAGTATCTACGCTCCCGATTCACATTTGACTGTTGCGACATCCACCACATCCTATCTATCCTTCGCGGTTTGCACATATGCTCAAATATCTGTGACATTGCGATGAGGTATCTGCTGACGCAGCCATTTGATGTTTGAATCTACCGCCCGACATTTGCCACTGTACAAGTCGAGAAAAGGAAGAATCTCAGCCGTTTTTTTCATTCGTTCAAAAAAATAATCCTCAGTTGCCGAAAAGATCAAACAAATACATGATGTTCATTTGTTTTTTCGACAGCAGGAGGGAGCTTCCGTCCCAAAGCAGCTTCCCGACCCGCTCGGGAGTATCTTTGGATTTGTCTTGGGTCCATGTCATAAATATCTTGTCAAGATTTTTTGTGGTTGAGCAGCTAATTCGCTCGTTCCGGTTCTGTTTGAGTAGTTGACGCTGACACTAACTGTAGATATACGGATGTGTAATGAGACCTTTGTGTTAAATCAAAGAACATATGTAATCACTTAGGTGATTAGGTTTTACATGTTTGTTTAGTTGCTACTCCGGTTATTTCCGATATTCACCGAAGTCCAAGAATTGCAATTATACTTTACATTCTAACATCCACATTAAAAGAGGATGAATAGATTGAATAGGCACCATACAGTCTGAAAAAATATAGCACGTTGACCAGCTTTCAATTATCAATATCCGAGTTCGTCTTTTTAATGAGTATTCATATAAGGAGGACATTTGAATGTGATTTTTAACAGTCAGACTATAAATCCACTCTTCAATGGATGGTACGATATACTGAAAATCAAACGATGATGTGAACTTAATTGTTGCAGTTTTTTTTACTGCTAGAGGAACCTCAGATTGTACACTCCTTCTTAGCGCATCGAGTCAAAAGCCATACTAAATATTTCCACGCAAGTGTCTTTTTTCATAAAAGACTGAACGTTTTTGTGATCATACTATGCTTAATTTATTTATGTAGCAACATCAGTTCTTAACTATTTCTGAAAGTCCCACGTGCAGTAAATGCCTGCTACTGCAAAAACTACTAGTACAATCACCGATTGGAAACTATATCAGTCTGGCTATCATTTTTGATGCAGTAATATTTTACAGACAAAAAGCATAGTGAGAAAAACTGTAAGAACCAATGCTAAGTAAAAATCAAACCATAAAATTTCACCTGCAAAAGCTCTTTGTCAAGTTTCGTCGAATCATGAAATTTTTACAGGAATGATGTCGAAGAGAAAAGCTGTTAAAAATACTAATCAAAAATTGCTAAAGAAATATTTCCACTGCGAGTGTTTTCTTAAAAATGTCTAAAAATATTATATTTAAAAAACACATGTTCATGAATAACAATGAAATGCTTCGAGTGAAAAATTACCTTACATTTTTTTATAAAATAATTTTTCAGATAAAGGTCACCCGAATTTGCTGGTAACGAATCTATATTTGCTATTAGTGCTTTTACACGCCTGCTTTTCAACAGAAAAAAATATTTCGAAAATATTATCATAGCCCTTAAAACATTGTCATGTATCTATTGCTTATGGAAATGAAATATTGAATTAAATTGTGTACTAATCAATAGCAAAAATGATAAATAATCGTGTAAACACTTAACTATTATTTTACTGCACACATATCTGGCCAATCATATGCACATGAAATCAAGTGAAATTTTTCTTTTTGAAAAAATTCAATTCGGAAAATATCCATGAAAAGAATCCAATGTAGAAGGGAAAAAATCAATGCTGAATAAATGTGATAAATTTATCTTAGTATTCTGTTAGCTTTGAAATAGTGAAATTTTGTCATATTTTGCTTTTTATTATTATTAAAAGTAAGATAAGCTAACGAAAAAAAATGTTTTGCATCCGGTGAAGGAGATCTTACCTTTTCGGTTAATATTAAACGTCGATTAGATCGGGAAATATGTATGCATATTAAAGAAACAACTAAAATACATGAATATTGAAAAATAGGACACTTTAATTTGCTATTATTCTTATTTTGCAGATTGATATTCGCGAAAACTCTCATATTTAGAAAATGGTTAGTGGAAAATATAAATAGTTTGGCTTGTTTTAATCTTACCAACGCATTCAAGTTAAAAGTTAATAGACACTAAAATTATAAATAAGCTCCAGGATCAATAGAAAAAATCCCACTGTGGATAATACCACGAATCAAATGAAATGATAGCTTAGATATCTACCATAAAGAATTAATATTTTTCAACAAAAAATATTGTTGCAAAATTAATTTAAATTTTAATTAGAAATCATTGAAATGACTTCCATCAAAATAGATGTTTGTTTTAACAAAAATATTTCGTGACAATCAATGAAAAATATATCAACTATTGCTTTGTATCAAAGATAAATTTCACACAATCTGTTACTACTTTCTCAGTGAGAATAGAGCACTACCTTAAATTATTCAGATACAAAACTATCTCTATATAGTACTGTTCTATACTCAGATTTTATCATCACACATAACATAATAAAATAACACAAGCACAATCCTTCAGTCAACACTCGTATAACCACAAATCAGGATGCCGTCGAAGCATTCATTCGTTCAAGCATGGCAAGAAGGAAAATTTTCTGAGACATGGTTGACACTAAAAATGACCCGCAAAGTCTTCTTCTTATGCCATCTACCACGAAGTAGACAGAGTGTATACGTACGGAGTACCTAGCAACGGGAAAATTCCATTTTGTCTGATGAGATTTTCGTTAAAGGCAAGGAGCATGTCGAATTTTCAGGATGAGAAGCATTATCGCAAAGCGATTAGACTCCGTAATGTTTACTCATTTGATAATCATGAGCATTTAATAGAGATTTGTTGTTAATGCCTAGGTAATTGAAAGAAAGCGAAAATATGATCTTATAAATACCTTTTGTTTTAATACTGATTTAATAGTCATAGTTAAGTCTCATCGTTCGGCATACAATTATTGGTAATCGAAATTTTGTCAATAAGAATATTCTCATTACGCAGAAATTTTTGACCGACAAAATGTTCAGCTGCAACTGCATGTCTGATGGAACTTGTGAGTTTTTAATTACCTATCTAGTAACTAACTTCACTAACCGAGAAATTTGTATGACTTCAAAGGAAACTTTCATTGAAGTCACTGTGGTTTTGAAATATTCACCATAACTATCTTCTTTACTAGAAAGAAGAACCTACAGTTCAAATACTCAAAGCTCAGCAAACTCTTACGTTCCAGCTCAACGAACATTTTCACGTTTCGAACAAAGTATGCACACATTCAAACCTTTCTAACAGAAATTATCATGGTAATCTGTCGCGAGCATTGCATTCTACCCATCTACAAAATTGAATTCGTTTTGCTACACTTTTTCCTGAAAATTTAATTATAGTTGGCCACGAAATGCACATCAATGCTCATTATGCAGCAGACGAACTTTTGGGCCAGTGCTAAATTTGCAAATTTCATTGGTAAATTGGATGGGAGATCTGTTTTAATTACCCGCGCATGCTTGTTGAATTCGTTAAATATTGTTAGATTGATCAACTCGAAACAGAATTAACATATGTGCTTATTATTTGCACAAGCAACTTCAATTTAACGGCCGCTTTCGTAATTTGTCTCGGCATGCCAATATCAATTAATCAACAAATTTCTGATACTCATTATTTATTTGGTTACTTGAAATATACAAAGGCATAGTAATGTGAATATTGCCTATCAACTTCATTTGAATATACAAACACTTTTCGGTAAATCAATTCGAAATAATACAAATTAGTAATAAATGCTTCATTTATATTTTGTTAACACATCAATACTAACTTAATTAGTTCAGAAATACTACGAACCGTACCTTCTTCAACGTGTGATTTCACAAGTACACATAAAATTATTTTTAGCAACACATGCAAGTTATTGTATTCAAGTGCAAATGAAGCATTAAATAATTTTTCCAATATCAATTGAAAACTTATATTTCATAATTTACACGACACCAAAACAACTGTCTACATAATTTTTATGCTATTAATAGTATATTCTGCAAAAATATAATTTTGTTGAGAGCAGTGCGCTGTAAATCGATTGTTATTTAATGGAATGAATTCATTATGTAGTTTAATTACTATTAATCAAGATAACATGAGTATTTTATTTCATGGTTATTGAATATATTGCTGGTCAAACTTCACACCTGAATTAAACGCTATACGGTCTTTATACTTACACATGTAGCATTTTTGCAGCATCAAGTTTGCAGTGTTTCAAATTGAATGTGAATAAATTTTATAATACCTATTTTTGTTTGTATTTAAGTTAAGTTGTTATTTCTTTTAGTTGCATATAAGATATATTGCCGAAAATATATATCTTAAACACAAAAGCAATGTATAGTAAGTGAGCAAAACATCCTTAAATCAAATTGATTTTAATTAAATTTTACTGAATTGAACATAAACATTTAATATTTACCGGAGTAGGAATTTAAATTTGATTTATATCTGCAGAATTATTCGCTATAAAGTATTCGCCATGAAAGAGTGCACATTATTTCGCAACTTCATTTCGTGATTTTTTTCTCATTTCATACGCAAAAAAAGCTTCTATAGTAGTTAAAATTCAAAATTACTTTCAAAATTGATGCCTTCCATTATGAACCAATTCTATTGATTTTTTAGACATCCTTGAAAAAACTATTAAAAATTTCGGTTGGAATGTGCATGTACTGAATGAAATATTCCAATGATGCTCTAATAGAGTTGATTTCCAATAACAAATATGTTGTTCACGATGAAAATAACTATTTTCTAGTTGGTCGCTAATTGAATATGGTGAAGTTCCCTTAAGCTGTATTAAATAATGTATATATTATGAATGTACTAAATATATTTTGAAACAACGATGCTCCTTTAGCTTGTGATTGCTTTTCCAGATATGAAGTATCAATCAGTGATAAATTGTATATATTAAACCAAGGAAATTTTATTTGTTCATTTATACATTCGAGAAAGTCAACATCAATGAAAGTATCTTGATTTGAATCAATAATTAATGTAAAAACATCATAAATTTACAATTACTGCAGAATTGATCTAAGAAACATTCAAGACATCAAAAATTAAATCTGCAGTTGTTCAGATATTAGAGTTACTTTAGTTATACATAAAGATTCACATTGCGCAGCATGATAATCAGCGACTTCCGAATATAATCGATTGAAACAAAATGTTCATCGCCATAAAAGATCTAAAATATCCGACGGGCCACAATTCACTTACTGGAAAAGCATACTGAATTCCAGCCATTTGCCGTATTCCACAGCCGAACATTATCAAAATATCCAACATGAGCATAGCAGTGATCGTTCGAACGCTACACTACACAATCTACTGCTTCAAAAAAAGTAACTGTTCACCATTCTCAATTCCAAATAGCAATCTATGTGGATCTAATAATTTCACAAATTTAAATTTGGCGCCTCGGCAATTCCAACTTTGCCTGGGCAACACCGGCATACACCATACTTCACGCCCATTTTAACGCACCCACTTACAATTTGCTGTGACATACCTCCTAGGAAAACTTTTGCAATTAAAATGGCGCACAATAGAGCTAGGCTCCTCCTATCTCAAACGGCTCACAACGAGATGAGAGGTGGAGTCAAGCCGCCAAAGATGGCGCATTGTATAAGATAGAGCAATCTTAATATTACGATCGATTGATCTGCAGTGAAAATTGTATAGCAAGCAGGCAGCGATTCCCATTCGTTTGCCAGTGATTTTTGGTCGTGCTCGCTCGGATACATTTCGCTGATCATGCTGATGATGTGGGTCTTGGATGGGTCGCTGCGGACAAGTTGAAATAGCAAACGGACCGGCCTATGAGCGTTTAGTGTTAAGTAGCATTCATATGCGCTCACACATGACCAAGAGGTAGAGGACCGACCCGGAAAGGTGTGTGGCCGGCCACTCGCTCAGAGCAATCTTACGATCGATTGAACAAGTCATGTATGTAGAGATCCATGACACGCGGATCTGTAGTGAAAATTGAAACGGTGAATGGGAAGCACTTGAAGTTGCGCGACGAATCCCAACAAGTGTGACAATCTGGGCTCATGCGGTCGAGCGAATGTCAAAGCACGGTCTGTGCAAAAAATAACAATTGTTTTACGGCCAAGTGATAAATAATTGTTCGAACTAAATTTGAGTGATCACTTCATGGACTTTTTGAACGATTTCTAAGTGAAGAATAATTTCGAAAATGTTTTTCGGAACCGGGCGGCAACAGTTCAATAATAACTAGAACAATTCGCGAGCTTCAGAAACATCATTTTTCGTTCGGGGCAGTGTTTTAATTGAAATTATCGGTGAATTCCACGGTTTTAAGATTGCAGGCCACAGAGAAACGTTTGATTCCTGGCTCGAGGTTATGTCGACTGGAAGCTACAAGGGATTACCGTCGGAAATGGATGCAGGTTTGTTAGTGATGATTTACTATAGTCCAAATGCGTGTTTCCCCGCTACAATTTGATTTTGTCTTCGTACCTTTTTCTGAGCAATTGAAGTTTTAGGTTACTAAATAAAAAATAGCTGCTTGAAACCAAGTCTGAAATGTTAAATAAGTGGATAATTTGTACGAACCCTCTTCGACGGGAATATTGTACTAAAAATGCAAAATATTCTTGTTGATTTTGCATTTTCTGTTCTCAATAATGACTTTTTGGACCTGGTTCTACGAGTTTTTGCATTGTTTTTCACTCATCATAGTTCTCTTAAGAAAACAATTCATTAATCGGTGGCACGTCCTTACAATCTCAAAAAAGTCCATATCTAATATTTTTCGGTGATTGAAGAGTTGGAATGGAACCTTTATATCGTGGAGATCGCAGTTCAACGGATCAAACTTTCCGCTTGTTTTAGTACAAAATGGAAGCTGTTGGGTTTTATGGCTTCTCAGTTGATTTTATATTTAGTGGAGGAAGTGCAGTATCCACAGGTATTTGCTAGTGACGGCTCTAACCTAATTGCTCTGGGAAAGTAATTTAGATTTTAGTATCGAAATGCCTATCGCGTTAGCTGCATCAAAAAATTTGTGAATAATACCCATGAAGGACGCCGTCTATTTGACAGCAGAATAAAGCAGCCCCCAAAAGTCTGTTTCCACATCAGTGTAATTAATCAATGTAAGTAATGTTGTTAGTTAACACCAAGTGAAGTTTCCGGTATCTTATACACACGTTTCACACAAACCCATGTTTTAACGGTTAATAAAGTAATATAAATACAAACAATAAGCAAAATTTGATGGCTTTTTATGTGTTTCAACTTTTATACATGTATAGAATAAAAATATCCATTAAAAACATCATTTTCACAAAATTTTCCAAGATTATACGATGATTTTGTGGTGAAAGCAATTTTGAATAAACTATTCCAATTTCATTTCACTATTTTCAATTGCACTTTCAATAGTCATAAATATAGGTTCCTGTTTTTCATACAGCACATTTTTTGCACTCCTTAGGCTGAAATATACCACCAATTTATAAAATGCAAATAATTTGGAATAACTACTCCAGGCGTAGTATTCAAACCTACCAGTAGAAACACACTAAAAACAAAGCAAATGTTAAATATTATTCAGTGAAAGCATCTGATCTTACATTCAAAATTGTTTGACCGAAAAATCAAGAAAAACAAATGAAAGAAACTGACTGCAGTCAATAGTCAAGCGCTGAAAGTGGGTCGCTAAGCTTTAGCTTACTGAGGAAAATGATATTACAAATTACCTACAGTATTACAAATATGCAGCAACTCCTTTACCAGTAAGTCGTTGACTATACATTGTCTTCTGCATCAAATTTTTTAATTGTGATGTCTTAAACGATTACAAACTGTTTGCACCATTGCAGCTATATTGAGATCCTTTTTTAGATCAGTTGCTGGCTTAAAAGGCTCCTTCTTGCTCTGGCGGATCAACAGATTTTCAAGCAACTTCGATATGGCGCGTTTACGTCCAAGTGTTTCAGCTTTTTCTTGGAAAGTTGTGGCATTGCATATCATTTTGTTTGAACATCCAACAAAATGACGCACTTCGCTATAAATTTTGCCCTCTGAAATAAATTTTCGAATAAAGTTTCTTTTTTCAGCACTACAAAGCTTTCCGCGACCCATTTCTTGACCTAAACGATGGCTTTACTATTAAATTTGTGTAAAAACTAACGAAAACCGAACAAGAACACTTCAACTTGTACAGGGGTCAGATTATAAACTCGACTGATGTGCTGTTCAACAGAATTGTCAGCGGTGCTATTATTTTTTCCGTCTATTTTGCATTTGTAAGTCTCTTTCAACTTATAGTTCACGTCAGGATTCAAATGTTATTTTTAAAACACATTAATACACAACCTTTCTTTTATTTCCAGCTTTAAAATGAAATATATTAAAGAAAATTCGACAAAAAGAATGAACACATTGAATTTCTTTAACATATCTAAATTTCCATTTGAGAACTGTGCAAATTTGATAATGATAATGATTCCATTCTTAAAAAAGCTGCGAAAATAGAACTAATTTAAAATTAATTAATAAAATTGTTACGGCTTATAGGAACTGCGCATAACATCTAGTTCTTGTTAAATGCCTGAATTGAAATACTGTTCCTTTGGCACAAAAAACATATGAAACAAACATATGCATGTTAGTATAAAGCCAGTAATTTTGATCAAGCACAATATTTGATGTAATAGTTCAGTAATCAAAAATTTACTGATAGCTTTCCGTTTTTCAGCCAAAGAACCATAAGTCTGAAATCTAATATACATACTTAATAAAATTATGTGGAAATATTTTTCAATCAATCTTTCAATCTTTGTGAAGAACGATACGATAAAGCTTGGTACTTTGTTAAGTTTTACGCAGCATCGCAAAAAATAACTGCTCATTTAACCCTTTTTGATTGACTTCAATGATTAATCTTTGCTACATTTCCCTCTTACCACAATCATATGCGACCTAAAAAACCATACATTTCGCACGATACACCATCATATTGGCTTCCGACATTCCACATTCTTCTGAATATCAGTTAAAACTTTGTATGACATCGAATGAAAACAAGCAATTTAACGCCAAGATGAAAATCGATGAAGCCCGACTTCGTAATGACGATTAATAATTTTCTACATGAACATACATATATTTCCGCATGTTTAATCTTCAAACTGGAACTGAAACTGAACCAATTACATTTACAACTGTTGAATTGAAAAGAATAAAAATAAGAAGGAATTTGTCTATCAGACATCGCGATCTATAATCCATAAGTGGAATGTACTTTAATTGTCTCTGGCATTTTGTTTAGTCCCGAAAGCCGAAATGATCGATTCGAAAACAGTTGGATCAACAGAAGTTCAAGTGGTTATTGGACTGCAATGCGTGCTAGGAAATGAAAGAAGCATTTATTTTGTATCGAAATTGTGGTTTGGTTTTAGCTCTACGATTTTGAGTTGAATTGTGATTATGGCCGAATAAATAATGTTGGAAAAGGTGGAAAAGTAGGCAAGTTAGACGTCATATTAATGCTTGCAGTAATCCGCCTTGCAACATGTCCGATGTGGCACAACATTTTTGGAATTTTTACACACAAATTATCACACATTTTCCCTCGCTTTGCCCATTTTTTCCGTACTGTAAAATTTAAGGACTAACAATTTGGCGTTGATTCCAATAGATTCGGCTATTATTCAGAGGCTTAATTCAAATTTTCTTCAAAATACGAATAATCGTTTTAGTTGAAGAACGTCAACTAAATCACTTATTTGGTTTAACACTTTTTCGTACTAGACATTAAACTCAAATTATATATTTTCACCATTGAAGGGTTAATTTTCCTCGCACACATGACAATCATCTCAAGAATCTCCGCGCAACGTCTATGAAATCACAAAGTTCACATCGCAACCCCAAAACGCCAACAAATCGTAACAAATGTTGAACACAAAACGAATGGCAAAGCTACTTGCAACAATGAAATATTGTATATGACTTGAATTTGATGGCAGATAATTACCACGTTCAAAAGTTCGTCAACAATCAACATGTGTATATGTTTGTTATCATGACCCGTTAAACATTATCAAGACCCTGTAACGATAACTCTTTGAACTTCATCAGAGGCACACTTGATGCCATGAAATCGCTTGAGCTTCATCACTCTCTTTCAATGAAAAAAAATACAAAAAATATTTTATTTAATTTTACACGACTTGAAAGACGTTTCGGACTTACTTTAATGATATTTTTTGGCTCTTGTTCAGAATGCAGAGCAATGAAAGTGGTCAAATGGGACGTTAAATAATGACTGAATAAAAAGTTTATGTATGTACTTACTTGGCACTGCGAACGTTATTGTGTGTGATTATCGTTTGCCTAACATATAAATTGAATTTAATTAAAGCTTAATGACTTCTTGATGGTATATGCTACAGACTATCAACAGATATGAACGCAAAATTCGAGTTGAGTTTGGATAGAGCGAGTTCAAAATTATCGTTTTAATATTTTTGGAGCGGTTTCATTTAAGTTTTTTTCTCATTTCGAGTCATTCTTGGTGTCATATATGGCCTAAGCGCTATTTTCAGCAATAAATAAAATGCAAATAGTGCGCTTAAATTGATATTTTTGTGTCATATCCAAGTTTCATAAATTTAGAGATTTATTAGGAAAACAGTTTTTTTTCCATGTTATGAAAAAATTAACAACTTGTTTTCTTCAACAAACGCACATTTGCCCTGGTTTTTTTAGCTGCCACACCCGCTTCTTTGGATAAATTGCTGTATCTGATGTGGGAGTTATTTTCTGTCGATTTTTCTCCGGTTTGAAAGAATACAAAATATCAAAAGAATAAGACCCCTCCAAACGTTTTCTTTACATTTCGAATTCGTATAAGAAGAAAAAAGCGTTACTGCGAATGACTCATAAAAGGAATTGGTGCTTCTCACCATAACTGTTACTTCATGTTAATATTCTTGATGAAAAAATTAATTCACTAAATGATTTTAGAAAATAAAGGGAAAAAACTCTACGTTTTTTTTTGGGAAAGTGTCTATTTTGACAATTATGGCAATTGATCAACAAATATCTGAAACGATTCGATGTTACTGCTTGAAATCTTTTCAATCTATAGACAGAGAACTGAACGAAAGGCAATATGAATCGAAATAATGAACCGAGACTTTCTAGTTTGAAGGCCAGGACCGTTTCTTCGCTAAATTCAAGTTTTATCGTATTACCCGAATACTGACTATTCACAAATAAATACAATTACCATTATTGCAAAAAAGCAAACGCATTACTATCAGCACACTGCGAAACATTTTCTACCAAAAACTGGCCCCTATTCTAATTTGTAAACGTTAAAAACTGCACAATTTCGAAATTTTCAATGTTTTTTTCAGCCGTTGCATAAGTACCAAATATTTATATGAAGAGCCACCATTGATGAGGCAATTTTCATTCACTCTCAAAACAACTACCTGTTTAGGCCCGTTTTCATGTAAAAAGGTTTTTTTTTAAATATTATTTTCACCAACCATTGCACATAGAGTCATTTGCAATTTTTTAACGCATGGCTTGTATGTGATAAATGTGTTAATTAGAGTTTGATTCACAACCAGTAGATATTTACGTATTTGCTCCGTAGTGCAAAAGGCAATGAATTCATGTAGAAATGTTGAAATTTTTTGTCGTTTCCGAAATATTGAATATCTATCGTTTAATTTTAGTGAAAAGAGGCATTTTGAGTGTATGCTATCGACACACAAGAAAAAATAAAAGCTTGAAAAAAAATAAACAGGTATCTTCCATTTGAAACGGTTGTTACATTCCTAAAAAGGCTGTGTGATGCGAAATTTGTGTTATCTGAAACAAAGAACTAATGCAGAGAATGAAGCTAGGTTCCAAAACAAAACTATTATATTCTTATTTATGACCAGCAATATAATTATCAAAACAGTTAGCACTAAAATTAATAGGAAAATATCAATAAATAATGTTTTCTTCCTTATCACTAAACTAACATTTTTAGTTCAACTTCTAAACTTTGTTCGACACTGTCTGAAGCTCTGATTTTCCACAAAAATCTTTTATTTTGAATTATGTACTTTCGTTAAGCGCAGAGATTTTCACAAATCCCTTAATCTGATGTTAAACCCTTACGGAGCTATCTGTAAAATATATGCTTTTTTCAGGTGAAAGATATTTGAAAAGGAAATATACATTTTAAGTGGTAAAAAAATATTAAATAAAAAAGACTTTTTTCCCCTTTTTATATTTATTGTTTTTTTTTGCAGCAAGGATTAAATGTTTTAAAATTTTTAACCAATCCTATCTCGAAGAAAATTTTATTACGCAAATATTTTCTCACACAAATTTCCTCTAAAATGAACCGTTTTAAAGTTAGGAGTGAGTGAAGTAGAAAAAAAAGGTTTTTTTAAATTTAAACCTAAAGTTTTTTTCAAAAATGTTCCCGACTTTTTTGAGACGGAGGGTAACTCAATTGTTGTTATGCGAGTTTTTCTACAACTTTTCCTGCAAAAATCAGTGTGCCGCCCTCAACGGCCAACTGAAAACAGATCCGCCCTGGTCTATAATGTATTTCCCAACATTAGTTGAATTTTAACTGAGATTATTTTGCTAAAACAGTTTAAAAACGCATTTTATGTAAATCAACAGCTAACCAAGCTTTTGTTTTTTTCCGTACAATATACCGATCAATTATTTATCATTGAAGTGGAGGGTAAAAAATGTTTAAATCAGCAAAGGGTTCGCCATATGATCAACTGAATTATTATTGCATATATAAGTAATGTTAGATATGATTAAATCCTGGGGAAACTTTTCTATTTTTTGAAATAAGTCTGCCCCTATAGATTTTTCCTCAAAAATTGCCGGACGCATTGGGATTAAAAACTTTATGACCTGTTTCACAACTTTTTGCAATTATTTTGGTCAAGTTTTGGCAATATCCTTTCACCATTAAATGTGACACATTTGAAATTGAAACTGTCGATGCTCAAAATGTTTAATCGAAGTTGCCTCTGATCTGCCCTTTCACGAGATAAGCTGGCCCAAATGAAGAAAATTTCGTTATTATACCTATTAAATTTTTTATCTTCATATGCTTAATTGTTCTAATCAATATAATTTGTTGACCGAACAAGACAACAATGTTGATGCGAAAAACTATGCTTGTTTTTCAAAAAATGCCTAAGTTGTATTCCCCACTTCAAGGCATGAATTAAATAATTATTTCTAATTTTTTATAGAATATTTTGTATTTTGTTTTGGATAACACTAATTTCATTATTTTTTTTATTTAAATAATGATCTACTTTTTAATTATATCTGTTTCATATATTTCATAACCCAGAGTAGTTTCCTCAGTATAAAATTGAACATGAAAATTTAATACTAAAAATATTCAATAAAATCGTGTTAATTTGTAACCTGTTAGCTTGATTCAAAATTAATAAATCCACATTCTGGTTTCGGATAAAAACAAAGTCGTCATCAACTTAAAAATACCTACGTAAAACACTCAAATGATTATGTAAACATTCCATTTTTTTCTGTTTTTCTAAATTTTAATTTATGAATAGATATCGACTATAGCGTTTTTGTTTCGAAATGTGTCAATCTATTTAGCACTTGATATACGCGAATTCTTTCAAGTTGTGAAGGTTACGAACTTTTAGATAAATTTCAGTTTATTTAGAGTGAATATCATGGTTGGTTATCAGAGCGGAATATACTAGTAGTCTTAGGTTTTCCGTTGGACACAAAGCGTTTTTTATGTATTTATCTTTATTTTTAAGGGTTCACGGTTGATGCTATCAGTTTTTTTTAGTTTTCATGATTTTATCGCTAGGTTCACTGAACTTTTGAAACAAAAATTTTAAATTGAATTTGTGGTAATTGTGAAGAAATTTCCTAATTGAGTTTGTAGTAATTAGTTATTCGCAGCTACAAAAAAAGTTTTCCTGTGAAATTAGTATGTATTATTCACTTAACACTGATCGCCGCGCAAAAAGGTCCAGTTCTCAGTAATTTCTACTGCAAATGTGTGCACGCTTATTTCCAAGAAAATGCAACTTCATAGTTCGATTATCTTCAAACAATCTTTCGAATCGCGCTGCATGAACTATACAAATACACCACTTTCTCATGAATGTATCTATACGAAAAGTGGTAGTTCGCAATGATATTAAAGTGATTGCATCGAACGAGTCCATCGTCCATTTCCCAGAATAATCGGGAGTGGTCGGACCGTAGCGATTCAATTGCCCCTTTTACAGTTCGCAAACAGGCATGCAATTACACATGTCGACTTGATGCGAACAAAACAATAATTCAAATTGATGGGGAATGGCGAGGGTGGTTAAAATGTAATACATATGTATTTAAGGTGCACTAGGGAGGTCAATATTAGTAGATATTGACGAGGAAATGATTCGAACCCACGCGTGCAGAGCAGATTGGATTAGCAGTTCAACTCTTTAACTACTCGGGCACCTCGTCACCATATAACCGAGTTTTCAGTAATTCCGACACATTTTCAATTAAATGATACCAATATTCAAATGCATTATCAAGCATATTTACAGAAAAAACACACTGCTTTGATATATTTTATTAAATCCTATATATCTAGACATTGTTCTGAACATCAACACAATAAAATATGTAAGAAAAGATAAACTAAAACAGAACAAATTGATGATACATCAATTAGATTTATGATTTTTTCGGATAAAGAAAATATTCCGAACATATAAAAATATCTTCAAGTAAAAAACAATTTAATTTGAAATACAGTTAATCCCGAACAGGGTTTGCCAGCAGTGGAAACAACGCCAAGCGTCAGCGTACAACGAACGGCCAACGGTCAGCTGCCAGTGCTGACCCAGTGCTGCTTTTGGGTCTGGGCCCAGTACTGGCATACAACGTCCGTCCGTAGTTATTTATTTATTTACACCAAACAAGGCATCAAGTAAACAATACAAAATACATAAATAATTAATAAGTTAAAGTAAAGTAACTTAGTCTAATTAAAACTTAATCAGGCTTAGTTGGGGAGTGCGTGGTTATGATGACAATAGGGCCTTTGTCAGGTTACGTTTAAAGGACGATTTAGGGATACCCGGAGAATAGTGGTTACTAATTGTGTTGAATATTCTGCAACATCTATTTATCGGTTCATTATGACCATAGGCCGTGTGATGCCGATATTCTTTAAGCAGGGTTGTGTGTCGAGTACGTCGTTGTTGGTCATTAAATTTTATTCTATCAGCGAGGGCTACTATATTTACTGCGCCGCTGATAACGTCGAAGGTGAAACTGGCACTAATTAGTGTTCTTCTAGATGAAAGAGACATTAAGTTTAGAAGGTCTAGTCTATATTTGTAGGAAGGAAGACTATGAAAGACACTCGGGTTGTAGAGGTCCCTCAAGGCAAAAAGCAAGAATTGTTTCTGGATAGATTCAAGTCTGTCGCTGTGGAGCACAAAAACGGAGTTCCAAATTATGCAAGCATATTCGATCAAGGGCCGCACGAAGGTGGTGTATAAGGACTTGGTAACCCAAACGTTTTTGAATTCTTTGGCTCGTCTCTTAATGAAGCCAAGCTGTTTATTAGCCTTTGATAGGACTTTGTCATATTGCAGATTGAACCGCAATTGGTTGTCTAAGACTACGCCGAGGTCAACGACATGATCAGCCCTGTTTAAAACTATGTCGTTAAGGTAATAAGAATAGGTAGTAACTGCATTTTTACGAGAAAAGCTCAACACGTGGCATTTGCTGACATTGAGATAGAGCTTATTCTGACTACACCAGTGTGCAAGTGCATGAATCTTGGACTGGAGGAAGGCTGCATCCGATTGTGTTTTGATGCTGTAGTAAATTTTTAAGTCGTCAGCATAGAATAGGTGAGGTATGTTAGACAGTGTCGCAGATAGATCAGAAATGAATATATTAAACAACAGAGGGCCTAAATGACTGCCTTGTGGTACTCCGGAGGATGCAAAAACTCTTTTAGATAAGTGACCTTGGAATTTGACCATCTGAGTTCGGTCACAGAGATAGGATTGTAGCCAATTGAGTAGGGAACCAGATACTCCAAAATTACGTACTTTACGTATTAGGGTTTGATGATCAACCCGGTCAAAAGCCTTACTAAAGTCTGTATAGACCGCGTCAACTTGGTTTCCCTTTTCCATTTCACAGAGGACGTCAGAAACTAGGATCATGAGATTAGTGGAAGTCGACCTGCCTTTACGAAATCCATGCTGCTGTTCGTTAAGGAGAGGGTCTATGATGGGAGTGAGAATATCGCAAACTAGCTTCTCAAAGAGTTTAGGGATGACTGACAAAATAGCGATCCCTCGGTAGTTATCAACAGATCGCTTATCACCACTTTTATGAATAGGTATAAGATGCGAGGATTTCCAGGAGGACGGAAAGACACCTAGAGACAGAGATCTATTGAAAATGAGGTGCAAAGGAGTGACAAGTTGGTCTATGCAACGAACCAAGAAACCAGGAGGAAGTAAGTCTGGGCCGGGTCCTTTGTTCACTTTTAGCTCGTAAACAGCATTAATAATTGCCTCTTGTGACAAGACTATACTGTCGATGAGGGGCGTTGTGTTAGCTCCAATCGACGGTGTTGTTGACGAGACTATAGGCGGGCAGAAGGTCTCCTGAAAATGATCGGCAAATAGGTTGCAAGTTTCAAGTGGAGAGGAGGATACAACATTCCCTTTGAACAAAGAAACGGGATAGCCTGTCATTTTACGTTTTGTATTAACGAAATCAAAGAATTTTTTCGGATCATTTATAATGCTTTCACCAATTACGTTGACGTAAACATCGTACGCTTGTCGAGATTTAGTGGAGAATTCATTCGATAGCTTATCGTGCATTTTCTTTAGATCCTCGTCGACGAAAATTCCATTTTTTATTTTCCTATATAGTCTGTTTCTTTGGTTTCTTAAGTGCCTTAAATCATGATCAAGCCAGGGTTCTGAAAGTTTGCTCCGTTTCTTTATCTTTGGTACAAATTTATTAATAGCATGAAAGATTAGCGTATAAAAAGAAGTTATAGATTCATCTAAATCTAACGACGAAAAGAAACTCGGCCAATGTATGGTATCGAGAAATTTTTTAATGCTAATATAGTCAGCATTTAAGAAATCATATACAATTTCATTATTGTACGATTGGGTAAAGGGTACATTCGCAGTGGATAGTTCAACCGTCAAAGCTGAGTGATGGAGAGTGTTGGAGAAAAGATTCTCGGTGTCAATGGTTTGGCTAACCACCGCTTCGTCATAAAAGTTGGTGAAAATCAGATCTAACCATTTGCCATTTTGGTTAGGAGTCGAAATAACTTGCTGCAAATCATTGCCATAAAACACACTGATGAGATTAAAGTCAATGTCGCCAAGAATGTTGACTGGGAGGAGGTGACTATCATTGTCATCGGTTATAAAGCCAATATTCGGGCGATTGAAGTCACCAAATATGATAATTTTATCATCCACATTCAATGAATCAATGACAGAAGATATTACGTCGCTCAAATCATTATAAGTAGTATCTTCGGAGTGTGGGGGCACATAAATAACACCGATGTAGAGGAAATGTATTTCTAATAAAACTCTGATAAATATATGTTCAAATGATTTATGGGACACGGTTGTAACAAGTTCACTCGACAGGGAGTTGTGAATTGCGGTAAGAACACCACCTCCCCTTGAGACACCAGTATGAAGATAATCACGATCAGCTCTATAGATTGTCCAATTGTTGTCAAGTATTTCTTCGTTTTTGTACGAGTCGTTCAACCAAGTCTCTGTTATAGTGAGTATATTGAAGTGGCAAGATTTGGCGTCAATATAAAGTCTATTTAATTTGCCCCTCATACCACTGCAGTTATGGTAGAGAAATCTTAAGATTTTAGACGTGTCTTTCGTATTAGGAATAAAATTTCTTATGGTCTTCCCGTGATTTTTGTAAGAGAGAGATATACTTAGAGCTGACATAGGAGCTATAAGTTTCAAGATCACGTTTGACTTGATCAGGGGACATACCGAGTTCTTCATGATATCGATTAAAAAAGAGACGTAAAGAATCAAGGTCAGTAGGGAGACCTTCTTGTTGGATCATGACCTTGAGATTGGTTTTCGTTTTCCCCTCAAAGCAGGTAGTTTCCGGTGCGTTATGCATGTATGCAAGGAAAAGGCGGACATTGTCGTAAATTTTATGGTCTCTTAACCGAGATAAAAGATATCTGCTCTCAAGATCGTCTGTAGAGTTCGAGGTAATTCTTACAACCGGAGGTACCAGTGGATCAATAAATTTAGGTGCGGAAGGTCGATTAATAGGAGGGTTTGGCATGTGGATAGCACCGGATTGCGAGGGGATTTGATCGTCACCGTCGTAGGATGCAGGTAAAGTGGGAGTAGTAATAATACCTAGTTGTTGGACGGGATTAGGGTTGTTAGTCGGGAAAATTGCAACATTTTTAGGGGAGGCTGTACACGTAAATGAATTGTTCTTACTGACTAGTTTCTGCTTATGCTGAACCTTTTTGGTTGAGTTACGCCATAGGGTGAATGTCATCCCATTCCAAATTTGCTTCGCCTTACCTTCATGCTGAAAGAACAGCCAGGCATACCGAGATGGAATACATACTTTGAATGACGTGGTTTTTCTCTTGGTGCTTTTAGAGAGAGTTTCAGCTAAACAATCAGTAATGGCAAGCTCACTTTGAAGGAATTGAATCATCCACGTTACATCTGCAGATACTGGGGCACCCCTTACATGAAATACTTCGTAGCCTTCATTCTTCCGTGATATACACGAGGCAATATTGACGTTTTTCACGTAATCCGCATTTATACGCTTAACTTTATTTATCCTTCTATTCCAATCTTCTTCTGACCAGGATGTACCGAATTGAAAAATCTTTCTGGCACTTTTTGTTTTCTGGGTAGTAGGTGTTGAAACTGGCTTTTTATCCTCGACAGATAAACGTTTGATGGGAGATGTTGCCTTATCTTGCGTAGGAACTTTCAATGCACTGTTCAACATGTTTTTAAGGTCAGCAAACAAAATTTCATGGTTTAGGGGCAGTTCACAGCGGGTTGGAATGTTATGGGTGGTGCGGTTTTGTTCGCACAGTACAGTGCCCATGCTTACAATTTTCTGGATTGCACTTTCAAGTTTGTTCTCTGTGGTAGCTATCCATGATGAGTTTTGTATTGACAGTGTAGACAATTTTTCATTGAGCAGGTTTAATAGTCTATCTTCGAGGTCGGCTATATGTTTTGCGTTTGGGTCCTGTTTGTGGGAAGGAGACGTCGACAGTGTACTCATTTCCGCTAATTTACTATTCAAGATGTCAAATTTGTTGTGCAGCTCATGGAGAGCCTTGTCGAAACCTTTATTGTTTTTGGCGGTGGAAAGTACAGTGGTTAAATCGTCGAAACTGGTAGCCATTTCCACAAAACTTTCATCGTTTGCCCTTGTCTGCGCTTGCTGCTTCGTCAATAAGTGTGCTGTGTCCTGTGTTAATTTATCGACATGACTTATGATATTGTCATACATACATTTCATCAGCCTGTTGGTGTTCTGGCAATCTGCACAGATAAAGTTGTTGTCCATGTAGGGATGGTACCAATCCCTAGGCGCATCAATACATGCACCGTGAAACTTTCTGTTGCAAAACGCGCGGCATGTCACAAACTTGAAAGTGTTGTCGAACGCGATGCAATTTTCCATACTGCATTTGATATTCATGTTGCGAATTGCACTTTTCGGACAATGTAATCGATTTTATAAACGACACAATTGATATCGAGGTGAAGACGTGCAACAATGGCTTAATTGGGTCACTATGTTGCTATAATTAATTGGGTCACTTTGGTGTAAGGGGAAATATGCACAGACACGCACAAATTAATAAAAACAGTCTGAACAATCAAATAATTGATTGAATGGAATAGGGGCTAACTGCACGTACAACAGCTTTTGAAAACACGTCTACTCGCCACGACGGTTGAAGTTCGAATTGTAGTACTGGGCCAGGGTTTTCAGAAAACTTATTTGATACAAATCCTCAGTAGTCTGCTGAAAAACTTACATATTAGTTGCTGTGTTGTTGCTTTTGACGATTTTCATAGGAACATTTTAAGGCACATTAAAGTAGAATGTATCGCAAATAAGGAAAAAACTTTGAAAACACATCATTAAAACTATTTTTGAGCATTTCAAAAAGATCCTTTCTGCGAAACTCTCAGTAGTCTGAAATGCAGATGCCAATATTAAACCTCAACGATTTTCGATGTGAAAAAGAGTGTCTAATTTTTATATATGTTTTTATTTACATGTAATTTAATTTGAAATAGAGAAAAATGAGGGAAACGCAAAGTTGAAAAACAGACGATTGGATTTGGGTGGGGTACTCTGAAAATCAGAGAGAATAAAGTTAAATGAATTTAATTGGAAAAATCGGTATTTAAAACATAATTAAGTATTTGATATTTACTTGTCTCTTTTATTATTGATGAACTAGCCAGAACCCTGTTCACCAAAAGTCTGCAGTGCAGCTACAGAAAATGTGGCTTTTTAGCTTAGATGCGTGCAAAATTTAGCTCAGTGGAATTTCAATAGTCAAACTTTGTGCAATGAAGCTCGCTTCCTATTAGAAGACAATTTTAGTTTATTTCAGACCGGTTTTCAAGTGAAAGACAAATTTAAAATTTAATTTTAAATGAGGTCTCGTGGCATTAATCTAAATGTTACTCTTTGCATGAAAATCGTCTGAAGAAAAGACGAAGTACATAAGTTCGTCCAGTTTTATTTTAGATCACTTTTTCAAGGGATGCGCATATGATATGAATAGCACCAACACTGGTGTCTTCAAAGTCATCAATTGTTGCTGTTTTGTCAACACAAGGCATTTACTTAAGACAACCAATCGAAAATAGTCAGATCAAACGATATTTGGGACCAATTTACAGAGCAATTCCATGAAATCACATTAGCGTCAAATTGTGATTTCAATGAATCGAAGATTTGTCGTATTATAGAACGCTTATTAGCATCCTTTTGAAACCACATCTTATCAAAGCTAGGCTAATCCATTTTTTGAGCGAATCATCTTTGGTATGTCGTAGCGTACGCTGTTACTTTATTTATTACTTGGTTGCAAGGAATGAGGGAAAGTTATGCCATTAGCGTGTAAACTGTACCTACTAAAAATTTCTTGAAATTATTGTGATCCGAATGTCTTCTGGATCGTTTTCTTTCCAGGAATGAGTAGTTTGCTTATCAGTAAGTCACATGCAATTCACTGAACATAATTTTAATTTAAATAGCGGATTAGGTAAAAACTTCCCTAGTTTCCAAGCATCGAGTTAACAACATAGCCGACGATCCCTTCTAAATTGCAGTATGTGCTTAATACGACTAAAATTTTTGGTTAAAATTCTCCATGTCAGAACGAGCTACATATATCGATTTGCGACGAATTGCTGAATGAATTTCTGTTTGAACGCTTTCAAACACAGCCGCACCATTTTCTTAAATATTTCAATGGTGTTTTACATGCAGATTATGGGGTACAAAAATCATTCCCAATTGAATACTAATCTTGATCCGACAAACGATAATGTGCACAAAAAAAATCGAACTTGAGATTCTTTGACATATTACAAGTATGAATCTATTCATGATTATGTTCCAGGCTATGTTAAACACAAATAGAGCCCTTTAGAGAGATTATACAATAGCTAAATGGAAGATACAGTGTAAAAAACTGTGAGAAACTTAGAAAAACAAACATTTTTCAACGATAAAAACATTAACTATCGTCACTAAAATATTTTTTATTTGCATTTATCACGTTGCTAATTAAAAAAATTCAACACATGAGGAAACCCGCTAACGTTCTTAGACAGCTATAAACATTTTTTTGCCTAGCTACTTTCAAAAACATTGCCCATAACCCTTTCACAACTCGCATAATCTTACTACCAAAAATTCCAAAATGACTAGACATTGGCGAAAAAAGTTTATAACGAAGGCGTCTCAACGACAACATGATCACAATTTCAATTCGAATGTTCTACCAAATGCACATAATTTAAGAAATAATTTCAAAGCACTGATAGCAATTCGAAAATATAGATCACACAATAATTATTCTTGCTGGAAACTAATTTATGAATACTGTCGTAAATACTAAATGATGCATGGCCTATCTTTATCGCTCTGTATGATGTATGTAGTACTACGTCTAGTATAAACTAGATTCTGGGAACAGAAGAATCAAACAAATAATCCGTACTGAAAGTAACTTTTGATAATGCTCGAAAGAGAACTTTGCTTTCTTGAGGTAAGAAATACGTTGTCGTGTCGTCTTCTCCAAACACATTCAGAACTCGCCTGAAAAAGCGAAAAATTCAGTTTATTTTTTGTTTCATGTTTGTAATAGCGATGGAATTTGAGCTTAGCAAATTATCATCCTATTGTGATTTCGGTGATTAAGTTTGTTGTTTATTTGCCTGACTTTATAAAACTCTGAAAGACAATTTACCGACAATTTGCGAGAGAGCTACATTTAAAGTTTTGTTTTTTGCATTTATTCATTTCATCACTCCTGAATATTGCATATATGTATAATTGTCTCAGCAACGTTATAATTATATTTTATACGCTCTGGCGTGGATGCTCGAACAATTGTCTCTTACAGCTCCGACATGTTTGGGCAGTTCCGACTAATTAGTTAGCAGACAATTCATCTAATTAACATGTTATGTCTAGAAAAATAGTAATATGCAACTGAAACTGTAGATACTCTCATCTCTATGGTACATTTAAGAGTTTTTCTTGTGTGGCTTGGTGAATTCTTAGTGATGGATTTAGATGAACACTGTTTTAGTAACTAAAGTAGAATGCGTCCAAAATAATTATGGGAAAACCGAAATTTGGTTGAGAGATTTTATGGTATGTTCTTAAAGTAACAGCGACCGATATTTCAGTTTAAGGTGCAGTTTTCGCCATTCCTACGTTCCCTGATTTCAACTTTGGAAAGCTTCATGATATTGAGCATTTCGTCGAAATGAATGTTTGTGGTTCCTTCAACATATTTGAGATGTGCTTAGAGTTCTCACGTGACCATTGAAGTGCTCAAGATCGATAAATAAATTGCGGGTGAAAGCGAGACTAAACAGAAGGAGAGAAAGACTGTACGTGTTCGTTAATTACTTACATACGATTGCAGAAATAGTTTCATATATTCAGTCAGAAAAAAATTCAGGTCCAGGGTGGTGAATTATTAACAACGTTCACATATACGGGAGCATAACTAGTTTCTAAGACAAACAATTTATACACTATCTGTAAGTAAGTATATAAAATGTTATGACTCACACATTGCTATCCATTCATTCCGTAAAAAAGTTCGAGGTTACTGCTGCTTGAATAGATGCCACAGAAAATCTTGCCTTTGAAAATTACTAATCTGAGTACATCCAAGGCAAATAGCGCCACCCTTCTTTTTTGTTTTCCCATTAACTTGCAGCTAATAACTTACAAATTTCCAATATCCATCACACCAAATCCTACTTGAGACACATCTAAAATTTTAACGTATTTGCATTGTGGCTTGTGTGTAGGGTCAAAAATCCTTAATGTCAATATTTTATAAGCCATTAATGCAGTAGCTTGAACGCATCAGCACTTCTGAAACATAAGCCTCAGTCACTTTAACTTGTCTATTAGCAATGGGAAACAATAAAGACCAAAAATACGAACCCTGCGATTCACCATTTCTCGTCGAAGTCGTATGACGGCGGCATGGTACGCTACTGTTCTAAGGTGGCTAAAGTATAGCGAAATGGCTCTAATACGAACTATTGACGTTATTATGTGTGTTTCTCATCAATTTCAACTACTGGTCGCGGTGGTCGATATCACAAATCATAAAACCTAATAAGGTGTGTAAACACGTCCACCATCTAAACATAGACGTTGCATGGTCATCACACAGATGAGCCGACTGGATAGCCACGTTCGACCCTTGGTACGGATTTTTGTCTGTATGAAAGGTACAGAATGTAAATAATATGAAATCTTTTTTTCTCTGATAGACTGCTATGCTTCGCATCGGTCTTTTGAGTTGGTCAAGAGGTTACTACCGCCACCGCCACTAGCGTTTGAGCCCTCGAACGCAAACATCGCTACCTTTCAAATCGAACTAACAAATTAAAACAAACAAATGTGCTACTGCTTTTAAGATTTCTTTCGGAGGTAAGGGTCAAATGTCTGTAGTGTAAGGGTTTGATTTCATGCCCGCCAAATGTGATTGTGTGGATCGGTTGGCAGTGGTCTCTGAAGCAATCAGACAAGATCGTTTTCTTCAATTTCATTCAATGGTAAATTAAATATACCTCGTAATGGATTGTGAACGAGCTCAAGCGAATTGAACATGTTTTGGTATGTAGAAATCGAATTTATTTGAAGAAATCAATTTGATCTCACATCCACATATGGCACGGGACACAAAGTGATGAATATTACACATTGCAAGCTTCACCAGATTTTGATTGTCGTGTGGACCGTAAAGCATACAACTCTAAAAAATGGCAATAGACAGCTTACTAACCCTAACCGCCAAGAAATACACATACCAAACAATTTCAACATTTTCAATTCATCCTAAACAATTTACTCAATCGAAAACTGCTCGCGTATGTGATTCATAAAATGCTTAGCCACTAAACAGTAGCGTCGATTCTGTCAATATTGAAATGGCAAACACGAAAGATGTGCGATCGGGCATATCTTCACAATATACGCATGACGTTTTTTTACGGGGAAATATCCTGGCATTCTCTTTTATGTTATTTCAGTTCATCTGGCAAAGCAGAAACTTCACCATAATTTTATCATCTTTTTTGATCAATGAAAGAATCACACTAAACAATTCAAATGTAGGTGTATAACTCAATCAGCACAAAACTTTTGAATTTTAAATTTGCCAAGTTAGCAACTGAAGTAAATGATCGTCGTCCTGATATGTAGCCTGATCTAAAAATATTCTCCCGCATGCATGTGTTTGCCAAGGAGGCCATTTCACCAACTAGCATAGTACACTCTGGCCACATACATATGTATGTAGATGCAAGCCTAATGGATGACCACCACCAGAAAATTTAATTTATTGTCGTCTTGTAATTAATTAAATTTTCTATTTCATGCCAAATTTACATTCAATTTATGTTTGTTGAGCCAGGAAAAATTATGTGGAATTTATTTGAATTATTTTTAATGAAACTAGCTGGGCGATTTTGTGGTTTTTTCTCATTAGAAAAGCAAATTGGACGTTTGAAATGATCAAAAGTTTATTATATATTTATTAACTTCCCAGTTCCCTATGGGAAGTTATTGTAATGGGGTCGATTTTGCGAATCCCAAATTTTGACATATCTCCACGTTTTAAGGTCTCTAGAATCCAAATCCATCGTTTTTAGAGAGATGTCTGTGAGTGTGTATGTACGTATGTGCGTATGTGCGGATGTGCGTATGTGCGGATGTGCGTATGTGCGGATGTGCGTATGTACGTATGTGCGTTCGGAATAATTTTTCGTCTCGATTATCTCAAGAACCAAAGATTGCATTGACTTGGGACCGGTTTTAAACGACGCGTAATTACGTAACTTAGAACTGAATGACTTTTCAGCAAAATCAGTTGGGCCGTTTTTTATTTAGGATGAAAAAACTGAAAAAAATGACTAAAAATTGCTTATTTTTAAACTGTTGATACGCACTATTAATTCGTGCAGATACCAAATACCTTCATAGTAATGTTGTTATTATTCTGCGTTTTAGCAAAATTGTGATCAAATTTGTAAAAAATGTTATTTAAAAAAAAGATTAATTTATAAAATTCCAAACTTATATTATCAGGTTTGGGTGAATGGGAGTAGAGACGCTAATGCAGTTAATAATTGGATATTGTTATAAATAATTTAATATTGTTAATAACAATCAAATAATATTAGTTATAATCTGATATTGTATATATAAAGTCAATTATAATTATTCAGTAACGGTCAAACATTCTCAATAACGAATGATTATTGTAAATAATAAATAAATACCCTCAATAATAGTTGTGGATTCCGAGGCCGAGATGGAGAACGAAATTGAGGACGAAGTGGAGGACTAGAAGGATGACGAGGACGAGGTTGCCGAGGCTTTGTTAGAGGATGACCAGGTGGTGGAGACGTCTTCCTCTACCAAAGCTTTTATGGTTAGATCAAAAATTGATAAAAATAATAAAAGTAATTATATTAATTTTGAATAATAATGTTTAATAATAGTAATTATTAATAAAAGCAAATTGTAGCTTTTTATTCGACCCACTGGGAAGTTAGTCGTGTGGGCCTCAAGGGTCGCACTTAGACCACATTTTTTGTTTATTATATTAAATATTTGTATAAATGTATTTCCTTATTTTTTTTCAACGTTGAGAGGTGGAAATCTTCAAAAGATACCGATCAGCTCCTGCCTCTCGGCATGTCGGATTTTTGCCGAATAAAACCACCTCTGTTTCCTTCAATCACTCTCTCCATTAAAATTTAGTAATTCTCCGTATTTAGAATTTTTAGGACATAGTACCTACTCTCCAGACGATAAGAATCGGTATAAGGGATAGTACCAAATCTGTAAGTTTTAGTGTCCTTTTAGTTAGATTAATAGTTCAGACTATATGTTTCTGAATTATTTCCTGTTGATTACATGTTTGGTTTTGAGTTTAGTGGAGCTGAAGCATCCTGAAAAACTATTTATTTGCAAGCATCATAATTATTTGAACCTTTTAATCCTTGCTTACATTTCATTGAGTAACTTTGCAAATATGTATAAATACGCATCCATATGTAGATATTTATACCTATGTGCCTATATTTGTCTTTCTCCCGAAAACAGCTCTGTAAACCTTTTCAGGTTCGTCAAACTCAAGACAATTAGGTACTATAAATTGTAAATCGACCTAAAAATTAAAGAGATATGTTATTGGCCACATTCATACGACCATAGTTCACTTCTAAGAATCCCATTGTGTACTCAACGCAACAATTGTATTTGCTCACAATTCTCGCGGGCATTGTTTCAAATCTAATGTCTGATGAAATATTGAATATTGACACAATGTAGTGAATATCGCTACTGGTTGTCGGCAATTTAAGTCCACGGCTTAATAACAATGCACTCAATTGAGCCACTCATACACTATACTCTTATATGCTAGTGGTCATGTTCAGGCGTCACAAGGCCTCGTATCCGCCGACCCAAGCGAAAAGGGTCCACCAAGATCGTGATGATCTTTGGAGTAGCTACTTGCAACACAGATCCATCCATTCATGTGTCGGATACATCAGAAAAATTTTGTGCGGTACTTCGTCATGACTCTGTGTACACTAGGCGCAGGAGAAGTTTACTTTTAATTTACTCATACGGCTAATGGGATTCTTTTTGTTCGTTGGTTCTTTTAGTGATCGCACTTACATCCACTTGGACTGAAACGTTCTGACGACGATTCTTCCTCTGGACAAGAATCTGTTCTTTTGATCTAAATCCACATGGTGTTTTGAATACCTCCCAACTGGACACAAGACAATGGTCAGTAGCCAGAGCATGAGCGAATCTATGGCGGTTATATATGACTTTTCAGTGACTATCAACTTCGAATTGTTGGAATTATGTTAGGACATTTAGAATAAAATAGCTTTGCAAATGATTTTCATGCATGACTCAAATTGTGTGAAGAATGTCGCATATTAAACGTGAATGCAAAACGATTTATCCCTCTTTTCTGATTCACTGATTGAATATACTTACTATCCACTATAAGATGAAGTTAAATGTAAGCGTGTCATATTTTTTTGAAAATTCGTTTCATGCACAAACGATCATTGATTCATTTCACTGCAAAAAATACTTTGCACCAGATTGTTGCGTATGCTACATTGATGATACTTTAAATTCTAGCGCAACAATTCTTTTCGAATGCTATCTGGACTACCTCAATCCTGTACATTCGTTCGCGATAACACGGTTGAGATGCCTTACATTTCCGATAGCGGTCACTTGTTGTCTTTTGCATCTTTCGCTATTTGCTTTGTTCTGTAAGAGCACTCAGATGTGCCTAAAGTGATTACAAATAGGAAAATCCTGCGAAAAGCTTCGAATATTGTCATCTCCGATATTAATTAGAAAGTAGCCGACGCTGGTGGTCTAACCCGCTAACCCGTTTCACTCATCATCAAACCTAGTGGCCTGTAAACATAACCAAGTCTTCAAATGCACTCGCATGTGTATTAACAGCCATTTCGGGGCTGTGTTTTACCAGCCCGCGTTTCGTCTATTTATTTTGTTATTAAGACCGAAAGCCAAAACTAATGACTGATCATTTTATTTTTCGGTAGCCAGATACGAGTGTAAAAATTTGTTGATTAACTTCTTTGGCCGATGGACTTATGCGGCACTAATACTTGTTGTGTCAACAAAATCAAGAATACTGTGTCCGTGGTGTGGTCACGTCGGCGCGGGGAAGCCCCTTGAAGTGCGGAGTAATAGCGGCAATATTGGTTTTTAGTAGTATGCCGCGGGCCATACCTGTGATCATCGCGTGAATGATCTTTCGGAGGAGAACGAACACTGTACAGATAGATACAGGTTCAACAGTTTGCACCAAGAAGTCGGATGCTCCTGCCATTGTTGATAAGTAGGCAGTGCGCGGTTAATGAATAATATTTGTTAAATACAAAGTCTCACTCTCGCCATTCCAATATTTGAATAATAAAAACGTTTTAAGGTTTCTTTGCTGGCAGACCAGCAGCCAAGTTGAAAGTTTATGCCTAGATTCGAGTCGATATAAGATTTAAGCTACTCTACGGATACACAACACATAGCTACTGGAGGTGCGTTTCCAGGAAATAATTGACGAAATTTGGAAATCTAACCTTTTATTGCTTACACATTTGCTTATGTAGCTGCTGGGTAATAAGTTCTTCATGTTGACCTAATACTTATCTTCGAAAAATTGCCCCCGAAACTAATTCGTTTCACATATTGTGGATTTTAATACATCCACGAATGTAGCAGTTTTCTCGATAAGTCATCAAAAATTTCAGAAGACAGCATTCTCTAAACAAAGCATCCTGAAAAACTATTCAGGAACATATTTAGTACAGTCAAAGCGTCCGAATTTTGCCGTAAACCGTGCATTTTGGGTAAGCAGGCAATTTCTTATCGTAATTCGTGGGCAAGTATAGTTAGCTTAAGTTGAAGTTTCTGAAGTAGCATCTCCAATCCTCTGGGCTCCATCTTTAAAACAAAAAGTGGGGCACCCTCATATTTCCGAATCCAATCACTGTACATTAGCGGGAGTTATTGCATTCCAAAGGGAAGAATGTCGCATGAAAAAATAATCGTATCCGTTTATCTGGTCCTAAAACGCTTTTTTCATGTGACTTTTCCGCCTTCGAGACATAATAACTACCGCCAGGGCACAATGATCCAAACAAGCAATAACGACTTATCGATGCTGTTCGATTCTTTCCATTTCAGGGGTATGAGGATGAAATTTTTCCATAATTTCAGAAACAGATGTGAAAACTACTTGTTCGCTGTCAACATCGATCCTGAAAGAACATTCCACACATTTCCTCAATACTTATACCATCATTAGCAACTCCTTACCCGCCACTTAACCCATCCGAATCTCAACATGCACCTTTCGCGTTAATTATCCTTTCTGAGTCCTTATTCATCTCGTTTACAACGAATAAAATAACATCGAAAGCATGCCACCCCATCGAAAAATGTGTTAAACTGTTGACAAAAATAGTCAAGGAATCTCAAGTGCGTGTCAAAGGTTTTGGTTCTTCCATATTGTCGGTTGTAGTGTAATTAGATTTATCTAACCCCTGTACTTGGGCACTAGCCTGGGGTGTGCAAGTAGCCATTCTATTCATTCCATTCATCTCATAAAGAACTCATGTGCGAGCTGGTAACTAGCCCCGAGAGCTGTCCGCAATGATTTATGACGCCATTTATCTCGGTGACAAAAGTTCATGTGATCGTTCCCGCCACTACTGTCGAGCCGGGTCATTCCGTAACTATATTTTGGACCCGTCATCGTCATCGTCATCGTCCTGGTGTGGTCTGGTCCGGGTCTGAGCACTGAGGGAAGCCACCAGTTTTAGCCCGAAGACCAACAGGCGAAAAGTTCAAGAAGAAATTTAAATAGATGGCACATTGTGGGAATGCTGCACTTGCATACAAATTAGATTTTAAAGTTATTGCATCAAGTGTTCTTGCTCTTAATTAAATCGATTTGTTACTGTTGATTGGACATTTCCCTACGCGATCTGTGGTCGGATCGCTTGCACCGCAATCATCCTTGGCACAAAATCATAAGATCATGGCGAATAGTCGTAAATATTTTGCCAAAATAATGTGAACGTTTGTGGTGGTTGTGACGGCGGTGGATTCTATACTACGGGATAGCATGTAGTATTGATGCTGTAAGTGACTCGAGATTGGGCAGATTATTCGATTAAACATTAAAGTGAGAGGACGATAAGGAAATGCTTGTATTTCTAAAGACAACTTCATGGGCGATTAGAGGATTTTCAACCGTAACCAATGGTGCTTGGGAAAATTCAAATTTGAGTGAGATATCGGGATTATTTATGCGATGGCATTGCTTAATAAATTATTTCCAGACAAAATGATGCAGCTTTTTGTCTATCACCGTATTATGAATAAAATAACGGTCTAATATAGAAATTTACGATCCTACAGTGTTTCGATTCTTTTTTGTACAAGCAAATCAAATTCGCGAGTATTTTGAATTTGAAACTGTTTTTTGAAACGCAGATTTTTCTGTTTATTTTAGACCATATGATACACTATCCCTGGAAGCAACATTTCAGATTATAGGTATATGATCTTGATTTTCGAAAGCATTTCCAAGCATTGAAGGAGAAAGTAATCAATTTACCGTTGCTCCATATTAATTCTTGATCATCATTCAACATTTTTCAAATATTCAAACTATGAATGTTTATTTCAGTGCCAAATATGCTAATGGTATTTGGGTACCATTAAATAAATACAAGCAGACAGGGTAAAATGCAGAGAGATGGCACTTATTTCAATAAAGTGACCATATAAGTAGGTTTTTGGAATTAAATGGAATGATTCATTTTTGTCAAATTGTTGTAGGCATCCATATTTAGTATCAAACGATCCACATATTTAAATTCTTGTAAATTAGTAAAAAAAAAAAGTAAAACAAAGCAATTCAACACGATATTTAGTATGATGTCTCTTCCCATCTTTTGGGAGACATAGCATCTCAAAAATATTTTGTAGATACATCAAAATGGTATCATAGCATAAAAATTATCAAAATCTTTGCTGGATATTCACTTAACTTGTAATTAACGTCCGTCAGCGATTTGATCAAAATTTTGTCGCAACTTTTCGTTCATAAATGGTTTTTCCTACTCAAGAAATTAGCAGGCGCTATAATATGTAGTTGAACTAACAGTGACTTCTATTTAAAAGTATAGACAAATTTAGTCAACTCTGTGTAAAAAATGTTCGCCTTGTTAGCGAATCAAAAATTATTTAGAGTGTAGCGCCTCGCCGCATTTTACCCAAATAATATCATTCCAAAATTAATTAACCAAAATATTTCATTTTGCCTCTTGATCAGTGAAACGAAATTTTCTCATCTTCACATTCCAACCGACACTGAAAAAATAATAATTTAGCATGAATTCATTGATCCATTTTATTGCATCATCTTTTCAATGAACAAATATTTCGCAGACATGTTTTATAAACATCGAAACAATTTTTTTTCCTAGTATTGTCTTCACCCGAAATATGATTATTTATACGTATATTTTTTCTCTCTCGGTTTTCATGGTGAGACAAATGATAAGCTGTATGACCTTTCACTACCCAAATTTTACGAAAAATCACCCTAATTATGAACATAGATATGTACATATGTTAATCTGTTTGCGAATTGACACTTAGTAGTATAGAAAAATCTAAGGTATAGGCTTACGATTTGCGGATTTCATGCCAATTCAGAGGACAAAGTTCGCAAAATCAGACGATATAGTCGTACTTTGAATTGAAGCTGAATTCAGATAGGACAGTGATTTATGTGAATATTTTCAATAGCTAAGAATAACATTTCCTTTTAATTTTAATTTTAAGCGTTTAGTTTTTATTGAGAAGTTTCCGAAGAACATATCAAAGGATTTGTTGGACTATAAACACTGATAGGAGGTACTCGGGCTTCGCAATGATTTGCTCATATCAAAATATTGCTTTGAGGTGGCAGCTCAGATTCATGGTAAATGGGAACAGGCTTTTGCAATTATGAGAAAAACATATTAACTATACAAATTATTAAGACAAAGATTATATTATTAAATAGACAAGACTATTCTAATCGAAATTTATCCTATACTGATTCAGAACCGATTCATTAAGCAATCTCTGCAACTGCAATCTGGCTCGAACCAATTTCCTTCCTTTTATCATTTCCAAAAATCTTTTTTCCCTAATTGGATTTTCTTTTCACTAATATATACAAATATTTTCCCATTAAAATACATACGCCAAGACTCAACACCCTCAAAGGTAATATTTCACGATAAACGATGCGTGAAAATCAAAGTTCCAATCTGTCTCTCAGTTCACATATGACATGCACGAGTATATATGCAACCTAGTCTTCTCAGAACATTAGCCGAATTTTAAGGAACACGTGTTGAACGAACGCTTAACCACTAAAACTCGGCCGAACAAGATGGTCTCGTCTAAATAAAAATATGCAAAAGTCATAGCCTCAGATTAATTTGATTTCATTATAGGCATACCGCGAAAATGAAGAAATTTTTTTTCGGGACCATGTCCTTGTCTTCAAATTAATTGAGTTTTGTTTGAATGAGTGGAGGCTTTAGTATCTAAAAAAATCCAGCTTGAATGATTGATTCATTTAGTGTTTGGAAGAAAATGTTCCCATAATGAGACCATGAATAAGAGACTGTACTTTGGGAACAAATTAAAAAATAACATCATTTGCTTTGGAGTACATCTTCAATAATATGTAAAGAACGGAGAAAGATCACAAGAAAAATTATTTGCAGTCTTTAACTATTAATTAATTCATCAAAGCAATGGTTGTGGATGGGTGGGGGTTTTATTGTACTTATCATGTATATTTACACACAAATGTCTGACTGATTGCATGCAAATATTTTTCCATCCAGTTTCATCCTGCAGAAGTAAACTATCAGTGCATTTCAATAAATTAACTGTACTGATAAATAAGTTACCTGAGTTTTCGAGCATCCATTCTGTGTCATTCATCTCACCCAGTGTCTGGTAACCCACCAATAATAATTTTAAAATACAGTGAATTAGTTTGATAAAATTTATCTATTTCTTCATTATTTTTATTTCCATTAAATGAAATTGTTAAATAATGTCCGCCATTAATTTTTTTGCAATATTTTGTCAAATTTATTAAATGTGAAATATTAAATTCCATTCCATTCTTGGAATGCGTGAAGTGGAAACCTTGAGGTCCACTTGAACAACTTTTCAGTAATATCGATATAGCTGTTGAAAACAGTGGTAAAATTATAATATTTTGAATGATAATAATGGTGATAATGAGACATATCCATAAGTAGGATAAATCTGTTTATTTTTATATGGATATATTTTGCAATGATTAAAAAATCTGTATTATTGTTTATTTGGTAGTTACTCTTTAAAGCATTCGATGTTCTTAAGCAGTTTTGTTGCCAAAATAATGTTATTTATTTACATTTTTATGAAATTAAAAACCGGCTGTAAATTTGTCGAAAAAATACCAAATCTTACAAATGATAAAACGCTTTGATTAATATCACAACTAAATCATTAGAGTAAGTGAAATTAGGTAATATTATTCGTATCAATTCAACCAATTTTGCACTACTTTCTCCAACATAGCCGGCCTTATTTCACCAATAACGCGTCGAATGTTGGACTCCAAGTTATAAAAAGTTGTTGGTTTATCAGCATGCACAATTGTTTTGACGTATCCCCAGAAAAATAGTCAAATTGAGTCAAATGACATGATCTTTTTTTTAATAAAAGTATTCAAAAATGTTATTGGAGTGAATGTGAATGTGAATGAACATATGCTACAATATAATTATTATCCACAAGGAATTCTTCTTTAAAGTATTTAAAATATTCATCCAATAGTTTCTGTGTCAAATAATAACTACGTACACAAACAATCATCATGTAATCTATTTAAGGGGGTAGTACCGGTTAGAATTAAAAAAGCAGTCTAATTTTCAATATTATTTTTTCATTTTTCTACTAACTTATGTAAGGCGCCAAAGATGATGTTTCGAAAAATGCCTCGTCTCACTGCGGACTAATAATCTCAGGAATGAAGATGGTGAAATAAAAAATAAAACCGCATTTTAAAGAGGAATGTTTCTTAGGTGGTAATCTACCACAATATTTTGGAAAAAAATGATCAAAAACAAAAATAGCGGTTGTTGAATTTTTTTCTCTCGAAAAATCGCTTTTTTCACTTTGTTTCGCTTGCCAATTTTTTTGGATTGAATTTTGGCCTGTATTGTGGTGGATTATCACACAATATACTTAAATAAAGTAGCACACCAAATTTGACTTAAATTGGATCGTCCAATCCGGAGAATAAGTGTCTGCAGTTGGAAAGTTTAAAGTTTCGATTACCGAAAATATCGCTTACAAAACGAAAAAGGCGTGCGTGCTCAAACTGCCGTAACTTCTTTATTTTTGGGAATATCTTAATAAAATTTTGGGTCGCGATTTCTGAAGCTATAATAAATTGAAAAATGGAAAATTGATTTTTCAAAATTATAACCGGTACTACCCCCTTTACTTAATTGCTTATTAATGTAATATCTGTTTCGGTTCTTCGTGTGGTTAGTTAAAAAGACGACGGTTTTAGATCGAATCCAAATGGCATTAAACGCTTTTCTGCACTAGAAACTATAAAATTACTAAAACCTTTTAAGGTTTCGTAAATTGATGCTTCTAAAAAGTACACAGTGCCCATGAAAAAAATATTATGATGATAATTTCATAGTTACAGTATTGATAATAAGAATAATTAAAATCACAATTGCTAAAGGAAATTAAAATTTGGACATTCTAGTTTGCTCAGCAGTATTAATTTTGAAAATAAGCGTACAAAATGCAATATTATAACTTCGAATAAAGGTTTTGAGATTGTATGGTGAGATAATTTTAGCCTTAAAATAAAATAAAACGATCTTTGACTGTAGATTCATTAAAAACCTTTTAACTTGAATGTTTGTTTACTTCTCTTGTTTCTACAAACACCATACGAGTTGAAGTTTTGTATGCAATGAAATTCACTACTCAATAAATAAGTTATAAAAATTCTTGGTTACTATATATACCTCTAATTAATATTATTAATGAAAATTATTATTTAATAATCTCATATGGTCTGGCCGTCAAATTTGTCCGAAAATCTAAAATCACATCAACACTAAATGTATTCATTGAATTTATTTTGTCTTAATGGGACACTAATATCTCTAATTCATCACTCATGTTCTACACTTTAAAACATACATAAAGCCATCAAAATACCGAACATATGTAGTTTATATGCACATGCTAAAATCTTGCATACATTACAAATAGATGTCACACAAATGTCATGGCACAACATCATGTTCATTCGTTTTGACAACATGTTTGACTATTTTAATCCTACGCCAATAAATTACTTTGGTGAGTCCTCGCATGCAGAAGAAGTTGAGAATGAAGATGGATATGTGCACGTATGGACGAACTGTAGATATGTATGCATGTAGTACGCAAAACTGCAGATTCGCCATTCAGACGCATTTGTTGTTGGAAGGTTTTTTGAAGATTAATCCCAATGAGATTTGTTATTTTTAGAATTACACTACCAAATTCCTACTGTTTGCGAAGATACTACAAAATTTAGGTTTAAACTGATTTCTTGGAATTCGATAAAATTCAACGCAAGAAAATTGAAATGCCACGTGTTGCTACTGCAATCTCACTCTGAAAATCCATGATACTATTGGATGGTAGTCCTAGAAAGACTTTTGATTCAAACTATCATATTTTGACTATGCCACTTTATTCCTAAACAGAACTGGCTGGAAATTTTCTATTTTCCAAACAAAATTGAGTTCAATTCTGCTTAACTTCCGAGCAAGTTAATAGCTGAAATGTTACGAAACCTGTAACCAAACACTGAACTAGTAGAAACCAAAAAAAAATCAACCAATTCGGCACAAATTAACGTTATATGTATCTTAAATTATTGATGATCACAATTAATGTCTAGTGATTAACCAAAACGATCATAATTGAGCCAATTGAAATTTTCATTTTTGTTCATTCTAAAATGCTTTTCACTTGCTTGCTTATTATCCTGGGCAATTAAAACTAAATCTTGCATCGTTCTCACCTATGTAGCTACTATCGTTTGCCACAATGGATGCTAAAGAAAGATGCTCACTAATTTCAGCCGAGTGTCAGTGAACTGTAAGTGATTTGAGAGAAAATGGAATTTATTACCTACTTCGAAAGCGTATAGAAGCTCATTTCAAGTATTTCTATTAAAAATACAATGAACAATATTAATATATTTATTTCGTACAAAACCAGCCAACTACATAACATAAAACAATAAAAATGAATCTTATGACTAAGAGTTCTAGTTCTAGTCAGTGCTAAAGGTTGTCTACCTGTGTTGATCGCCTTAACTGTTCATAATAAACTATGTCAGGATCAACTGATAAAGCACGTTCGATGTGCGCCCCAGGTGAATTTGATATCTCTCTTGGCTTGGTTTCGTCAACAATTAAAGGAATGTGGTCCCACATGTTTGCAGTACCCGATAGTTTCGTGGTTGTTCGAGCGCCGCCAATGTTTTGGTCCAAATTATCTATTCTAGGCAAAGCATCCACAGACATCATGCTTGGTTCTATTTTTGAATAATTAATTGGATTATTAAGTTTAATGATACACTTTCTAATGCTCAGTTTAATTTGTTTATTTCACTGCTTACCTGGTGCAGGATTCAGATTTTGAAACGCGATGATTATCACATTTGGATGATCCTTTTTCTCTTGTACAAGAGTATCACTGACTGAACGTCTTGGAATTCTGTTTATAGGGTTGGGTCTGATTGCTTCCATTTCTTGTATAGGCTCCAAAATTGCTTGTGCTACCTGTTCTTGTACAGGATCTGAATTAACTTGTGCTACCTGTTCTTGTACAGGGTCCAAATTTGCTTGAGCTTCCGGTCTTTTATTAATTTTTGGATTTTCTTGTTTTCCCTCTGGAGTCTTACGACGGTAAAAATACCCTTGTTCACCAGCATTTCCTTTCAAATATTCATCCGCCATTATTCCAACTATGTCTGGCCCATAACCGTCCGCGTCAATGACCATCGGTTCGGGGAACAGTTCTTCGCCTCCTGGTCCAATTACAGGTCCGACAAGAGCTCCTTCGTCTAATATTGTTTGAAAGTTACCCAGCGGAATGCTTATAGGTGTGGCTAATGGCCCCGTAGGCTCAGCATCGGTTACAAGAACAGCGGCGGTTGGATTTGCTGTAATTTTATCTGAAGATATGACCTGGTCAACAGGAGCTGCTAGTATTGAAGAAGCTGGCACTGAAGAGGTTAAAATTGATTGTGCTTCTACTGCTTGGGCCGTTAAGCTTGGAGAAGACATCTGGTGAGAGTATTGAGGAGTTAGCGCAGGCAAAGCAGTTGCGGCTTGAGCATTTAATTCATACTCTAGTGGGTCCAATCCATCGGGATACAATGAATCGGGGTAGAGCTCTGCATCTAATAATGCTCCTGGATCTAATACACCTGCATCTAGTACTGGTGATGCGGGAACAGCTGAAGAAGCCTGTACCTCCGCATTCGATTGCGATGTTCCTGCAACAGTTGCTGAAATTACTTCGTTTTGTGTCGATACTGACACTGCTGTTGGTGATGCAAATTGTATTGCTGAGGCAGGTAGGGCTGGTAGGGCAGATGCTACCAGCGAGGGAGATAGTACCTCTGTGTCTATCCCATCCGGAAACAACATTTCGGGTGTTAAATCAGTAAATACCGGTGCTGATGGGCTTCCAGTTTCTGGACTATGTTTATTTGACTCCGATTCTGCTGCAACTTGAATTCCTGAGGCTGACGGCACGGAAGTTGGTCCAGCGGCAGGTAAAACCCCAGATACCGATACCTCAGAAGCCACATCAGCCGACGTTGGAATAGGTTGAGCTACTTGTACAGGAGGTGTTTCTGTTGCAATTTGAAACGCGGAAGCGGGTAAAACAGTCCCGAATGCCGATGGCGAAAATACTTCTGGAGCAAACCCGTCTAAGGCGAACTTATCGGGAACTGGTTCACTGGCTATTGGTGCTGACGGGAACGTCGCTGAATGTTGAAGTCCAGGCGTAGCTTCTACCCCCAAGTTGAACGTGGAGGGCAACTCAGCATTAGTATCAGGGCTCATGAGTACACCAAGATCTATTCCGTCTGGGAATATCATAGAAGGAGCTGATTCAGTGTCATGCGATTCAGGAGTATGCGATTCCGTAGCAGTCTGTATGGCTGAAGCAGATATTGCTGGACCAACCGCAGGAGAGACCAGAATATCTGGGTATATTCCGCCCGGGAATAACATTCCCGAAGCCGATTCTGCATCCAATAAATATGAACCTGGTGTTTCTAGTCCATTTGCAGGTTGCATTATTGGAGCTGGTATTTCCGGGCCAAATTCAGAAGGTGGCGGTAAGACATCTAGATCTATGGTACTTGAAAACAATGGATCGGCAGCTGCCTCATTGGTTACTGGAGTTGATGGGAATAACGTAGGAGGTGTTAGTTCTGATGCTTCTTGTACTCCGGAGGAGAATTGTCCAGCACTTGTATTCGGTAATAGTACCTCAGGAGCCACATGAGTAATCGTCGGACTTGCTTCTGATGGATTCGTTTCTGGTTCTGATGTCACTTGCAAAGCGGAAGCGGGTAAAACAGGAACGATTGCAGACTGAGGCAGTACTTGGGAGTCTATGCCACCAGGAACTGACGAATCCACCTGACTTCCACTTGATACCGGTGATTCTCCCGCTTGTGCTACTATTGCTGTTGTTGATGCTGACGCGTCTTGTACTGCCAATGTAGGTGCTACAAGATCAACACCAACTGCATCTATAATATTGGAACTCATTTCACCAGGGGACAATGTCTGAGGGGCTGATTCTTGTGGTACTGTAATTGTTGATGGAGATCCTGTCAGAACTGGATTTGTTGATATGATTGAAGCAGGATTAAATCCAGTTGGCTGTACAGTATTTGTGCTCATTCCCTCTGGATATTTTGTTTCAGAAACATTTCCAGCAGGTGCTGCCACCAAATAGGATCCTGGAGATTGTAATTCTGTCACAAACTGTCCTTCTTTGCTGGGTGATACAGAGCCAGAGCCAGAATCATGCTGAGATAATATAATTGCGGGTATTACAGGCGAATGTAATATCTCTGGTGCAGATTCAGTGAACGTTGGTGTTATTTGGAATGAACTTGGTGCCTGTGGTTCTCCTGATGGCTTTAGTACTATCAGCTGGGACTCGGGACCAGATTCCGTAAGCATTGGTACTATGGGGTGTGAGCCTGGTGACTGTAGTTCAACATGCGGTTTTGCTCCTAGCATTGGTGATTCTGAAACGACTACAGATGACATTACTCCTGAATCGACTCCGCTCGGAGACGTTGGTTCAAATATTGGTGCAGTATCAGGTGAGACTGCTGGATCGACCGTTGCTGTTTCTACTGCTTGCGACCAAGCCTCAGTACTAAGTTGGTTTTCAGTACCTGTTAATGCTGAAGCAATTCCATTGCTTGGTAATCCCGAGGCTGAATCAGCAGGCACACCCTCTGGTGAAATTGAAACGATTGGGTAAGGTTCTCTTGATTGTGTCTCAGCTGGAACTGGTTGCGACGATACAGGTAACTCTGCAACAAAACCAGGCGGGGACAATTCTTGAGGACCCATGCCAGCTGGAGCTCTAATCTCAACAGCTTGTTCCATGGGAACTGGTTTTGAATCGCCAGTGGGAATTATTGGACGAGATTCTGCTGGGACTATTATTCCCGATCCGACTTCATTCGCAACAAATGGAGCTGGAGGCATCCCAGAGGACACTGGCACTCGTTGTTCTGCCAACGCTTCGGCTGAATTGGACGCAGTTAGAATCGCTGAAGGAGATATTACTGGAGCAATGCCAAAAGATGGGACTTCTGGTATAATTTCAGAGATCATTTGCATTGGTGAAGCATCAACTCCTGCTGCATCTACCACATATTGCCCTCCAGTAGAGGTCATTCCCTGTGAAGCTTCTTCAAAAGTTGATATTCCTAAGCTAAGTTGAGGAGACAATGATTCTCCAATTTGCGGTTCAGGTTCAGGAGCAGTTAGGGACTGCGATGCTGACATAGATGATTCTGCTGTTGAAGTTGCTGAGTCTGATATAAAATGCTGACTTTGAATGTACTGGTTATCTGGAGAGAGCAGCCCTTGACTCAGATCTCCTACACTGGAGACTGGAGAAGCTTCTACCTCCATTGTTGTTAAAGCTGCTGATGAACCAGGAATAAAAGATGCTGAGTCAGTCGCGAACGCCGAATCGGCTGCCGAATCAAAAGTTCCCGATGAAATTTCAGCTCCGGGAGAGCTTAATGTCTGCACAGCTACCGCTATCGATGCATCAGCGATTGAAGCAGGCGCTAATGATGCTGATCCCTGAACACTGGTTGAAACTTCACCAGGTACTGATGAAGCTGATGTGATAGCAGCTGGTGAAACTGAAATTGCACCCATTATTGTAGACATTGCCTGTTCCGAGGGTTTGGACTCGGCAGGAGCTCTAGTGTCCACGAAACTTTGATCTGCTGGTCTTTGATCGAATATTGGTGTTTCAGGAACACTATCTGCTGCTAGGATGACTGAACTTTGGTCTGGCTGAATGAATTGAGAAGCAGCTGTTTGTATCAGGATGGGATTAATTTCAGATGTTACAGTGTCTATTGTTTGATAGGGCTGCAAGGGCTCTGAGGGTTGCATTGCTTGGATTGGATCCGATTGTGAAATATATTGGCCAGGAAATGATTCTGCCCCTAGCGGATAGTTATCTGCCGGCTGTTGGTCCATTTGGGTTATTATACCAGATGGGGCTATGTGCGCCGACTGGATTATAGTTCCTTCCGTATTTGGTATGTTCACTGGTGCTGGTATCATATCGGGCTCAATCAGCTCGGATGGTATCAAGTCATATGGAAAGCTGTCCACTGGGACTTTTTCAGGTGTTTGTGCTTCAATATGATTAAGGTTATTGGAAAACGCCGGAGCTGTTGCCTGGTCGAAAGACTCGTATTGTGGAAAATCTGCTGGAATTAAGTTAGTAGTATCTTTTGGGATCGCTTCAGCTAGGACCATGTCTCCTTGCCATGCTGCTATCGGTTGCATGTCACTTTGTGATACGGCACCTTGATTAAGGTTGTTGGAGAACGCCGCACCAGCTGCGGTGTCAAAAGGCAAAGAATCAGCTTGTTGTGGATTGTGCTGTGAAAAATCTCCTACACCTAAGTCAGGATGAGATTGTTCAAAGGCCATTGCTTCCTGTAGCATCGAATCAACTGGAAATACGTCTCCTTGCCATGCCTCGATCGGTTTCATGTCTCTTTGTGATTCTACCAAGAAAGTTGACTCAGGTTTCACTACTCCGCTCTGTATAGCATCGGCTGGCACAATTGATAAGTCAGTAGCGGTGTCCGTTATCCACGTTTGGTCTGCGGGAGTCTCATTTGGTAAACCACCAGATTGCACTTTATCAGCTGGTATTTGGTCATAAGGGTAATTATATGCAGGCATCGTCTCTTGTGGCGGTGTCCATATGGTTTGTGCTGATTGCGCCATATTCGATGAAGTGTCTGTTTGCTCCATTCCTGGTGGTATGCTATCAGCTACCGTAATACCTCCTATCATAGGGTAAAAGGGTGCATCTGGGTAAATAATAGGTTGATAATCTTGAATCTGATCGGTTTCAGACATCACCACTCCAGGAGAAGTAATAGGTTCAGCAGGAGGGCTTCCAGATACCAATGACCCTTCGGAAGCTGGTAAAACTAATCCCCAAGCAGATTGATCGGGTCGCTCGTATGAAAATCCTGGTAAATTTTGTGGATTTGGTTCCAAAAACGATACGGGGTCATTCGATACTGTTTCTTCGCCCTGTCCAATTATTGCAGATTGAAGAGCTAGAGGTGGTGCTGGAATGGGTTCAGGATTAGAAAGAATCTCAGATGCACTTGTTGTCTCCTCCAAACCTGGAGTTACAGCTGCAGAATCAATTACAGCAGCCTGCTCTGAAGCAATGCCGCCTGAATCTAAGGTGCCTATAGATACCGGTGAAACACTTGAAATACCTGTCGCGTCCACTGTTGCTGTATCTGGTGTGTGTGCATTATCAACGGATAGAGGTGCTTCTGCCGGTTGCGATGGATCCAAAGGTTGTAGAACGTCTGCATGTTGTGATGTGCCCACAGTTTGTAATATATCTGCTGTTTGTGCTGCTTCCAACGGTTGTTGTGTTTCTGAGGGTTGTCCTGCTTCCAACGGTTGTTGTGTTTCTGAGGGTTGTGCTACTTCCATAGGCAGCATAGGTTCTAAAGGTTGTGCTACTTCTGCAGCCTGTACTACTTCTACGGGTTGTACCGCTTCACCTGTTTGTGCTGCCACTTCCGGTTGTGCTCCACCTAAAGGTTGTGCTTCTTCGACAGGATGTGCAGCTTCACCAGGCTGTGAAACTGTCGTCCCATTTTGTGTCTCCACAGCTAAACTCTCTGTTTGTGTGGTTGCTGTTGAGTTCGAGGGATTTTTCATAGTTTGCAATATTGAAGTGATTGACTGCAATAATCCAGGTGGTAGCGGTTTCACCGGATCTTTTGGTTTTGTGGGCTTAGCAAGCCATGACGGGAGCTTATCGCCAGATACACTGGACGCCAGACCAGGTTTGATAAACTTTTGGATGAACTTCTCCAAATATTCTATGATTGCCTGTTGAGACATGTTACCGTTATATCATCAGATTTTTATAAAATTTGACTAATGCTTGAATGTTAAATAGCCATCACTAAAGCTATGAAAATAGTTTTGGCACGAAAATTTATCTACTCTCGCCTGCAATTCTCTAAATTCAACCGCCAGCTTCATCAGAATGTCTCATTTACCTTTATACTTTGCTCTTGAAGCGTACTGGTTCCGTCGGAGGTCACAACTACGCTCGGTACTATTGGTTTATTATGACTAACAAGAAGAGGTCTTGAAGGTTTTTTTATGGGTCTGGAAGAGTCTTCATCGTCGTCGTCACCTTCGTCATCTTCTTCAGAACCACCTTCATTGGATCGATCTTCGCGTGAAGGACGCGCACTTACATACACTACATAAATTAATAGTAGCACGCAAGCTTTTACCGAAATTGTCGACAATTTTAACTTCATCGTTTCCGAGAACAGACCAGAACAATACAAAACTACTCGAAAAGAATGACCCGATTGTATCGTTTCTACCTCTATATATACCGCACGTATTGAACTGATAACAATGTATCTTCGACAGTACCTATTTTTTCTCAAATTCTAAATGTTCGACTTTCCCATGAGGCCTATCACGACTTTTTTTCTAGAGCAAAGGCTAGTTGATGTCTCTTCAATAATAACATGGTATTTATATGGCTCATAAAGAGATCATAATATCTTTTTGTATTTTCTATGTGAGATAAGGTATATTGTCTACTTGTCTTGGACATCAATGTTGGAAGAAAAAACAGAAGTAAATGCCTATTATGGCACACAGGCAGTATGTTTAGGGGAAATATGTCCAGAAAGTGTAAGTTTAAAAGTTTACAGACATACTTGCGAAGAACATCTTCTAACATCATTCTGTCCATGAGATATATATATATATATATATACATCCAACTGACGAACAAAATGATTAGCGCGCCACTATGCACATAGGTATAATGGCAGTGTAGTGAGGGTTAATTATCACACCAACAAGGGTTTCTTTTCTAGTCTCTATATTTGAAAGAAACTACCACATTTTTGCCAAGCTACTTTACGCAATTTCCAGTCTCATTTCTCTTCTTAATCTTGTCGTCATTGTGGCATAAACAGCGTATTCCATGTACTAAAGGATTAATTCAATGAAGGCATTACTTTGCTCTACAATGCCATATGGCTCTGAAAGTCCCCCATTTTTCAATGAATTGGATATCACATAAAAGACCGCCAATGAACTCTGGTTTTAACTAGGGATTCTGTGACGCATTTTTGGTTTTGATTGAGTACTTTTAAATAGAATATATTAAAAAGTGCTTCATATTTTCAGAACCTTAAATAGTCTAGCTAGAAAAAAATAACAGTCGTGTCCGTGATTTTGCAAGTCTAGGCAAACGGAAAATCATGGTGAAATAGACCATGAAGTTTTTGGCTGAATTTTAATATATCTTCAACTTACATGTCATATTTAGATGTTTTCTAAATGTAATCGTTCAGGTCAACAACCCGTACGTAGTATCTTAATATCTTGCGATCAACAGCTTCAATTCTCATCAAAAAAATTCTTGTAGAAATCTTCATTAAAATTTCGCTCTCATTTCCTGCATCTTTTTCTTATATGAACTTTTAAAAAAATATAAATTTAAAAGAAAGCAGCATACTGCATTTACTTAATTCCCTTCAATTTGATTGTGGTGTAAAGGTCGTCAAGCTAGCTGACACAATCTATAGGAGTTTCACGAACACTCATGATACCTACCAATGCGGCGAAGGTATGATGTTTTCGTATCTTTTTCTTGAAGAAATCTCTTATCTTTTCATCAACTGTTTGGGGTTGAAAGATGTTTCATTTAGTTTTTATTTTCAAGCTTAACTTTTATCTTTATACAAACATTTAAGTTTTCTATTGAAAATAAACTTAAATGAAATTGTCAGGAGCTTGGAAAGACGTAAGGAATTTTTTAGAACATATTCATATCCAATTTGTAGCTGACTGGAAACAAAAATGAGGTTACTAGGAAATTTATGATGCGAATTGAATAATTGTTTTCGGCATATTATCAGCGATGTGTTTATTCTACTCTATTTCAGTCATAAGGTCATTTATTTTTGTTTTTAAGTCATATAATTATAAATTTTAGACACAAGAAAAAGTACTGCATTGAACAATTCAAAGCCCATTGTCCTCTACTTTCACAATTATTTTTTTTTTGTAAATTCGTCGGTCTGAAGTATTCTTTAAATAGATTTAAGCTTCCTAGTTCTCAAATATCATTGAATAAACCCTACAGAAACTAAATTGTTGAACAACGCTATTGAATGATTCCCAAACATCTACACATGAAACTCGGACACGTAATAATGAATGAATGAAATTGAATAGCATACCTTTCCACACATGTAAGCATATACTCTACAATTCATAAATTTTTGTGCTATTTCTGCAACTAAACTATCTTAAGGCAAAAATCTGCTTGTTCACTGAATGAGCACTGAACTGAACACAAATTCAATAACATTTAGAAATTGCTTGTGAATAGGCTACCTTGTACTAGAAAGTATTAAATAACATGAGGCTGTTGTGAAGCCGCGTAACACGCACAAAACTATAAACTATTGTTTGGTAGTCATTGGCTTTTGCGATTAGTCATGAATGAATATAAGCCAAGAGTGGTTTTTTTTCATAGTTTTTCCGGTTACAGTGAGGCAAACTGGAGATGGTGTAGATACTAGAAAACTTCGAAATAAAGAAATTTCTAAGAATCTAAATTGTTGATATATTTTGATATTTCTTTCACAATTGATTTAAAAGAAAATGGATTTCTCTGGAAAATACTCTTAAGTATGCGCAACACCAAAATGCTGCTTTTCAATAAGCTGCTTGAGTTGTTTAATGCAATAAATTAACACGATTAGAATTCAATCATGTCGATAATAAAGCTAATATGATAAAAGCCACTGCACTGTATGTATTTTTAATCGAACAAACTATATAATAATCCTGAATGCTTCTAAACAACTCGAGAAGTGCAGGTAGTCAAAGTATCAATATTTGTCAATCTGATGTCTAAGTATCGATTTAAGAACTAACAACAGGACCATAGGCAGGACCCAATTTTGTACAAGTCTTTCTTGTGAAGACATTCCAATTAAAACTATCTAAACTAATGCATATTCATATTTTCATATTTTTAAGATGCTACTTTAGAAGCTTAAGACTCGTCCAATAGCCTGTTATGAATCTTATATCCTCTTTTGTGCCATTTAAGATTTCCCCTGAAATTGATTTTCCAGGCAGCTGGGATTGTAGTGGTATTTCGATAGATGAAGGTTCGTGCATTCGATAGTTAAGCAACACATATGATCGCCCTTGTGGATGTGCAAAATCTGAAGCAAATATTTAATCAATCACACACAGACACTCACAAGGGCGGATACAAGGGGGTGGTCATGGGGGTCATGACACCCCTGAGCCTAGGTAAACTAGTGAATTTTACGATTTTTTTGCAATATTGTCTTCTTTTATTGTGATTTTCGAGGCAGTGACCCCCTCTGAGTCAAATGCAGGATCCGCTCTTGCACACGCTCATGTGTGTGTCTTTATTTATGTGTGTACATAGTTTTATAAACACACACATTTATGGTAGAGATATCCCGACTGTAATTTTGAGGTGTGCTTGGGGAAATACCCATATGAGCTGCTTAAGGTTCAGTGTTACATGCCACGTGTGGACCGCATTTAGAATGTGGCAAGCCCCATGCGGGCCGCATCATAAATTCTACTCGGAAGATTGCAGAATCGAAAATTTTCTTTTTCTTGGTTATCCTCTTCTTGTGCAATTATGTTGCAGCTCCAAAGTTCTTCATTAATAATGTGCAACTTGAACAATTTATTTAACCATTAACTTCGTTAATAGGGTAAATGTAGAAAAAAGGAAGCTGGACTCCTCAGTTGAATCCATCAACCGCAAGGTATATATCATCACAGCAGGCGATTGTACACTGATATCTTTGATCATACCTACTCCTGAATTCAGACCAACGTCACATTATTCAAAGTGCTAGTGTACCATTCCGTTCAGGCATCACTATGACGCCAATGATCTAATTTCAGCATGAATTCATATCTACCAATGTTTGTATTGTGTTTATGTATCTATTTCCAATACCTCTCGAATGGTCAATGCGACTGCCGTCTTACAGAATATCATTTCCGAGAATCCTTTTGCCACTCATGTTTTGATGCCGACTAGTAACATGAACAACAATCTGCAACAACCAAAACAACCAACTCTAACCAAATAATAACAAACAATTAACATGTTGTTTCCGTTTCGGTTTCAGATAACCAAGCGCAGCAATACGGCGAGGTCAATCAATTGGGTGGAGTATTCGTAAATGGACGTCCACTTCCGAATGCAACACGTATGCGAATTGTGGAATTGGCTCGACTGGGTATACGACCATGTGATATATCAAGACAACTACGTGTTAGTCACGGTTGTGTATCGAAAATTCTGGCAAGATACCACGAAACAGGATCAATACTTCCGGGCGCCATAGGTGGATCGAAACCGCGCGTTACAACACCCAAAGTCGTCAACTACATCAGGGATCTGAAGCAGAAGGACCCTGGCATTTTCGCATGGGAAATACGCGACCGGCTGCTGTCGGAAGGAGTGTGCGACAAGAACAATGTTCCCAGCGTGAGTTCGATTTCGAGGATACTTCGCAACAAATTAGGCAATATTTCGCACTCCAACCAAACTCCCACCCATCATCCGCACTTGTACAATTCGATTTACACGCCATACGGCTACAGTATGAAATCGACACCTTGTGGAAGTCCTTCGCCGCCGCAGTCTTCCTTAAGAACGCCTCACTGTTGGCCCTCGTCGCACTCGGTGACCGACATCCTTGCGAACGTTCACCACCAAGCCACCGTTGCTGCGTTGCGAGGACCTTGCCCACCTGCTGGTACGCCACTTGGAATGGGAGTCCCGCATAATTCGGTTGCCGCCACCTCGCTAATGGAGGATCCGACGAACTCCAGCCAACAATCGTATAACTACTATATGTATTTGCAGAATGGTGGTATGCATCACCACGGCGGGTTGGCCAGTGCAACTGGCTTATGAAATTAGGATAATACACTGCAGTATTTACAGCTACAAAGAATTTTAATAATTTCCCTTAGCACTGTCGAGGTAATGACGAAAGGATATTGTTCATCAAATTCAAAATACATTGTTTTATTTATTCGTCAATCAAATAAACGTAAACTGAAATTACTTTCTTATATTGCATAAATAATAAATATTGGGAAATTGCTTGCAAAATTTCATTCACTACAGAAGTGACAAAAAACATAATTTGCGAATATTTCCCAATTTTCATGAGTATTTAAATGTAATTATTTTCATCACGAAAAACAAGTCACCAATGCAAGAAAAATTAAATGTAAATTAAAGCTATTAATTTATATATCTAGTTGTCAATTGATTGGCAACATTAAAATGTATTTAAACACACAGAAAAAAGGTATTAGTTGTTTATATTCTTTGTTTGTTATTAAGAAAATTAGTTTGAGGTTTAAAGATATATTTTTTAAATAAGGATAGACTATTTGAATAGTACATATTAATAAATATTGGTAGTTTATCATCACAAAATAGCTAAGTTTAAGGTATGTTGAAAAGAATTTTTATCAATTTGTGTACCGTTGCTTATTTTGAAATGTAAAGTGACAAATAAATGAATATTTAATATACTTACTATATGTGTACTATAGAATAAAGTTTAAGTAAATGAAATAAACATAATGTTGTTTGCAAGAAATTTTGAGTGTTGTAAATTAACAGTTATTCTGATAAGGAATGCAGTCACGATGATTATTCTATTATTGCAAGGATCTTGCTACCTCAAGGGAGAGAATTGATCTTTGACCGTACTCTAAAAAAAGGGGATAATGGTGAATATTTATGAGTTCCCTAGTAATGACGAATGGAAAATATTAATAAATCGATCGATTAATTTTCGCTTCTTGTTTCTTCCGAAATTCTTCTATCCTTCAATAAAATCTTAAATTACTTTAAACTTCACTGTTTGAAAAAACCGATAGAAATATTAGTCATAGATAAAAACTCATTAACGTGGCTACAATGAGAAAAAAATTATATCATACATTTTCACTTAAACTGAAAAACATATATATTTTTTTTTACAAACAACTAGACCCAAATATTTCAATTTTTTTTCGAAAATAAAGCTCACAAAATCTAATTTCCAAAAAGCTTCAAAACATTTCTCGAAAAATTTTGCTCTGCTTGTTTAATTGATTGTAAATTGTCCATAAAAACTCAATACAGGCATACAGCTCCCCAAAAAAATTTAAGCCAATAAAATTTTTGCATATGCACAAAAGGGTAACTGGAAGAAATGAAGAAGTAAATTCTGTGTATGTGCTTAACTACTTTCGTGAATATTGTTTGGAACATTACTAAATAGCTGAAAAATAATCTGAAAAAATATTTAGGAAATACTTTGAAATAATTTATGTAAATAATTGAATTTCCACGAATAGACCAGGGAGGATCTGTTTTCAGTTGCCCGTTGAGGGGGAGGCACACTGATTTTTCGGGAAAAGTTGTGAAATATCTCGTATAACAATAAATCACTTACCCTCTCTCTCAAAAAAGTCAGGAACGTTAAAAAAATGTTTAAATTTTTTTCAACTTCTTTTCCTCACTCCTAACTTTAAAACGGTTCATTTTAGAGCAAAGTTGAGTGGAAATAAAAGTTGCATAATAAAATTTTCTACAATATAGGATTGGTTAAAATTTTTTAAATATTTATTCCTTTACGCAAAATAGCAATAAATATAAAAATAAGGGGATAAAACCTTTTAGGACCTTCATAAATCGCTTAGTAAATTTTTATAGTGTAATTAAACAACACACCAACTTTCATCAAAATCGATTCAATAGATTGCACACATAAATTGTGCAATCTACATTTACTTAAAAAAATTCAAAAATTTAAAAGCTTGCAAGTCGCTTAACAGTGCTGGGCGACTGCGGATTCAGTTGATGGAAGCAGGACTCCTACGACTGAATCCGCAGCCGCCCAGCACTGTTTTAGAGTTGATTACCAAACTTAGCAAAAATTCCTGAGACTACGCTAACAATCGGATTTTAATTTTATGAAGTGCATTTGATAGGTAAAGTGCTCTTTTATATGTGAAAAAAATTTCAATTCAATTTCATCATAATCATATCGAAAATAATTCTTGAATAATATTAACGAAAATTTTTAGGAATAATGAATTTTCAAGAAATTAAATATTATTTTAGAAAAACTATCTAAGGCATAAATGCCGTCGAGGAACTGCTACGAAAGAAGTACAAACATTGAAATTTGGGGGAGAATAGTGCATTTAATCCTCATTCAAGCTGGTTGAAAAAATTTATATTGCGAATTTTCCTCTAGCACTGTGTTTTGTATTTTTTACTTCAACTTTCACATATATCTGGGAATATCTATACCTACAGTCAAATCAATGCTTTCCATATATGAACAAATTAAAATTCAGATGTTAAATCCTCTAAATGTCCAAATTTCGATGTGTTTTTTTCTCTGATTCTCGGTGTCGTGTTCTCAAAGTGAATGCGCCCGGATATTAATCATTCTTCTCAATATGTATGTATTATAGTTGGACTTGCGTATCGTTTGCAACTGGACATAAATATATTCTTACACATTCTAATGTGCCAACAAGCCACATGTTCGTGTGTCATGTACATTTTCTTTTGGGTGGACACTTTCTCAGTTCGTTACGGCTCATTTTACAAAAGCGAAAAACGCATCTTCCTCGTGTTCGGTCAGTCGATACTCCCTCCAGAGATGGGAAAATGTTCTTTGAAATAGATCCTATTTGGATGTCATGGGTCAAACGAACAATTCATCAACCGTAAAAAGATAATGTTAAAGGATTCATGTAGGTTTCATATAGAAAATCTATGCGACAAGAAGCCTAAAGTGGAAAAATGTTCGAAACAAAAAAGTCACAGTCGTTAACACTTTAAGCATAAAAACATACTTTTTTCTGAGATGGCGTTGAATTCGCATTAAATAGGATCCATTTTGCCATCGTGTTAAGGCTAGGCTAAAGTCAATATCAGAGACATGTACAATTGATTAAGCTTTGTCTGCACTAAAGAAACCTTATTCCGAAGCACTCGTCCCCGCCACTAACAAATGAGTCCTTATAATCATCTACAGACTACCAACTCCAAATCTAAGCCATTTAAATTTGTCAATTCATCATACATGCAAATATATTTTGCAGCATCTTCACATCTACCTATACGCGGCCTTTTTGCATGATTTTTCCTTTTGTGTCCACATCGAAATTCAAAGCAGCCGAAAATTTGAGTGCGCTCCCATTTCCTGTGAAAAGACATCTGCAATATGGATATCAAATTGCAGCATATTAACATTTCGGTTTTTATATTTGACTGCCGACATTAAAGTGAACGATGAGGTTGTGCATTTTATGGCGGTTGTCTTTCACAAGTGAAAATTAATAACCTCTTTTTATCATGAAATTCTGAAGAAATGCTGTGTTGCGATTTGAAAATATTTATGAATATCTTGAAATGATTGTCATTTGTCAAGGAGATGTTATTTGATGATGTTTCAAGGAAATAGACTTTTCAAATGTTATAAAAAAGTTTATTGAATATCACTTACATGAAACTGGAATGCAAAACAAATATTATAAAACCGACCAGTATTTAAACATATTTCGGGCAGTGCTAATCACACATGTAATGTTATCTTCCCTTCGATTACCTTATATAATTACACAGTATTTTCCAATAGCTATGATTACCATCATTTTATTTTCAATAGCAACATTCGCCCCCACTATTTCCCCTCTTCATCCATCCGAAACAGAAATATCCTGCTGCCGCGCCAAGGATAATCGCCAGCCACAACCAATAGTTGCACAGCATAATAATCATCATCAACGCGTACGAAATGGTTACCTGGACAGCATGAAGACATGTTTGAATCAAATGCGGCCAATTAAACATTTGTTCGTACACAGTTCGTCGTGGGGGTGGTGTACAACATTCTGTACTACTACTGCTGTCCTTCATTAAATTTGCCGAACGTTCTGCTTCTGCACTCTTGATAGACAGATAGTCACGCAAAAATTTCAAACCTTCATAGGCAAACGTTATGATGGCAATTCCTATCGCTGAGGCCACAAACGAGGGAACCGTGTAAGCTTGCCAACCATCCCAAAGGATTTTCTCGCATGCACGAGCATGGAACTGAAAAGAGTGGTGAAGTCAAGTTAGATATTACAAGAAGCAATTCATTTGTATAGATTAAACATAAATCAGCTAACAATTTACTCGGAATGATCACATAACTATGTATAAAAATCTGTTGGATGAGACAACCGACAGGATGTACTATATGCATCATGTTTTTATAATCACTAATTCAAAGAAAAACGATATAACTATCATAAGATAAATGTGGTTTGTCATAATGTAGACTTAAGCATCGTCCATAAAAATCACTTTCTTCAGGATCTTTTTCCGCAAGATTCTGGCAATGTGAGTGATTGATTTTTAGCAAAACTGAATATTTTACCTAAAAACGCAAAGACTTTGAGAGTAATTTTGATATGACTACGTTTAATCCTTTACAAAAGGAACATATCCAAACATTACCAAAATTGTTTTGAGGTAGGTACCTAGTTCAATTTATGTTACAATTAAATCATTTTATGACAAAAAAATATTTTTTATACACCATCTAAATCAAGGTATGGAGTATTATTTCATGGTTTCTCAGAATTTTAATTTAATTTCAAAATCATGTTGAAGCTCCATTCCATTACTTATCAAATAAAAAAATATGTTTAATATCAATAAACTTTGCACTTTCATTATTCTATCGATTTTTTCAAAAGCCAATCAATAATTTATTGCAATCAAATCTATATCGCAAATTGTTGCCGTCTGAAATTCGTTATCAGGTCTCACATCTGTCCAATTGAAGAGAAACAAATTGATTGACTCCTCCCACACACATACTACAAGTATATATTGAATGAATCAACATTTTGAATTGTACTTCGTTTCAAAACGATTAAATTCTACCAAAATTAACAATAAAATATCCCACTTTAGATATGGGAACCAAGCAAAATCTGAACTTGAAAATACTCAAAATTTGGGCATTTAATAACACGTGATAAATTCGAGCAAATTGATACTGTTTGGTTTTTTTAAAATTACTAAAATACTATCTTGTTAAATTCTGACCAATTCTTACTTTGGTTAATATTTTAATGTATTTTAGAAAGTTTAAAAAAATGTTTAACGGCGAACCTGATATGCAACACATAAAGTAAGAATTGAGTCTGCCTGTTGATTAAGTTTGCTAAAATTATTAGTTTTTTTGGACATTCTGTACTGAATCTGGTAAATGGTTTTTTCTATTCCTCAGTGAAAATTATGTTCTAGATAATCGTTTACTCAACTCAAAAATTGAGTCAAATTTTTGTCAATCACTACAAAGTGGAAGCCAAAAACATTGAACAAGGTTCGAGGTGAATCGTTTTAAAGTTAGGAGTGAGAATTGTTGAAAAAAAACGATTTTTTTAATTTTTTTTAAACAATTAGATTTTTTTTAATGTTCCCAACTTTTTTGAGATGGGGGATAAGTCAATTATTGTTATACAAGTCATTCCAAAAAATGTTCTGCAAAAATCAGTGGGCTCCCTCTCAACAGCCAAATGGAGTCGTTTTTTAACAGACCTGCCCTGGTCTATTAGACATTATGACGACCTTCTCATTCAATGAATTTGAAAAATTGTATAAGCAATATAAAAAATTGCTGGGTGTAGTTGAATCAAATTGTTCGTTTGTTTTTTAAAGGTTCCCACCTTCAGTTGCTTCCAAAAGGGCATAAAATAAAGTATGGTACTTCGTTCGCATTGGCATTGCAAACATTATCTTCTACATTATACCGAAACTATGTTCCACTTTATTTTTAGTTTTTGAATCACCAACTATTTTATTTGATCCATCAAGTCCAATCGCATGCCTTAATCTTTTTCAAACTTTATCCACGATAAATACCCATCTAAGTACTTGGAAGAGGTCACACAGTTTGTAAATTTCTGAAACTCAGATATTAGTTAAAGCAATTATTGCATACAAAAACGAATGATATAACTTAGTCAGATAGTTTAAGAATGCTTAAAGCTATTTTACGAGTATATATGTGTATACCATCTTTTCATATAATGTTTGTTACGTATGAAAAACCAACAAATATGGATTGATTTGCTATCGCATTTGTGCAAGCTACAAATGTATAACGTCAGCGATTCTTTGTATTTGTTTTGTATAAATATCAATTATCTTAACAAATTTATACGTGTCGTGAGTGAAGTTGAAAGAACTTTATCTAAACTGAATATTTTGAATGAAAACAAGTTCATAGGCATTTGTTGGCGCGCACATCCGCACATACTTATCGAAGGCGTTAAATAAAATCATTATAATAAAAAGTATCTTTTACAATAAACTGAGTCTTTTCATGTGGAAACTACACATATATGTACATACATACTCGTATGTATCTCATAAGCACTAAAGGTCACTGTAATATTTTACGACACTTGTGGAAGTGAGAATTTCTAATCTCACTCATAAAAAAATTGGGAGAATATGATTGTTTTTCGTTATCAACTCATGTTGAAAGTTTATTTACGGGAATAAAGGCTTTATTATTAAGCAGTAGATTAACACTGGATCAGGAAGTTTAATTTAAAATGTTTGGATGTAAAACTGTGAAAAATTTACGCTTGAATTGTTGCTTAAAGCATGTTAAATTTTTTTAAATTGGCGTTTTATTGTAGACCAATTTTTTTAAAATATCAGAGATTATTAGACTTGAAATGAATTTGTCATATTTTGTTATTATAATGCATTTAAGTTTAACATTTTATTGATTCAAGATTGTCTTACCCGAAATTTTCTTGATTTTATAACATTGTACTTACATACATATTCATTCGACAAGGACTATCCATATTCATTCTAATAGACAATTGATTCTAACCCAGCAGGAATTTAATTCCTAAATAGTTTATAATTTTATTAGTGAAATGCACAATACTAATAAGACCAACCGAAATTATTCTGTGGTTTATATACAGACAAAAAATACACTTGCTAGCTGTATAAAGCGAATTGAACTGACATCAAGTCTAAGAAGCAAGTCTTACAACAACGAATTATCACCATGGCTATGTGAATTTATCTGATTTCTTATCTAAAAATTGGCCACAAGTGAGTACACCGTTCGTACTTAGCCACAACAGCAAGCTCATAAAACGCTATACACATACTCTTTAAACAAAGACCCAAACTAAGTAGAATACATCCAAAGATAGATGAATCGTTTTTTTAAAATATCATATACATATGTATATACAAAATTCTTTAAACAAAACAAAGCAAAACACAAATTTGTTATTTGTTCGATCTGAATTTAAGATGTCTTGATAAGCATATCCCGCATATATATATGATGTGTAGTAAATAATATTAAGATATAATTGCTAATTATTGTATAGCATTTCAGGTGATCATCGCACCACGGCGAGTGGCTATTTATTAAAAGTGAACTGCTTAGAAACAGTTGTTACTCGCAAAGCTCATCGAGTCCATATTGGTTCGGTGTGCAAAATTGCAAAATCATTATATGTGCTACGTGGCGTGTGCAAAAACATTAATCGAATTGATTTTCGAAATCATGGTAACGTGCGTAAAATTGTTGATATCAAAAACACAATCGGTCGTTTTGGTTATCAAAAAAATGTTAGTCTTGCCTGGACAATACACGAAGAAAGACATCACATTTTCAATTTATCGGCTTTAGGACTGAATATCTCAATGAACTCTTCTTCATGAATTGGAAACCTAAATGGGTTCAAACTATTTACTCCAAATAGACAACTCTGAAATACCTATCCAAACAGCGGTTCATTCTACTTATATCATTTTTATCTGTTAGCACGGGTTAATTCAGAATCCTTAAGAGCTCGCCGTTGTCAGCTTGGAAGGACTTCCACTTCTTCAGCAAACTAATATGTTTCTAAAGCTACCTTTTAGCAATTAAATTATTTAACATTTAATAAAAACTAGGATAACTTCGTCATGCTTGAAAAATTTCCCAAGAAATAGAACCACACTTACTTTAAATTCATTAAAACCACATTTTTTCACTATTTATAAATTTATTCACATGGTTTTGTATATTTTTTATTAACACTAAGAATTTTGTCTTCATCTAAAACATAACTGAATTCATAGGAGATGTCTATTAAATTTTTCTAGATCTCCCGATTTTCCTAATATCACCAAAGAACCTTTCAAATTTGAAATTCCTTACAATCCTTTCTGGCGCGGGGCTAAGTAACAGTTGAACAAAAGTGTGTACTATCCAAAAGACAGAATACATTGTACCCATCATCGCCATAAGTGGTGCATAAAGAACTATATTGATGGTATTACATTTGTTTCGCTGTACAATGGAAGACAGTTCCCATCGTATCCAACAATTAATTAGGAATCGATCCAGGAATCGCTTTAATTGATGCATATAGTTGAAAGATTGTGCAAGAACGTGTCCAAGGAGAAATATTAATACAGTTGAAAACAAGGCGAGTATTCTATATTCGGAATCAGATGAGGTCACATGGATTGGGTTTGAAGTTATCGTTTCCAACTTGGATTGCTTGGCTTCCTTCGACAGAACGTATGAATCGCGTGGCAAGACTTCAGGTTTGCTGGCGGCACTATTCATTCCTTCATGTGCCGAAGCTGTTGCGTCAATGGACACGTCCGGTGGCCTCGTCAACATATGCGAAGACGCTACCAAAGGAGCAGCAAACCTATTTCCGTAGATGTGAAAAAGTGGGTCCTGTTCCTTGAATCTGTACAAATCACTTATTAACGGGCAGTCGGGCATCTGATAGTGAGTGATTTTTTGACTGTGAATTGAAATAGAGCTTGGATTTCTGGTCAACTCCTTAATTGATCCACATTTATGCTGGCGGTGGGTAAAACAACAGTTTTCACTATGCGAACAAGAACTATGATCCGTATACGTTCGGTTATCCTTTGAAGACATTTCGTGTTGGGGGACAATTTCGCTGAAGTGATTTCGATTCGTATGTGGGACGCAAGTCGCCTTTTTATACTGATGATAGTCCATCCGGCTTGTATTCGTCCTTTTAATCAAAGCATCATCTAGTTTGTTATTTCGGTTGGGTTTATGCTGCTGTAAGAAAATTGCAGCTCTTTCGTATACCATCATCGGTGAATGCTGGCTATTGACGAAATCTTTACCGGATTTTTTTGTTGGTAGAGCATAGTTTCTTTCAAATTCGGCTCTACTAGAAACGTTCGGATGTATCACAACTGTATTCATTTCAAACAAAGTAGTTTGTAAGAAATCTAGTTTTGCTATCGAAGTTTACAATTTTTACCGATTTATAATGTAATGATATCAATAAATACAGTCTAAATAATAATAAAAAACACACACACCTTGGCTATTGTAAAAGCGATAAATTGAAATGAAAAAAAATGTTTTGATTATGGTATATTGTATGTCAATTTTTGTGTTATAGCTTTTGTGGTTTCAGGTTGCTTTTCGATTATTATTGAAGGTTGCTTAGTATTGTCATATTTTTTTCGACTATTATTGACTGTTACTTATGCAGTATTGTTATATGATTTTTAGTTAGTATAAGTCAGTTCGCTAACCGAATTATTTGAATGTGAAAAATCAGATCAAATCAGATCCATCTGAAACAAAATGATTGCAAATTAATCAAAAGCGAATGCAATAAGATTACAAATGGAGAACATAAACTTCAGCAAAATTCTAAAAAATCCCCGTCAATTCTGGAATTAATCGCATGAAAACCTAAAAAAAGCAAAAACATGGATAATGTTGAAAAATTGATACGGGCAAAATATTCAGCGACTCGGTAGCGATTGCCAAAACTCTAATTTATTGTTTAAAAACAATAGGTAGCTAAAACTTAAAGAAATTGTCAATATTTGTACAATCCTCTTCAAGATTTCCGTCAATTTCAATTAAAATCAATAATACATAAGTGTTCTGTGTTTCAAGTACCTATGTAACACCGAACTTAATTACATTAAGAGAACTTTCAAAGTATTGTTTTTACGCTGATTATTACTTTCGGTACTTTACTGAAGCATTTGTGAAAAGAATCATTCAAAAATTTAACGTGACGAAGAAAATGGCAGCTATTTAATTTGACCATGTGTCAGGGACTCTGATTCCTAACTCAAAACTTCAAACGTGTTTTTCTCGAAACAACTTTTCTTGACACGAACTCGAAAACTTTCCAATATTTTTTCAGTTGTTTTTTTAATCTTTATTATCGTTTATTTTACAGTATGTCGAACCATTTCTTTAAAAGATTTGATTTTTTATTTGAAAATAACAGAAAAAACTGGTCCAAATGATAAAAACTGTTATTTGATGTCAAAAGAATCTTTTGGTGGTTTTCAGAATGTTTCATTTTTAACTACTTATATATTATATTTTGAACTATTTTTTTAATGGAGACGTAGAGGTAACGTTTTTATTTCAACGTTGGAAACAGCTGCAAATTTAATAACTTTTCGATTATATTTTTCAACTTCGCAGTACCTCGCCAAAAAAAACCTTGTATTGATATATATGTTGATTCAATGTATGATTTTATAGAATTTACATCAAAATTGATGCAATCGGTTATGGATTTAAAGGAAAAACTAAAAAATATATGAATTTGTTTTTCTAAAATATTTTTTTTTATCTAATTTGCATTTCTGGTACTAATCAAAATCAAATGCTGCATAGGGTTTTCAATATTAAAAAATCAGTCACATTTTTTTCATATTTGAAGTCAAATATTAATACAAAAATCATAAACCATTAATGTTTATAATCAATAAGGGGATGATATGATTAATGGCCGACATGCCGAGAAGCAGGAGCGACTCGATATCTTTTGAAGATTTCCACCTCACAACGTTGAAAAAAACCATTAACTCATTTTACTTCCCGTAACGAGGTATTATCTTTCACGCGTTCAAATTAGAATGATCTCTTAATCGATTTCCTGTTGCAATTTTGGCGCTCATTGCACTCATGATCGCATTTTAGGCGACTCTTCTATGAATAAGACCGGTCACTATTGTTATGGCGTTTCATATGACAGATCTTACGTCTCCATTCAACATGAACGACGGAAACATCAAATCTTTTCGTCTCGCAACATAACCTCAAAGCTGAGTGTGGGTGCAGAAATGCGATTCCTGCCGTTTGTACAGTGCTTGAACAAAGTGAATATTGCAGAAAAGTTTACTCGAAATTGGATTTTATCAATTGCAGTTACTGCCAGCAAGTGACATTGAGTAGTTTCGAAGTACAGGCAATATTGATACTCAAAAAAGTCGTCCAAGGCCGTCCAGTTGTTGCCTCCAAAATTTTCTAAGAGTCAGTCAACAAAAAGCCCGCTGTACCAGTTTTTTTATTGTACAAAGCCAAGTTAGAATAGTCACAGATTCTTGCCATAGCTACTAACATGCCATCATGAACTTTGTGCGTCCAATCTTTTTGAATTACTTGAAAAAGCCAGGTTTCCGGCTGTCCTGCAATCGATTTGTCATTCTGAGACATAGTTTTCGTCACGACAATAAGCAAAATGTGTTGGCTGCTTCGCTAGTTGTGAATAGCATTAGGAACGTAAGTGATGGCCGACACTCAGCAGAGTCTGAATTGAAGGCTCGGATTGGAGTCAAGCAGCTGAGTGTCCTGGGTACCATCAAAACGACGTTGCGACCATATGCCAGACTCATGCGATTGGACCGGCCCATTGGTGAGTTTTTCTACGTGAAGCTTAAACGAACCTCAATGTTTCATTTTCAGGATCGTGGCTGCTATACTGGCCTTGCGCGTGGAGCATTGGTCTCAGCGCACCAGCTGGCTGCTGGCCGGACCCCGTAATGTTGGCCCTCTTCGGAACTGGGGCCATAATAATGAGGGGCGCTGGCTGTACAATTAACGATCTGTGGGACAAGGACATTGACTCGCGGGTAGAACGGACAAAAACCCGCCCCCTGGTAAGTGGCGAGGTGACACAGTTCGATGCAATCGTGTTTCTGTCCGCCCAACTCAGCATAGGACTTCTGGTGCTACTGCAGTTGAACTGGTATTCAATCATTTTGGGTGCGAGCTCGTTGGGCTTGGTGGTAACGTATCCGTTAATGAAACGCATCACGTACTGGCCCCAGCTGATGTTGGGAATGGCATTCAATTGGGGTGCGCTTTTAGGATGGAGCGCCACTCAAGGCGAAATATCACTCGCCGCCTGCTTGCCACTCTACGCCGCTGGCATCTGTTGGACGATCATCTACGATACGATATATGCACATCAAGTAAGTGGCTTGCGACACATCCGGGCAACATATACAATTCTTAACGCGTTTCAGGATAAAACAGACGATTTGACGATTGGCATCAAGTCCACCGCCTTAAGGTTTGGTGACAAAACGAAAATCTGGTTGTCAGGCTTTTCCACGGCAATGATCTCAAGTTTAGTTACGTGTGGCGTTGTTTGCGATCAAACTTGGCCGTACTATACGGCCGTGAGCATAGTGGGAGGACATATTGTGCAACAGGTGAATATCACATTGCAATATTTCCCTTCTTCCGCAATATTTACATAATTGTATCGTTCTCACAGATTTACTCCTTGAATATCGATAATCCCGCCGATTGTGCAAAGAAGTTCATATCCAACCATCAAGTCGGGCTGATCCTCTTCTTGGGAATTGTCATGGGGACGCTTTTGAAAACAGAAAAATCTGTAGACGGTGAAAATGTTATCAACCTGACTGGTGCACAACAACAAACATCGACTGTGATCCAATTACCCGGGACAGATAAAGTCCTAAACAAATTCTAAGATTGAAGATGCGAGAACTTGGGACATTTTAATTTACAATTAGACAAATTAGGCGATTCGAATTCACTTATACCAAAGGATTTCTACTGTTAAGGAAGAATTAAAATAGAAAATACCGAGAAAGGATGTTTCTGTTATTTCACTACGACTTTCATCCAAATTTTCTGCACAATATTCTTTCGACAAACCAAAATTCGATACTGCACCCGATTATTGGCCCGCTCCTATTCTGACCAGGTAGATCGTTTATTAGGGAGCATTGAATGTAGAACGGTCAACTTTGGCTTCAATAAACTTCTTGCAGATCTAAATTTTAGTCAGGCAAACCCAACGAAAATTCCTAAATTATTTTCGCATGTATTTATATTGTTAAAATTATAAAATTTATAATGTTTATATAATTTATCGGACCCTTATTTGTTCAAACATTCGAAACAAGTCTTAATTCGCATTCTTACGTGATTGGTCTTAAAATTCATGAAATTTAAATTAAATCTGCCACATTCATGGGCATTTCATCAATCTGCGTCGAGTAATACTGCTCAATGTCTCGCAGGATGCGAATATCGTCCGACTTCACAAAGTTTATGGCGACACCCTTGCGTCCAAACCGACCCGACCGACCAATGCGATGAATGTACAGTTCACGGTTGTTGGGCAAATCGTAGTTGATCACCAGCGACACTTGCTGCACGTCGATGCCCCGCGCCCACACGTCTGTCGTGATCAGGACGCGGCTCTGTCCCGACCGGAACTCCTTCATGATCTCGTCACGCTCCTTTTGCGGCATGTCCCCGTGCATCGAACTCACCGTGAAGTTCGCCTCGCGCATCTTCTCCGTCAGCCAGTCGACCTTCCGCTTCGTATTGCAGAATATCACTGCCTGGGTGATGGTCAGCGTGTCGTACAGATCGCACAGCGTGTCGAACTTCCACTCCTCGCGCTCCACGGCCACGAAGAACTGCTTGATGCCTTCCAGCGTCAACTCGTCGCTGAAATAGATCCCAATTCAGTTAGTCTTCAAACACTCCGCTCAGCAGCATTACCGTTTCACGAGTATCCGGATCGGATCCGTCATGAACTTCGACGTCATCTCGAGGATCTCGTGGGGCAAGGTCGCCGAGATCAACACCACCTGCGTAGCTGGCGGAAGGTAGCGGTACACGTCGTATATCTGCTCCTTGAAGCCCTTGTTCAGCATTTCATCCGCCTCGTCCAGCACCAACATCTTTATGGACCGCGTCCTCAACACGCGCCTCTTGATCATGTCGAACACCCTGCCCGGCGTTCCGCTCACAATGTGTTGCCCGTAGTCGAGCTTGCGGATGTCCTCGCCCAGGTTCGTTCCGCCGATGCACACATGGCACTGGACGTTCATGAAGTCGCCCAGCGCCAGAATCACTTTCTGGATCTGAACAGCCAGTTCGCGGGTGGGCGACAGGCAGAGGACTTGCGTCTCGCGGAGTGTGGTGTCCAGGCTCTGCAGGATAGCGATGGAAAATGTGGCCGTTTTACCTGTGCCAGACTGCGCCTGGGCGATCACATCGCGTCCCTTCACAATCGGAATGATGCTTCTCTGTTGAATTGCCGAAGGCTTTTCGAATCCTAAAAGATATATGCATATTACTTTTCATTTCTGAATTCCAACCATTTGAAGGTTAGTGCGTCGAATAGAAAGTTCCACACTCAAAACTTCACAACGAATCTTACCGTACGCATAGATTCCCCGGAGTAGTTCTTCTCGCAGATTCATCGAATTGAAGGTGGGTATGACTTCCACATCTTCGCTCGTTTCAAATTCCACATTTGAAAGGTCTTCATTTTGCTGATGGCGGCGTGCCAGCTTCTCGGCGCCTCGGTCCGACATTTTTCTTGTGATTCGACCAATGAGGAAGGAACTAATGGAGAGGAAAATAAACAAATTTCCTGATATGAATTTTTCGAAGCATCTACTGTCGGAATGCGTAATGACTATTTGAAAGGCGTACTTGGTCAAGAGTTTGGGGCATGCCTCTAGAAGGCGCTAAATTTGAAAACCAATTATGAATTCGGAGAGGTTTAGTTGAATAGGTCTCAAAAAAGCTGAAAATATGTAACAGTAACACAATCTTTTATCATATTCATATAGTTATTTATTTGCAAACACACACACACTTATATTATATATATATATATATGTGTATATATATATATATATATATATATATATATATCGGTTAGGTTACTGTTGAAAATTTTCAGCTTAGTATACATATATATATATATATATATTTCACCTCCCTCATCCTTTTTGCAACCGGGCTTGGGACCGGCTTAGGCGGATTTAAGGTGCTGGTGCTGCTTGTCAAAATGTTTTTTATAATTAAGTCGTTTCTCACAATTGCAGTTGTTTAGGATAAATACATCAAATTCATTAGCACGTTTAATGATCATGTACGAATAAAGAAAATTGTATGAATTGAACCCACTCAAATTTATCTTCTGAACCGCTACTGAGTGGCACAATGTCTAAGAGGTGAAAAATGACATTCATAAACAAAACAATAAACAACATTTTTCTGCGCGATTTTCTTTGAAATTATTACATATATTCGTCGCGAGAACTATTGAGAGGACACTTTTCTCAAGAAATGTTTAATTACCGGTGAAATGAAATGCCGACAGGACGTGCATACGGCCGATTTCGACAACACCTTACAATGCACTTCATTTTAGTGTTTTTTCGCTTTTGTCACTGATAACTCAAACTCACAACACGTCTATTGATAAAAGATAACACTATACAAGTTTTTAGTCACTTCTCAAACTCGACACATTTGCAAATCACCATAAATTATCAATCGCGCACGAACTTTCAAACAATTTCGGCCCTTGTCATAAACGAATTTGACATTCATAAACAAAACATATGTTTTCACAAAAAGAAGAAGAGTAAAATAGTCGTCTCTCTCGTACGTTAGCTGAGACAGCGTTGTCACCGTTCCTATTAGTTCCCTGTTCAATGGATTCGACTGAATCTGACAGATGCTGCCGCTCTCGCTCCGACACACAATAACAATTCCGTTGGACAGCCCTACCAGTTGACATTCGGATTGGTCAGCAGCCTTAACAAAAGGACTTTTCCGGTCGAAAATTTCATCTACGACTGTTACTTGGTTTGTTTGTCATCAAAAGGTGTTTAAGTGGCGCCGCGGTTAATTCAATTTATCAGAGCTTGTTTTCAAACCAAAATACAATGGATGTTCGCCGTTTGCAGCAAGGTGAAGATCTATCGAATGTGGAATTCGAGACGAGCGAAGATGTGGAAGTGATACCGACATTCAATTCTATGAATTTGAGGGAGGAACTATTGCGCGGCATTTATGCCTACGGTGAGAAAAACTTCGAATTTTCGATTGTTTCTTGTGGAAAATGTTTATTTTGAAATTATGGTTGTTAATGTTTTAGCAATATATTCTTTAACCGTTTAAAATCTGTAAGGATGTCTAGAAGAGACCGTGATAATGCAAGTCAGACGCTACTATGGAATTTTCTTCCAATATCAGTAGAGCAGCAACAGAGAATAGCGTTTATAGTTATCAAATGCAGCTATTAAGGACTAATCGGATGCTCCGAACTGGCGGAAGGGAAAGCGTATGATACAAGAATCGAAATTTACACGGTCAGATCAAAAAAATACGCTGTGTTCTCTGACTATCCTTTCAACTTCCTGATCATTGGTGCATTTCTAGCATAGTTCATCCGTTGAAACGGGGTATCACAATGGGTGTACTGTGAATTACAGGGCTGCCGTTACAACCAATCTACTTAAAATCGCAACAAAATACAACAAATCATTGAACCAACTTCTTATTTGCAGGATTTGAAAAGCCTTCGGCAATCCAACAGAGAAGC